>CM071936.1:27249749-27724968 GCA_016081115.2 Rehmannia glutinosa
CAGTGTGCTTTGGTTCAGTTACGTATTGCTGTTCCCTCGGTTTGCTGTAAAAGGCACAGAACAGGAAAGGAAAAACATAGCAGCGAGGCATTTGGCAACGTCAGCGGGTGGAAATTCCAGCCAAGCTTAAAGAAGAGAGAAATCAAGAAAATAAGTGCCAGCATTTAAGTTTAGTCAATTTATTGTGAGACAAATTTAGCAATAAGTGCGGGGGAAACACTCGGGGTGACATTTTTTCTCTTAAGGGCAATACAAAGGGGTTTAGGAGAGTGTTCTTTGATAACTAGTAAAGTAGTAGATACGAAGACTTTTATTCTTAGGGTTTGGTCATAAAACTTCAAGGGTGTGAACTATTGTCACAGGAAGAATTCTTTGTTAGTAAAAAGAGCGGAAACTCTACAACAAATCAGGCGTGGCGGAGTTTTGCGAACACGTAAAATCACGTGTGCATTTTGTTTTAGCCGATGTCATTTATTTTGCCATCATCTTGTTGGTGTGATTTGTCGGGTATTCGAATAAATCAAATCTCGGACCACGACACGCTGTCCATTGCGCCTTAGTGGTATCGAGCTGCTTGGTAACTCGGGCAAGGTAGAAAATTGAGATTTGAATTTTTTAGGTGGACCTTTGTGGCAGTGACAAATCCATTCAAGGTGCAACAATTTGACAAAGAAAGAGAATTTCACTCCTTGGCAATAAGGGTGGAGGATCTCCTAGTTCAACGGAGGTCCAGCAATGGCGTTGAAGGAAAGGAGGGAAAAATTGTGATATGAAAGATGCAGTGGGCAAATGCGGATCAAGCTGAAGTTGGTGTAAAGGTTGAGGAAAGAAGATAAAGCCGCTTACTTCTTGCCTCTATCCAAGTATTCATATGATAGTCCGTGACGGCGTTGATGTACGGGAAAAGATCACTGGACTTGGAGCATATATAAAAGATCATTGTTGTCCCATAAAAAAAGCGCAAGCCGGGAGGAGGGACATGGATATGCTTTGGTTCTTTCGGGATATGAATCGTAAGCGGAGAAATGCGGTGGTGGATCAGCATGATTAGCGAGGTCACATTCAAGGACCAGGTAAAGGGTGTTGTATGTTATCATTATCCGAGAAGGATCACGTCCCGAAAGAAATTGTCTCGAGGAGAAAAGAAGGATGATGGCGGTGGCGGTGGCGGTGGTGATGCGGTGATAGCTGCGGAAGTTGGAGATATCTCACAGTCTCCACAATGATTGATACTTCTTCTCGAGATTGATGGATTTTAGATTCGGGATGCGTAATGCATGTGTATTCGAATGAATTACTTTGATTCACTTCAATTAGCGCATGAATTTTGTTCTCGGGTGATGGTTCTCTTACGGAATCATGAGATTGGAGTGGTGAAAATCAAAATAGGTGATGGAGTGGACCGTCTTTGGGTGTGTGGCTTCTTTATGTCCCAAAAATACGGATGAATCTAATTTCTGATGCCAAGTGGAATCCAAAGTGCGATATTCACCGTGGAGGTGGGAGTCACGGAAAGTCACACGTAAGCGGAAGGGTCTGGTGTGAGAGAAGTATCGAATTTGTATCGTCTGTAACCTCGGGATTGGAAGTGGTAGCGCCAGGAAGACTTCAGGGAACAGACGGGTGTGAGGGAAATCTCTTTGGGGCGAGAGGATGGATTGGGGTCGTCACTCTCGGCTTGATCAGTGGTGGTGTTAACTAGGCGCACGTAATGTCTTGGCCAGGAATTGAATCGGTGGAGTTAGGACGCTGCCCGATTTGGCATGTGCGAAGCTGAAGGCGATGGCGTTTGATTATTTGATTTTGCGAAGTAATATTATTTTGTTGTGCGGTGGAGATTGTTAGGTATAGCCAACAAAACAACATCGAAAAGTGGGGGAAGAATTTTCTTTTTTGTCAAAAATGGTAGCTGCACATTTTTGTCTTTGTGCTTTAACTTTGTTTGGCAATTGTTCCCTCCGGTTTGCACTATAAAAGGGGGGAACCAGAAGGAAAAACTATGGCAAAGCAGGCATTTGCTTGGCCATCAGCCAAGGTGGAGAGGGAATTCCACACCAACAAAGAGAGAAATCAAGAGAGAAAATAGAGTGTAGGAATTTGGGGTGATCGATTTGTGTGAGACAAATTGTGGTAAGTCTTGAGGGAAAACACTCAGGGTATTTTTCTCTTGGGGCAATACAAAGGGGTTGGAGAGAGTGTTCTTCTGATAACTAGTAAAGTAGTAGTACGAGAAGGCTTATTCTTGAGTTTGGTCCATAAAACTCAAGGGTGTAATTTTTCTGTACCGAGAAAATTCTTTATTAGTAAAGAGCGAAAAACTTCACCGTGGGCGTGGCGGGTTTTCTTAACCACGTAAAATCACCGCTTTGGTGCATTTTATTTTATGCCGATGTCATTTTATTTTTGTAAATCATCTTGTTGGTGTGATTTGTCGGTATTAGAATAAATCAAATCTCGACCACGACACGATCACATTGCGCCCAACACCTTCAGGACAACCCGAAATCTGTCTAATATTTGTTGGTGTTGTGCGAAGTTCTCATCCGAATAACCACCAGCTTTGGAGAAGAAGTTGACAATAATTCAAAGCTTTTTTGTAGAGCTTTCGCCCGTATATTTTAGCAGCAATATTATTATAATATCATTTTTATTGTTTTATATGAAAAGTTTATATACATATTTAAATATAATTCAAGAGGGCAGTCGGGGCTGGACCACTGGACGGCAACAACGTTCCGTTGTGTCTTGACCAGGTTCTAACTCTTAGCCACGTTTTGCAAGTCACTTTCCCCATCACCACCTAATACAATGCACTATTTATAGTCACATAAAACATACTTTAATAGCAAACAACTCAAAATAATAAAATAAAGAAATAAATGAAATTATTGTCCCATCCCAACCAATTTTCTTGGTCATAGTTTTATTACCTCAGACTTTTCATAATTCTTTATTACTTATTTATTTGTAGGTTAATTTGGTGGCATGGCATTGGAAATATAGGAATTGGATAATCAATAAAACATAACAAGTAAATATTTGTTAATGAGTAGGTATACACTTAAATACTTAGATAGAAATTCATCTTAAAAAAATTACCTAATATTTTTTTCAGCTTATAAGCTCTCAAACAACTATAAACACTGTTGTTCTCCAAAAAAAAATATAAACACTGTCAAAAAACCTCTAATTCTTTATGGACATCGTGATGTTAAGATTTATTTCATTTGTTTACTCAAAAATAAAAAATAAAATTTTTAAGAGATTAACTTATTGAAATTTAAGCATGAATTCACCTCGGGTCTCGATCTACTAATTTGGTTAAGCCGATTGTGTTTTAAAACTTGGACCGGTGAATAGATCGATCTTGTTGTTGATTAACGATTTCCATTGACCGGTCAATTTTATTCAATGAAAATTAAGTGTATATAAAAATATGTTAATTGATAATATAATAGACTAATTGTACAATATATGCTAAAAAAGTGAAACAAATATGAAATAACCAACTCAAAAATTATATCACATCCTCTAAATCCAAATAATCACACATATAATTAAGGTGCCAAATTTGGGGCTTTAATCTTTCAAAAAACAAAAAATTCAAAAAGAAAAAGAAAAAATATGCTTTGCTCGATTTGTTTGATTCGAGTCAAAATGGTTATTTAAGGTAAAGGAACCAAATGATCTACGAATAGTGATCGAAAGCAAGAAGACTGTCCCGATCCCTCATTAAAAAGGATGAACTCCATCCCAGGGCCTCTTTGTCATTCAGAATTTTGTAGAGGATGTGAAGTGCGGGTTACGCCTAACAGTCGAGTCCTCGGGCCAGAAGATTGAGTCACCACACAAGAAGTTCTCCTTCACTCAGGTAAATCGCTACCAAAGGATTCAACAACTACACATTGTGGGTGCCAAAGAAACAGACATCACGCGTCAGCTTTACAGGTTGAATGGCTCGGGGCGTTTATCTCGATCCTCATTGAAACTTGATGTTGAGGTGAATTCATACCTAACCAAATATTTTTTAATCTCTCATTGTAGATTTTATATTTCTATAAATTACTTTTGTGTTTTGCATATTCACTAATGATATGAGTAGTTACAAACATAAAGACTAATAAAGCTTGTTTGAATTTTAATCGAATTTCAAAATTGTGTTTGAGCGACATGATTGTTATTCGAATCAAATTCAAACGAGCTTTTAGTCGAGCGGTTTAATGATTTCGAGTAGCTTGATATTTTTACACGTTATTATTTTTTACTAATCGAACAACTTCATTGAGTCGAGCTTTATATATTATCAAGCGAAAAAATGTATTCAATTTTGGTTCATTATATTAATGAATCAAGCTCAAATAAATTTTAATAATTAATCTTAAAGTCGAATATTGAATAATTTAGTTTTGTTTTTCAGTTAGCTCTTAATAAAAATTTAGTCGTAAAATTAATAATTGCTGAAAAAGAGAAAATAGCAAAAGAAAAGAAGAGCATTAATTAGTGCGTCTCCATTATCTTGCCGACGATTGCGTCTGAATGGACCCCATCTCCCATACCCACACGTCATATTCCCAATCACACCACCCAAATCCCAATCACGGACAAACAGTCCCAATCAATCCACACCGTTAAAAGCTTACCTCCAACGGTTCCGATCTGACTACACATTCTCACCAGCTATCCTCCTACAGAAGAAAAGGAAAACAAAAGGAAAATAAGATTTTTAGTCGTAAGTTGAATTTTTTGGAGAATTGGTCCATTCTCTAAATCACATTCGTTTTTAGTTTTAACTTTCACATTTCTAGTTATTCAAATTTTAACTTAACAATTTTATTTTTGGTCCTAAAACTTAACATATTTCAGAAATTTGGTCCTACAACTTAATATATTTTAGAAATTTAGTCTATAACTTAGCAATAGTTAAATTTAACTATTTTATAGGACCAAATATAAAATAATTAAATTTCAATGTTTGGAAACTAATCAAATTATAAAAACAATTAAAATTAAATTAATTTGATTAATAAAAAGTTTAAATAAATAGAAATTTCTAAAATAATTAATGAATTCTAGGAAAATTAAAATAATTACATCAAATTAGTAACTTAAGAATAATTTGTCATATTTATGCAATTAACCTTTGGTGAGGATAATTATCTCCAAGAAATGTAAGCGTAGACTAGTGTACAAGATGCATTTAATTCGGAAGGTTTAAAAATTAATGCTTAAATATTTTTTAAAAATTAATTAAATTAAAAATAATTATTTATTTTTAAAGAAAATTAATTGTTAATTAAAATCATTCGATTTGAAAATTAAATTAATTTAGAAATAACCTTTTAATAAATTAATTAAATTTAACTATTGTTAAGTTATATTACTAAATTCCCTAAAAAAAAGGTTACATGACCAAATTTCTAAAATATGTTAAGTTATAGGACCAAATTTACGAAATATATTACGTTATAGGACCAAAAATAAAATTGTTAAGTTAAAGGTTGAATATCTAGAAATTTGAAAGTTAAAGGACTAAAAAATGAATGTGACAATTTAGATGACTAATTCTAAACATGTCCAACTTACAGGCGACTTAAAAATCTTATTTTCCCAAAACAAAAATTGATTTACTTAACCATGGTAAAAAGTAAAAGTCCCTTAAAGTCGTCACTCGTCAGTGTGAGTAATTTAATAAGTGACGTGATCCTCTAACGATATCATTGCGAATTGGTGACTAATTTGTTAGTTCTGAAAATTTATAGAGTTAGTCTCCGTCAGACATCCTAACGGATCTAGTTTCGTTAGACGCCTAAATATCCTACCCATCTCGCATATTTGACCCAAATCTGCGTAGAAAAATAGTAATAATGCAACAGCTACCAACCCAAATGGCGGCTTTTGCACCAACACTCCACTTTCCTCCTTACCTTTCGAACCTTGCGCCTAAAAGCATCAAGCATGTTAACAATCACCAATTCCTTCAACTAAAATCAGAAATCTCCAGAACAAGAAGCTCAGCGTGCAACTACGAATTCAACAGGCATATAATCTGCTATATATGAAAATAAAAAGTGAATAAATAAAAAATTAATGCTTTCACCCAAATCAAAATAAAACAGACGGATTTCAAGAAGGGCTTCCAAAATCCAATTTGTTTCCAATTGAGAGACTGAGATACAAATCATATGTAGAACAAGTGATCTCATTCATGCAGATCGGGGAATCTAGCAGAAACATTTAAAACTAACAATATTACAGATGGGATTTAAAATAAATTTCATGAAAGGATTTGGAGGTAGCGGGCCTGAATTTCTCGAGAAATAATCACAAAATAATTTTAGGGAAATAAACAGAGAGAATAAATGAATTTTCTTGAGTCTCTGCTTCTCAAAATAATTTGGTCCAGGAAATGGTGGAGAAGAGGCAAGGGTGGCAGTTTAGGGAATAAGTCTAAGATTTTGCTTTTTTTTTCTTGAGGTGGTATGAAGAATGAATATTTGCACTAAATGACAAGTCTTAGTATCAGCTAATACTTTATGAAGAAATACTAATACATTTTATAAAAGAAACCAATACGTTGCAGAGCACTACTAAAATACTCTCTAGAAATTACTAATACTTTTTAGAAACTACTAATACTTTTTAGATGGACAACTAATACATTTCAGGAGTATATTCATGAGAAAATACTAAAACTCTTGGGAACTACTAATACATTTCGAAGAACTCGTTAATACTTTTTAGAAAACGACTAATACTTTTGAAGGATTGTTAATACATTTCGGAAGAAAAATTTAATTATATTCAGGGGAACTACTAATACATTTGGAAGAATCTGCTAATACTTTTTAGAAGGGCGACTAATACTTTTCATAAGATTGTTAATACATTTCGGAGAAAAATTTAATTATATTCGAGGGGAACTACTAATACATTTGGTAAGAATCGCTAATACTTTTTTAGAAGGGCGACTAATACTTTTCGAAGGACTATTAATACATTTCAGAGAAAAATTTAATTTATTTCAGGAACTACTAATACTTTTTTTCGAGGAACTACTAATACATTTTTGAGGGATTGCTAATACATTTTCGAGGAACTATTAATACATTTATCTTTAATTTAGGAACAAACAACAACATAACAATAACAAAACTTAAATAGGAGTTAAGTTTCGAATAGTTTGGATCCAAATACACCGTAGTGCTCTCTTTAGAGAGAAACGACCCCATTATACTGGTAAATACGTTGATAGCACGTCCCTCTCCCAAATTCGATAACCCGAAGATAATCTTGTGTGCAAACAAAGGAAACCCTGAACCACTTGTACACTCAATGCTCAAATCAATACAAGATTTCTTTTCTTTTTTTTTTTCTAGAAGAAGCGATTTGTAGAAAAACAATTTTATATATAGAGCGGCCAGTGTATATGTTTTTTTGAAGAAACCCGATTCTTTGCTTTCGTTTTATAATTATAAAGCTAAGAAGAATTAGGGATGATAATTTGACTCCTATGGTCAGCGGGTACTGCCGGTCTACCCCCGTTTGGGTCGTCCCACCCTGATGTGACTCGGGGTGGGGCGGGGCGGTCCGGTATCGCTTCCACCCCGCCCGCATAGAATTTTTATTTTTAAAATATATTTTAATATATATTTTGTATATATATATTATAATATAATTTTATGTTTTCTTATATTATATCTAATATTTATAAATTGATAATAATAAATTTTGTAAATAATATTTTATAAATGTATATTTTTTCATTTTTTTATTTAATTTAATTCAAAATGAAATGAGAACAAGTTGACCGTCCTAGATTGCTTAGTGCACGGGATGGGTTTGGGTTCGCCGATCCATCCCGATTCGGCCCCATTGCCATCCCTAAGAAGAAGTGAAGAACCACTTGCCCACATGTTAACCACTAGCAATAAAATGGGAAGATAGTATAATCAAAGTGTTAATACTAAAATAATAGGGAATTTTGTTTTAAATCAATAATATTATCCAACATAAAATTTGCTAATAATTCTTTCAATACAATGGGGTGATATTGTCATATTGTTTATGAACGATATATGCAGGATTTAAATATTTTAAAGGTATTGTATTTTTTCAAGTTATTTTCAGGAATCAATGCACCAAAGAATAAATGGAATTCGGCTTTTATAAGTCCTGACAAAAATATATATTAGTATATAATAAAATTGATTTTTAAGGAATTGGTTGATAGCTAGTGGTAGGGTATTTGTAAACTCAAATATATATTTGGGTTCGATTCCCATCTAGTAGGGATGACAAAATCCCCTGGGAGAATTATCCTGTTGGTACTCGAATAAAATAGGACGGAAATCCCGATTAATTTGGGGATGGGGTTTCTCGTTACGTAAAACGGGAGGAGATGGGATGTGAATGATTTCTATATTTCTGTCTCATTCCCGTCCCCGTTTGGATAAAATGGGGTAATTTAACGGTTTATAGTGTTTGTGGGAATTTTTGCAAGTAGTGGATTTGATGGTGTAAAAATTTAAGTGTAGCGTATTGCTTTGTAATAGCGCCTAATTATCGCGCTAACTGCAATAGCGCCCAACCCTTTTCTTCTTTAATTACAATTGGCGCTAGTCAAACTAGATCCCACTTTAATTTTTTATATTTATTTAATAATTAATTTATTTATTAATTTATAAAACAAAAAGATTAAATTCATTCGATTAATCAAACCGATCGAGTTTGAATCGACACGATAGTAAAATTATAATCGTTACAAGTCGAGATTAATCCCAAACCCATGTCCCATGGTGCCACACCTAAGCGTTACCTCTCGCCTTGAAGTACTCCTACGCCTACCATCATTCCCGAACCTCCGTGGTGGCGGTGTTAGAAAAATATTTTTATCAAGATTTTGATGATTTTGTTTAAATGTATTTTTACACCAAAACAATGTTTTTAAATGTTGTCCAAATACTCTCAATTGATTTAAAATATTTTTACTAATTTTTGGAGTATTTCTTGAAGTTTATTTTTGACAAAAATTGGACAACACTTCTATTTTGAGGCCAACCGGTCGCCTTATAGGGCATCCAATGATCTGAAAATATTTTTTGAAAAAACGAGATGTTTGAAAAACTCCGGAGGCGGATCGGTCGAACAAGAGGTCGGTGGTACCGAAAGAACACAAAAATTGAAACAGAGAACTCGGCAACTTTGAAATTTGAGGAGGGGACCGATCCGACCCATGGCCGACCAGGTGGACCCTAGGTGACCGATCGGACCCCCCTTGATGGTCGACCCCCTCCATCCGTATCCGAATTTCGATTTTATAACATTCGGAAATTTCTACATAGCGACAGGTCATGAATGTCATTTTTGACAACAAATTCAAATCGTTGAAATCCATTACAACAAGATTTACTTTATCAATTTTGTACATTATTTCTACATCTTGTGATATTCTTTTGTAGACAAAAGTGAAGAAGGAGGAGCCTATGTTTGTGAAGACTCTCCTATAAATAGAAGATGATTTTGAAGACACAAGACACAACAAACAACAAAAAACACAACAAGAAATGCAAATTTCTCTAAGCTTTCACTTTCAACATTCATTTGTATTTATAGCCTAAGTATTTCACTTTCACATCTTGAGGTCTAGGCTTGATTCTTGATTAGACTTGCACTTCAATTGTATAATTCATTATCGAGTTGTAATCTTGAATTTGTGTTCGTCATTCAACACAAGATATCCTTGTAGTGTTCTTGTGGTAAGAACACACTTGGGTGATCTTAGGTGTTAGGTGTAAGAAGATTGTCGTAATCTTCTTGTGGAAGAGTTTGGTGCTCTTCAAAGGTGAAGATTGTGGTAATCTTCAAAGAGGTGTTGTAAGAAGATTGTGTAATCTTCAAAGGTGAAGTTGTAATAATTTTGGTAATTTTATTAATAAAATCTTTTTTTTCTTTTTAAAATCCATCCCAGGAGATCTTTGGGGTGGTAGAGGACTAGATCCTAGGTGGGTTGAACCTCTATAAATCGACGCGTGTTGTTTATTTTCCCGCACCTTCATTCTTGTCATTGCTTATTCATTCGAAAAAGGGCTAAGTGCGAAAAATCGGCATAATCTATTCACCCTCTCTAGATTATCGTAGCTACTTGGACTAAGAAGTGGTATCGAGCCAAACTCTTTGGCAAGCTCGTTCCCACATTGCGAGTAAAGAGAAAAGATCCATGGCTACGAACGAGCTATCTACCAACCGGTGCTTTGTTCAATAGACCGCCTCTCTTCGACTCCAATAATTATGCATTTTGGAAGGACCGAATGAAATGCTTCTTACAAGATTGCGGGTTTTATATTTGGAACATAGTTATAAATGGAGTATCCATCCCGATGAAGAAAAAGGAAGACGACACTCAAATTCCCAAAGCCCTCAAGGAGTATGATGATGAAGACAAGAAAATATTCTCCTTAAACGGTAAAAGCTCTTTAACATTCTTCATTGTTCTCTTACCGCTACATAATGTAATTGTATTAGAGGTATTCGATCCACCCATGATGTTTGAAAAAAATTGAAAGTTATCTATGACGGCACAAAGAAAGTGAAACAAGCTCGAAAGATCATGTTGGCCAAAGAGTTCGAAAATTCCACTATGAATATTGGTGAAAATATTTCTAGAATGGTTGAAAGGCTTGACAATATTGTAAATCCTCTTGTTGCACTTTGGGAAAATTATTTTCAAGAGGATAAGGTTACAAAAGTTCTTAATGCTCTTCCCACCTCTTGGTCCGAAAAAGGTTACCGCTATTACGTAAGCTCAAAATTTGGAAACCTAAATATTGATGAGCTTATTGGAAATCTTCTCATCTATGAAGTTTATATCAATGAAAGGAGTAACTCAAATGCATCAACTTCTCAATTGGGTATGGGATCAACTCCAAGAGGTCTTGCCTCAAAATCGAAAAATTATTATCCTAGTGATGAGGAAGATGAAGATGATGAGCTTATTAGAAATTTACAAAATTTGTAAATAAAAACAAGGAAAGAAAGAGACAATTCTTGTTTTAGATGCGGAAAACCGGACACCATATTGCAAATTGTCCAAAAGAGAAAGAAGAACAACTAAGAAAAAGACTTTCGTAAAGCCTTGAAGGCCAAAGCTAGGAACAAGAATATGGGATGAACTTCTTTCATCCGATGATGAGGAAGCCGAGCAATGTCTAATGGGAATCAAAGAAGACAACGAGATACGCTCTAACTCTTCTATTTCTTTTAGTAATGAATTGCATGATGATTATGATGAATTGCAAAATAATTTTGATGAGCTACAAAATGAATTCCAAAGCTTGCTCTTTAAATACAAAAATTTTAAAAAGAATTCAACACCATGAAAAATAAAAAGGATAGTTTACATGCTTCTTATGAATCTCTTACTTGTGCTCATAATGTTACACTTGATAAGGTTAGAAACCTTGAAAAAGAAAATAGTACTCTTGTTATGAATATTGATTGCATGAAAAAGGATATGTTAAATTTTAACTTGAGTACCGATAAAATGACCAAAATTCTTGATGTTCAACGCCGCGATCATGTGAAACTAGGACTTGGTTATAAGCAAATGTTATTAATGATATGAAAAAGAACCAAGTCTCTATGCATGTTGGTCATTATGTTTTTAACTATTACATGCTTTTATTGTGGTAAAAATGGTCACACGTCTAATACATGTCGGGTTAAAAATAGTTCTAAGTATTATTGAGACCTAAAAGTCTCATTGCTAATCCTAAAGGACCCAAACACTGAGGGTACCACAAGAAAATTTTATGTTAGGTACTAAGGCGCAACAAAAATCAAAAGAATTATAAATTGTCAAATAGACAACAAATGATCGCGCCATATGATCGAACGAGGAGATATTACCAACAAAGTCGTATTTCAAGAAGAAGGTATAATCAACAATGGGAAAGATACAACCCTTGGCAATGGCAAAATTGGTAACTCGTATTCTCTTCTTGAATTATGCATTTTTATTATGTTGCGAGATATTCATGTCTTTATTCTTGATTGATTGTCAAAATTTAAAAAAATGTCTATTAAAATCGAGGTCTCAAATATATACTCGGTTTTCAAAATTCAAAAAGAGACCTTGAATAAATTTTCAATTAGCACTTGTTTTATCAAACGTTTGTTGATTTTTAGAAAAAACATAGTATGTGCTACTTGTCCAAATTCTATGATAGTTTATATCAATATTGTGTATATTACTCGATATTACTATGCTCTTGTGCAATATATTTTGTCAAGTTTTTGCAGGAAATATTTTGGTATTAAGGAACAAATGATCGTAGACTTATCCATGGCCATCTACGTCATAAGGTGTCAAGATTGTGAAAGGCATATTGGTCGACAAATAAATTCGAGGTATGTTTATCTACTTTCATTATTCTTATAGACTCGAAATTCTTCATGCCTTATGCTTATATGCTCGAATTCAAAACATCCCAACGAATCTCATTAAAGTGCCATTAAAAGAAATTTTCAAATATTTGAAAGACATTTCTTCTTATGGCTTGTTTTATTCAAAGTTTTAAAACGTTCATATTTTTTGGGATAACAAGTCTGGTGATAATAATTTCTTAAAATACGGTTCGTCATAATCGAACTAAACATATTGAGATTCTATATTTTTTTAAGGGATTGAGTTTCTTAAACGAAAAATTGAGATGTGTTTAATTCCGTCTCAAGGATAACTCGCAGACATTTGTTTTTTAATCGTTAACCGCTGAGTCTTTTACCTCATTTTGAGATTTTTTAGGTATAATGTATATTGAATGAGGTCTATGTTTGCATTTTATACGTTTTTAAAACTTAGGGGTGAAAAATCGAATTTTTGGTACAAAATTCGGACAGAATCGGATGGTGTTTGAACGGCCGACAAAGTGCAGTGTGTAGGGACTAGTCGCCTTCCTATGGTTTTCTAAATAAAAATGGTTATGTCCTTCAAACGGTCAGTTTGATCATTTTCTTCCAAACTCAAACCCCTTGGCAAATTTCACATACAATTCGCTCAAAATGATTTTTTTCTTATAAAATTTATATCTTTGAGTGTATACTACTTGTATTTCATCATTATTATCCAATTTCCTCTCCGATTAATTGGTAAGAATTTTTTTTTAATTTCAATTGGGTTGAACCTTGAGAATGTGCTCATATCTTGATATTTTGATGAAATTCGTGTATTAATTATGATGAGCATGATGATTGTTGATGAGTAATATTTGTCAAATTGTATTTGGTGATGAAAATTTTAGCTTGATTGCAATTACAAAGGCATTATGCATCTCTTGTTTTATTCGACGACGCCAAGTGCTCGACAAAAAAATATTTCTATGAAAAAATTCATCACCTACATGATTCTCTCGATTTCAAAAGTCTTATATACTTATATAGATCATGTTTTATCAATCGTGAGCTTTTGCAAATCAAATGATCAACTTTTCCCTTTTATTTGGAATTTAAGCTTCTATATTCAAAACGCTCGATAAATCGATTAAATTGCGCACATTGATATGATTATATGATGTTTTTATCGTGCTAACATTCTTTTGATGATTCCAAGGGGGGAAACAGAAAAAACGCTCATACGCTCAAAGAAGCGGAAATAAGCTTGCAAAAAAAAAAAAAACTATAAGTTATGGCTCTTAAAAAGTCAAAAGTCATGGAATGACACTTAATCCATTTGGTGTATTATGGACTTTTATGCTTGTCTAATGATATGTCTTTGACATAGAGAGCTTCTAAGCTCATGAAATTCAAGCTTATATTATAAACCCTAAGCTTTTAGCTTTTAGTTGTTTGCTTTTACACTTAATCTTGTTATGCATGTTGATAGGGGAGTTTGTGTAAAATGTTTTTGAAAAATCTTTGCTCCTATCCTTGTGTTTTTACTTATGATAAATGTTGCTTGTAATGGATTGATGTTTTTGACCAGAAAAAATGTGTTCTATTTTAAAATCGATCTCTAAAAAATTGTTTTGGTTTGTAATCATCAAAAAGGGGGAGTTTGTTAGAAAATATTTTTATCAAGATTTTGATGATTTTGTTTAAATGTGTTTTTACAACAAAACAATGTTTTTAAATGTTGTCTAAATACTCCCGATTGATTTAAAATATTTTTACTAATTTTTGGAGTATTTTTTGAAGTTTATTTTTGACAAAAATTGGATAACACTACATTTTGAGGCCAATCGTCGTCACTGTAGGGCATCCCGTATCACGAAAATGATTTTGAAACAGAAACGAGACGTTTGAAAAACTCAGTGAGGTCGACCTGCACTGAAAAAGCAAAAATTGAAACAGAGAACTCAACCTTTGAAATTTGAGGAGGGGACGACCAACCAGGATTGACTTGGGTCGGACCCCTCCATCCGGTATCCGAATCTCGATTTACTTTATAACATTCGAAATTTCTACATAGCGACCGGTCGCTTATGTTATTTTGACAGTGATTCAAACTGTTGGAAATCCATTACAACAATATTTACTTTATCAATTTTGTACATTATTTCTACATCTTGTGATCTTTTTTTGTAGACAAAAGTGAAGAAGGATGAGCATATGTTTGTGAAGACTCTCCTATAAATAGAAGATGATTTTGAAGACACAAGACACAACAACACAAGCAAACACACAACAAGAAATCAAGCAAATTTCTCTAAGCTTTCACTTTCAACATTCTGTTGTATTTATAGCCTAAGTATTTCACTTTCACATCTTGAGGTCTAGGCTTGATTTTTGATTACACTTGCACTTCAATTGTATAATTCATTATCGAGTTGTAATCTTGAATTTGTGTTCGTCATTCAACACAAGATATCCTTGTGAGTGTTCTTGTGGTAAGAACACACTTGGGTGATCTTAGGTGTTAGGTGTAAGAAGATTGTGGTAATCTTCTTGTGGAAGAGTTTGGTGTTTCTTCAAGGTGAAGATTGTGGTAATCTTCACAAGATGCCGTAGAGCTAGAAGATTGTGGTAATCTTCTAGGAAGATTGTGGTAATCTTCAAAGAGATGTTGTAAGAAGATTGTGGTAATCTTCAAAGGTGAAGTTGTAATAATTTTGGTAATTATTAATAAAATCTTTTTTTTTCTTTTTAAAATCCATCCTGAGAGATACTTGGGGTAGATGACTAGGTCTAGGTTGGTTGAACTTCTATAAATCAACACGTGTTGTTTATTTTTTTCCTCGCTTCATTCTTGTCATTGCTTATTCATTCGAAAAAAGGGCGTGCGTAAAAATTAGTATAATCTATTTGACCTCACCCTTGACGGTCCCCTCCTCTTTTTTCAAGACCTGTAAGTTCGCTTTCGTGTTTCTTATCTTCGTGCACGGCCGACCACTTTGGGCGGCAAATTCAACCTCCCCCTTTTAAATGTTGTCCGATTTTTCAAAAATAAACTTCAAGAAATACTCCAAAAAATTAGTAAAGACATTTTAAATCATTTGGGAGTATTTAGACAACATTTATAAACATAATTTTGGTGTAAAAACCAATTTAAACAAAACCATCAAAAGTGTTGTCCAATTTTTATCAAATTAAAAACTCTAAGAAATACTCCAAAAATTAGTAAACACATTTTAAATCATTTAGGAGTATTTGGACAACATATAAAAACATTGTTTTGGTATAAAATCTTATTAAAACAAAATCATCAAAATCTTGATAAAAACATTTATCTAACAAACTCCCCTTTTTTGATGATTACAAACCAAAACAATTTTAGAAGGTCAATTTTAAAACAAAACAAATTTTCCGGTCTTAAAACAACAATCAATTACAAACAAGATACATCATAAGTACAAACACACAAGGATATGAGCAAAGATTTTTCAAAATCATTTTTGCACAAGATCCCACTATCAACATGCATATAAAGAACAAGTATTCCATGAGCTTATAAGCTCCTGTCACAAAACATCATTAGTCAAGCATAAAAGTCCACAATACATCAAATGGACTAAGCATTTTTCACAGACTTATGGCTTTCAAGAGCCCTAGCTTATAGCTTTTCTTGCAAGCTTATTTTCGCTTCTTTGAGCGTATGAGCATTTTCCTGTTTCTCCCTTTGGAATCATCAAAAGAATGTTAGCACGATAAAAACATCATATATTCATATCAAAGTGCGCAAATTTATCGATTTATCGAGCTTATTGAAAATTGAAGCTTAAATACCAAGTAAAAAAAGAAAAGTTGATCAATTGACTTGAAAAAGCTCATTTGATTGATAAAACATGATCTCTATAAACTTATATGACTTTTCAAATCGAGAGAATCACGTAGGTGATGAATTTTTAATTAAAACATTTTGTCGAAAACTTGGCGTGCGTCGAATAAAACTAGAAATATATAACGCCTTTGAAATTCATTTAAGCCAAAATTTTCATCACCAATTCAGTTCAAACAACATTCAATACATTATAAATATTAAGCTCATCACATTCATATGAAACTAGCATCAAGAATTTTGCAAATAAGTCAAAATCTCGAGGGTTCAACCCAATTGAGCAAATAGAGTAGAATTCTTACCATTTATTCGGTAAAGATGAGCAATGATGATGATAATCGAGCTTAATGAAGTCCAAAATATAAAACATATGCAAGAAAACAAATTTGAAGTGAAATTTGTGTGATTTTGGCAAAGAGGACGAAAAATGGCCAAAATAAGTTAAAATGAAGAATCAAGACAGAAACGGTTTTAATCCAATTTTAAGCCTAGGGCGACCGTGGTCGAGGTTGAGGGCGACGGTCGGCGTTGAGGGCGACCGGTTGCCCTCAACCATTTCAGCCATTGTGTTGAAAAGATTTCCAAAATCCGAATTTTCAACCAAAAATCCGATTTTTTCGCCCCTAAGTTTTAAAACGTGCAAAATGCAATCATAGACCTCATTCAATATGCATTATGCCTAACCGAGCTCGTATTGATGCAAAAGTCTCGGAAGTTAACGGTTTAGTAAAAATGTCCGCTAATTGATCTTGAGATGGTACAAAAGATATCTCAATTTTTCGTTTTGAGACACAATCCCTTAGAAAATGATGTCGAATCTCAATATGTTTAGTACGGTTATGATGAACCGGGTTTTGAGCAATATTTATAGCGGATATGTTATCACAAAAGATAGGAACATTTTCAAAAGAACATTTATAATCCGCTAAAGTTTGTTTCATCCAAAGAAGTTGAGTACAACAAAATGTCGGAAATATATTCGCTTCGGCCGTTGAAAGTGAAACACAATTTTGCTTCTTTGAAAACCAAGATACTAGGCAATCGCTAAAAATTGACATGATCGGAAGTACTTTTCCGATCATCAATATTTCCCCATAGTCCGAATCACTATAACCTTTAAGAGAAAAATTTTCATTCTTTGGATAAAATAAACCATATTGAATAAGTGCCTTTCAAATATCGAAAAATCCTTTTAACAAGACTTAAATGAGATTCTTTGGGATTGCTTTGAAACGCCGCGATAGGCATACGACATGAAGAATGTCCGGTCTACTTGCGGTTAAATAAAGTAAACTACCAATCATACCTCTATATTTGGATTCATCAACCGACTTGCCTTTTTCATCTTTGTCAATCTTGACGTTTGTTGCCATTGGGTAGTAGACGGTTCTTCCTTCTTCAATGTCAAATTTCTTCAAAAGTTCCTTTGTATATTTTGATTGAGAAATATAAGTTCCTTTATATATTTTGCAAATTTTCTAACAAGAGTCGCTTTCGTTTCTTCATCATCCTCATCACTAAAGCATAATAAACATTATTAGAAGAAGATGCTAGCCTTTAATAATATTTTATGCACCCGATTTAGAGGTGGATGGTTAAGAATTTTTCCTCTCCTTGAGATATACTTCATAAATGAGGAGGTTCCCAATGAGTTCATCAAACTTGAGTGTCTCAAGATTTTGAGCTTCCGTGATTGCCGTCACCTTTTCGGACCATGAGCCGGGAAGGCGTTTAATACCTTGGTCACCTTGTCTTCGGAGATGACCTTTCCAAGAGCCACAAGAGGATTGACAATGTTGTCAAGCCTTTCCACCATTTTTGATATGCTTTCACCATCATGCATATTGAAATTTTCAAAGTCTTTCACAAGCATTGTTTTTCTTGCTTGCTTTACTTTCTTTGTGCCCTCATAAATGGTTTCTAATTTTTCCCAAACTTCATGTGCCGACCGTATGCCTCTTATGCGATTATATTCGGTGGCGGTAAGAGAGCAATGTAAAATATTTAAGGCCTTACCATTTAGAGAGAAAGCCTTCTTGTCATTTTCATCGTACTCCTTGAATGGCTTGGGAGTAGTGGTACCATCCTCCAATTTTGTTGTTGGTTGAGCAACTCCTTCAATGACCACATTCCAAATATCAAATCCGCATCCTTGTAGAAAGCACTCCATGCGGTCTTTCCAAAATGCGTAGTTGTTGGCGCGAATAGTGGTGGCTTGTTGGTGGAGGCGCGGTGGTAAGATAAGCTTCATTCGTAGCCATGGATCTTTCCTATTTACTCGAACCAGCTTAGCCAAAGAGTTTGGCTTTGATACCACTTGTTAGTCCAAGTGGCTACGATAATCTAGAGGGGGTGAATAGATTATGCCGATTTTTAAAGAAATCACCCTCTTTTTCGAATCAACAAGTAAATGACAAGAATGTAAATACGGAAATTGAACAACACTCGTTGATTTAAAGAGGTTCAACCCACCTAGGCCTAATCCTCTACCACCCCAAGATATCTCAGGGATGGATTTCAAAAAGAAAAAGATTTTATTAATTACCACAATTAATACAACACCTTGAGGATCACCACAATCCTCTTACAACACCTTCAAGGAGATTACCACAATCTTCCTTCACCACCTTCAAGAGTACCACACTCTTCAAACACCTATCACCTAAATCACCCAAGTGTATTCTTACCACGAGAATACTCACGAGGGTGTCTTGTGTTGGATGATGGACAAAATTCAAGATTACAACTCTATGAAACCAATACAAAGATTGAGTGCAAGTGTAATCAAGAATCAAAAAGCCTAGACCTCAAAGATGTGCAAATGAAAGTACTTAAAGCTATTACAACAAGAATGTAAAAATGAAAGCATGAACAATTTGCAGATTTCTTGTTGTGTATTTTGCTTGTATGTGTTGTGTCTTGTGTCTTCAATTCATCCTCTATTTATAGGAAGCTTCATCAACATAGGCTCCCAACATAGGCTCCTCTATCTTCACTTTTGTCTACAAAAAGAAGATCACAAGATGTAGAAATATTGTACAAAATTGAAAAGCAAATCTTGCTATCACAGTTAACGCGGTTGGAATTTTTTGCTGTCAAAAAATAACATAGGGCGACAGGTTGCCCCTGTTGAAGATTTCGACCGTTTGAAAAAAATAGTGCGATCCAGGTAGGGTTGCAGGGGCGACGGTCGAGGGGGGGTGCGACCGGTCGCCCTAAGGTGAAGGTGCGGCCGACCTCACCTCGACCGGTCCCCTCCCTCTTTTTTCAAGACCTGTAAGTTGCATTTCGTGTTTCTTATCTTCGTGCAGGTGGCCGACCACTTTGGGCGACCAGTCAACCTCCCCTTTTAAATGTTGTCCGATTTTTTCAAAAATAAACTTCAAGAAATACTCCAAAAAATTAGTAAAAACATTTTAAATCATTTGGGAGTATTTAGACAACATTTATAAACATAATTTTGGTGTAAAAACCAATTTAAACAAAACCATCAAAAGTGTTGTCCAATTTTTATCAAATTAAAAACTCTAAGAAATACTCCAAAAATTAGTAAACACATTTTAAATCATTTAGGAGTATTTGGACAACATATAAAAACATTGTTTTGGTATAAAATCTTATTAAAACAAAATCATCAAAATCTTGATAAAAACATTTATCTAACAGTGCAACAATTTGTTCAATTCGACGGCAGACCGGATTTAAGATCCAAATAATCATATCGCGAATTTCCTCAAAATTTGTGATACCTTCAAAATAAATGGAGTCTTCGACGATGCCATCCGTTACGCCTATTCCCATTTACTCATGGGGGACGGGCTAATCAATGGCTAAACACTTTACCAAAGGGAACAATCACAACATGGAGCATTATGGCGGGAAAGTTTCTTTTGAAGTATTTTCCACCCGCCAAAACCGCACGATTGAGGAATGAAATCTCTTGATTCACTCAAGAGGACGATGAGACCTTGTACGACACTTGGGAGAGATTCAAAGAATTGCTTTGCGAAAATGCCCACATCATGGCCTCCCCGTTTGGATGCAAGTCCAAACATTTTACAACGGGCTACTCTCATCGAGCGAGGCAAATGATTGATGCGGCGGCCCGGGGAACGTTGAACAATAAAACACTCGAAGCCGCCTAAGATCTAATAGAGGGAATGACCATGAATGGATATCAATGGCAATCCGCGAGGTAAATCAATAGGGACGGTGGGTGTATACAATGCAGACGCGGTAGTTACGCTTAGCCGCCAGCAGGCTTCGAGCTCGAGAAAAATTGACGGTTGACAGGTTCCAAAAAGTCTTCTCATGTGAGACTTGTGGAGGATCGCACAACCACCAAGAGTGCCCCCACGCGATACCACCGCATGAACAAGTGGATTATCTAGGTAATCAATCTCGACCTCTCAAAATAATCCTTTCAAGAATTTTATAATCCAGTTGGCCAAGACCGAACTTCGGTTGGAATATTCAAGGTCAACCACGGCTTTAATCCCAATCCTAATCTACACACGCCTCCCGGATTCCAGTACCACCCAAGGAAAGCCTAAGGAGGAACTTATGGCAAAGTTTGTGCAATCAACGGATGCCCGATTCAGCGGTTAAACATCCTTAAGAAATCAAGAGGCATCTATCCATAATTTGGAAAACCAAATAGGCCAAATTGCGAAAATGATTTCCAAAGGCCACAAGGAAGTTTGCCGAGTATCCGAGCCAAACCGAGGGAGCACGTAAAGACAATCAGCATTAGTTTTCCACATGAGCATGATTATGCCAACGCCACCATGCGTAAATATATGGAGGATGACAAACACGAAGAAAAGCCCATGAAAAAGGTGGTTGCCGAATACAAGCCCAAGATCCTTACACTGGGAGTTTAATCAAGAAGATAGAAGGGAGGACAAATTTGGTAAGAAATCTGAGTCATTCAAGCAACTACATACTAATATTCCATTTGTTCAACCTCTTTCAAAGCATGCTAAGGATCTAAATGACATCATTTGTAATGAAAATAAGCTTAACGAACTATCAAATGTGCAATTGAATGATAAATGTTCTTCCAATAATCTACCACAAAAATTTAATGATCCGGGAAGTTTTATTATCCCTTGTACAATTGATGGTTTACCTGTTGATGGAGCACTAGCTGACTTAGGAGCTAGTATCAATGCGATGTCTTATGAAACATTCAAGCATATGGAATTAAGTGAACTGAAACCTACTAGGATGGACATACACTTAGCCGATAAATCGATTAAACATCCTAGAGGTATTATTAATGATGTGTTAGTTAAGATTGATAAATTCATATTCCCGATTGATTTTGTTATTCTTGACATGCATGATGATATTGAGGTTCCTCTAATTCTTGGGCGTTCTTTCTGGCTACGGCAAAATCAATCATTGATGTGCATGACGGAAAATTAACTTTGAGGGTGGGGGATGAACAAGTAATTTTTAAAATTCATGTTGATATTGAAAAGGATACTACTTGTTCTTTTGCCGATTCAATTTCGTTGCACGATGAGAAATCTAAAAATCTCTTGGAGAAAAGTATTGTTCAAAGTCCATGTTGGAAGCTTATGCCCGAAAAGGGGACCAGAAAGGTCAAAGAGCACATTTTGAAGCATGAAGTTGGAGGTAATGCTACTAAATACCCAAGCGGATTTTCATAAGTCAAGGCTCCACCCGACTAATCTCCACATTTGGGTAAACGGTCTAGCTATACGACTTTAAAAAGTGCTAACCGAGAGGAAACCCGACATTTTGTGTGCATTTTTTTAATTTTTGTGATTAAAAAAAAACACGGTTTGAACACTACGTGTTCATCACCCAGTCGCGAACACACCCCGACCGTGTTCAATAATCCAAGCTTTGTGGGAAAAGTGCGTGCAAAAACACGGCATGGGCGTGTGCACAACACGCCGTGCTTAAATTCAAAAAAAATTTTTTTTTTTTTGGAAAAAAATTCATCGAAAGCACGCCCCTGCCGTGCTTTTGAAGCACGATAGTGTTTTAAAAAAACAAAAAATTAAAAAAAAAAATTTTAAAAAAAAATAAATAAAAAAATTGTTATCTTAATTTTATTTGAAGATTTCACAGTATTCGAGTTGTGTATTCTTGATTAGGTATGAAGATGCCGATGACGGTCTCATACTAAACAACCCAATGATCGCTCAACACCGATTTCACTCTTCTAGTAAGGTCGTATTTTCTTTTTCCACCTCTTTTATTTTCTTCAGTGTGGTTGATTTTTGAGTGTTTTGTTTGTGTTCATTCATCTTTTTCTTTCACATCGAGGAAAATGTGAACCTTTAAAGTTGGAGGTGGGTGCAATTACATTCTTAGAACGCTTGTGTGCTTGTTCTGAGTCAGTGTGTGAAGCGTTTTTATTTTGAGTTTGTCATTAGAGGTAAAAATTTTTTTAACAAATTGAGTGTAATAATTCGAAATTCATATTTTGGGCTTTTATTAAGTTTGTGATTTTTTTGATTTATAGTTAGTTTTTATTTAGGGGCTAATTATATTATTTTATAATTCAAGCCCAATCTTTCAAATCCAATGTCCAATGTCCGCCAAGTTTAAACAAGTTCTCATTTGATATAATCCCTTATCAATTTAGCCCATTAAAAGTCAATTAAAGAAGATTCAGAATATCAAGATACACACAATTTTAAACTTCCAAATATATCAAATCTTGATATATCCTACCCGATTTATGAGAATCCTGTGATATTAAAAACACTAAATAACCCTAACCCTAATTAATCCTATAAATACAATCCCCTCTTATTAATTTTCTTTTTCACGTGTTCTCATTCCAGCAAAGGTAATCTTTAAATTTGCTTCTGCAATAATATATACGTTTCTCTTCCATCCAAATCAGCCCAGCAGCCCCAAATTTCAATGAATTCCCATTCACAAGCAAATTGGTGAATCTCTCTGTCAAAAAAAAAAATCAACCAAACACCCGAAGTTTATTTTCCCAAACCATCCAAACGGCAGCCGCAAATCACAACTCTCACGCCATCGCCGGAAAATCGAGCACCAATACCCATCGAACACCCAAACCCAGTCCAACCTCGATTTATGCCGGAAAATTTCCGAAACCCATGAATTCGTGCGAAACCCGAATCGAAACCATTAAGCCCAAAAATCAATCCCTTCATGTTCAAAGCTGCCGGAAATTGTTCATCGCACCGCCGCGTCGCATTCCCTCCTTGCCGTTGCCGTTGACGGGATTAGAAAAGTAGAAAAAAAAAAGGAGAAATAGAGAGGAGAGAGCGATATGGCAGGCGTCTGGTGGTGGGGGTTTGATTTTAGATAGGTTGAGAGGAATTGATTTTAGGAAAGGAGAAGAAAAAAATAGAAAGAGGAAGATGATGATGCCGAGAATTTTAGAAGTGAAGAAATAAGAATAGGAAAAGAGGATTTTGGGTTTTGCTGTTGATGGGGAATGATAAGGAAAAATAGGAAAAGTAATAAAAGAGGGTGTTGAGTGGGATAGGTTTGACCCAAAAAAAAAAAAAAGAGAGAGAGAGAGAGAGAAAGGGGAGTAGGGTACGTATGGGATAGGAGGAAAAAGGGGAAGGAGGATTTTGGATTGTGGTTCCATAAACCAATGACAGAATTACCCTTCACTCCTAAATCATCAAATTTCAAATTCCCAATTTTATTTTTGATTCCAATTCAACCATCAATTCTATTTTTTTATTCTATTATGCCCCTAAATTAGAATTTTCAGATTATTATTTTTAGGTTTAAGTTTAGAATATTCGAGGATTTTAATTAAAGATTATTTTCTATTGACAGCGATTTATCGGCGAGGATTAAAGCGTGCTTGCATCCGACACTTCTAGGCTCTACTTAATTTTCAAAGCTACGTTCAAGGTGGGGTTTGTTTTTCTAAACTTTATTGTCCTTGTTAAACGCTTAGATTATTTTGCATGAATATGTAGATAGATTCTTAGGCCCCATGAGCCGACTCAAGAGGTCCGGGGTCGATGTATCCTCGGTGGAACCCGCGTGCTACCCATGTCTATGTCTACGGTTTTTCAAAAGATCTATGCTATGTCCTATGGATTGTATTTGCATGCCTATGTGAGATATTTGTCTATTTAGCTTGGACAATTTATACTCCACTCGAGTTGAGTTGTGTCGCTCACCCCACATATAACAAACTTTTCGAGGTTCGAGTCGGCGATGGTTATTGGCGGTGGATAATGGGTGGCCTATGAAACTATTGAGTAATGTCCTTTTATTTTTAAATGGTGATTTTAATTAAACAAGAAATTATTGAATTATTATGATTTTCTAAGTTTATTTATGCAAATAGACTAAACGGGATATTTTTTTGTAAATGTGTGAATTTCTTATAAATAAATGAATATATTAGTTTTCTACACTTTATAAATTGTTTCCGCTATTGCTATTGAATTTTAAAATGAAATATATTAACAGCCTATTTTCTCTTATAAATAAAAGTATGAACGCGATATTTTTCAAAGTCTTTCCTTTCACAAGTGGTCTGTTAGAATTATATGTAGATGTCAAATTTTATTCCAAATATGTTATGTGATTGCTTCCGCTATAATTATTATTCTTTTGAAAAATTAAATGGCTCGTTATAACGAGTTGTTTTTCTCAAGTTTCTTATGGAAAAAAAATATATACGGAAAAATGAATATTTGCACATAATTTATAGTTCAAAATTTCGGGGCGTTACAGGTGGTATCAGAGTGGGTCTACCTTCCTGTAGACTTGCACAAAAAAAAAAAAAACAAATACATGTAGTTTTTCGTGTGTGTATACTCTGATAAATGAATAAGTATGTTTTTTTTAAAAATATATGAAAAGAGCTACGAATCCACCACTGCTATGCCACGCCAACTCCCAAGCCAAGGTACGAAGTTAAATTTTCAAAAGTTCTATTGCTACTTCTACTGCTGCTGCCATTGCTACTGCTACTGACAAATTACATGATTTCTATTGCAAAAAAAAAAAAGATGAGCAAACTATATTCCATGGATGCATAGCACATACGATAGAATATGACTATTGGACTATTGCAAGATATTGATGAATTCTATTGAGATGTATAGAGAACAATACAAACTCTAGAGGACCACTGTGATAGAATATATGAGGTTCATTACGAACTTTTTTTTTTTAAAACAATAGACGATGTAGAATGTTAGGATTGACTATGAGTAGAATACTAGCAACATAGATTTGGGATAGACTTTAATGGCTTTCATGTTGAATATTCATGATTTACGCCATGTTCGTTTTTCTAAGAGTTAATGATGATACTTTGATGGTTATGATGTTGGTATAGCAATTGGAAAAAAACACTAATTCTTATTCGGATGTCTAAAGTCATAAAACAGAATAATAATGGAAATGATTTAGGAGTGGATTTATACGTTATAGGAATGAGAGATTTTGATGTGATCTTAGGCATGGACTGGTTTAATAAGAATGAGAAAGTATATAGTGTCCCATAAGGAGATAGTGTTCGGCCCATTAATAACAGGACTTTTTTTTTTTTTTTTATGGAGCAAAGACTAAGTAAGATATCCCGACTAGTGCCGGGAAAGAAAGCACCGAAAAAGTTTAAGAATGGAAATTGTCGAGTATTTGGTTGGTGCAAAGAGGTTCCTAATCTTTAATTTGATGATGGTCAATATGCTAATTATTCGAGGCTATGAAATTTATTTTTAGAAACTTTTATTTGGGATTCCATATGATAGACTTGTAGATTTCACTATTGAGTTTTTACTTGGGACGACACGGTATCAAATGCACCCATGGGATGGCGTTGAAGGAATTATAAGAGTTGAATGTGCAATTATAAGAATTATTGGTTAAAGGACTTATCCGACTTAGAGTATCACCATGAGGGGAGCCAATCATGTTTGTTAAGATAAGATGGATCTTTGGAGTATATTGATTATACGGAGAATTTATTGGATTACAAGACAAGTACCAGTGCTAATGATGAATGATTCACTTGATTACATTCACTTAATTACTTAAAGAAGCTATTGTCTTATTTAGGATCCATTTGAGGTCTCGAGATCAGTTCTACTGAATTTCATTAAGTTTAAATTGTGGTCAGAATGTGTAATATTGTTTGGTCAGAACGTTATCGTATGAGGAATATAAATTGACCTTGTTAAAGTTGAAGTTATTAATGAATGGAGTATAGTTACGATTGTGAATGAAGTTCAATGTTTCTAGACCTATTTGGGTATTACATAAGGTCTATAGAAAGTAATTTTTTAGAGTTCAACACCAGAGACTAGAATGGCAGAAAAATGTGAAGTTTCAGTGGAGTGAGAAGTGTGCGGAGGATTTCTAGGAAGTTAAATAAGGATTGACCAGTTTACCAGTAGAATAAGCATACTTGACGAAGAGTTTGTTAAGTTGATAATCGAGGTTGACACACCCTTTTTGTGGATTGAATCAATTATCGCAACAATGGTTGAACGACTTGACTTAGACATAAGATTTATGATGCACAATGGACATATGAGTTTTAGGTAAGATGAGAAACCATGATCTAATTGCAGACCTCAACGGATTTGTTATAGTTGCTAATGGTGCATTAGCCTACAAAGGAATTTTCGTTGTACTTAAGGAAGAACTGTGATATTAGGTTAAACACATTGGATATCGTAACACCGACTATGAGTTACAAAGATTTGTTTAGATATGCGAAGTGTACTTTTGGTGAAGGAATATGATAAGAAATATCGAACTTTATGGATAGATGCATGACACGCCAACAAGTTAAGATCAAAACCAACGACTGTCAAGATATTTGTTAAGACACATGATATCCTCGAATGAAAGTTGAGAACATATAGATATTGACTTTGTTGTAACTTAGTCGTGACCCACTAAGAAAAATCACGATATAGATTATTTTTGACCGATTGACCAAATCTACAGACTTTTACAGATGACATATGGTTTAGAGCAGTTCGCCCAATTGCACACAAGAGAAATAGTGAGACTATCGGAGAGATACTAGTTAACTTTGAATGTTTGGAGAAACTTGCAACAATATATGGGAATAAGGTTAAATTTTAGTGCACTATACCATCCGTAGACGGATGGACAAACTAAAGGACAATGTTAATCCTAAAAGACATGTATTTGATTTTGGGAGTAATTTGGAGGCATATTTACTTTTAGTGGATTTTTCTTATAACAATAATTGAGATGGTCAGGGTGAGGCAATTTGGGAATGAAAGGATGGGGTTCTAGCAAAATATTTAGACGATATTTGATTTTAGTAATTAAGTTAATTGAATTTCGAGGACGATATTTTAGCTTCACATCCAGAGGTTCAATATTTGTTAGGTAAGTTTAATTTGAGGACGAAATTATTTTTAAGGGGATAGTTTGTAATACTCCAAATTTATATTTTGGGCTTTTATTAAGTTTGTGATTTTTTTGATTTATAGTTAGTTTTTATTTAGGGCTAATTATATTATTTTATAATTCAAGCCCAATCTTTCAAATCCAATGTCCAATTGTCTGGCCCAAGTTTAAATAAGCCCATTGATATAATCCCTTATCAATTTAGCCCATTAAAAGTCCAATTCCAGGTAGATTCTAGAATATCAAGATACACACAATTTTAAACTTCCAAATATATCAAATCTTGATATATCCTACCCGATTTATGAGAATCCTATGTTATTAAAAACACTAAATAACCATAACCCTAATTAATCCTATAAATACAATCCCCTCTTATTAATTTTCTTTTTCACGTGTTCTCATTCCAACAAAGGTAATCTTTAAATTTGCTTCTGCAATAATATATGCGTTTCTCTTCCATCCAAATCAGCCCAGCAGCCCCAAATTTCAATGAATTTCCATTCACAAGCAAATTGGTGAATCTCTCTGTCAAAAAAAAAAAAAATCAACCAAACACCCGAAGTTTATTTTCCCAAACCATCCAAACGGCAGCCGCAAATCACAACTCTCACGCCATCGCCGGAAAATCGAGCACCAATACCCATCGAACACCCAAACCCAGTCCAACCTCGATTTATGCCGGAAAATTTCCGAAACCCACGAATTCGTGCGAAACCCGAATCGAAACCATTAAGCCCAAAAATCAATCCTTCATGTTCAAAGCTGCCGGAAATTGTTCATCGCACCGCCGCGTCGCATTCCCTCCTTGCCGTTGCCGTTGACGGGGTTAGAAAAGTAGAAAAAAAAGGAGAAATAGAGAGGAGAGAGCGATATGGCAGGCGTCTGGTGGTGGGGGGTTTGATTTTAGATAGGTTGAGAGGAATTGATTTTAGGAAAGGAGAAGAAAAAAAATAGAAAGAGGAAGATGATGATGCCGAGAGTTTCAGAAGTGAAGAAATAAGAATAGGAAAAGAGGATTTTGGGTTTTGCTGTTGATGGGGAATGATAAGGAAAAGTAGGAAAAGTAATAAAAGAGGGTGTTGAGTGGGATAGGTTTGACCAAAAAAAAAAAGAAAAGAGAGAGAAAGGGGAGTAGGGTACGTATGGGATAGGAGGAAAAAAGGGAAGGAGGATTTTGGATTGTGGTTCCATAAACCAATGACAGAATTACCCTTCAGCCCTAAATCATCAAATTAGCCTCAAATTCCCAATTTCTATTTTTGATTCCAATTCAACCATCAATTCTATTTTTTTTTATATTCTATTATGCCCCTAAATTAGAATTTTCAGATTATTATTTTTAGGTTTAAGTTTAGAATATTCGAGGATTTTAATTAGTATTATTTTCTATTGATTAGGCGATTTATCGAGTGAGGATTAGGCGTGCTTGCATCCGACACTTCTAGGCTCTACTTAATTTTCAAAGCTACGTTCAAGGTGGGGTTTGTTTTTCTAAACTTTATTGTCCTTGTTAAATGCTTAGATTATTTTGCATGAATATGAAGATACGATTCTTGGCCCCCATGAGCCGGGGACTCAAGAGGTCGGGTCGATGTATCCCTCGGGTAGAACCCTGTGAGTGCTACCCATGTCTATGTCTATGGTTTTTCGTAAGATCTATGCTATGTCCTATTGGATTGTATTTGCATGTCTACATGTGAGATATCTGTGTATTTAGCTGACAATTTATACTCCATCGAAAGCCGTGTGTCGCTCACCCCACATATAACAACCTTTTCAGGTTCAGGAGTCGGCGATGGTTATTGGCGGTGGATAATGGGTGGCCTATGAAACTATTGGAGTAATGTCCTTTTTATTTTTAAATGGTGATTTTAATTAAACAAGAAATTATTGAATTATTATGATTTTCTAAGTTTATTTATGCAAATAGACTAAACGGGATTTTTTTTTGTAAATGTGCGAATTTCTTATAAATAAATGAATATATTAATTTTCTACAATTTATAAATTGTTTCCGCTATTGCTATTGAATTTTAAAATGAAATATATTAACAGGCCTATTTTCTCTTATAAATAAAAGTATGAACGCGATATTTTTCAATGTCTTTCATTGTCAAGTGGTCTGTTAGAATTATATGTAGATGTCAAATTTTATTCCAAATATGTTATGCGATTGCTTCCGCTATAATTATTATTCTTTTGAAAAATTAAATGGCTCGCTATAACGAGTTGTTTTTCTCAAGCTTCTTATGGAAAAAAATATATATACGGAAAAATGAATATTTGCACATAATTTATAGTTCAAAATTTCGGGGCGTTACATTGATTGTTTGCTAGTCAATAACTTAGCCCAATTACACCAAAATTAATTTTTTAATTTGAGTTTTCAATGTGAAGCAATTGATTGTTTAGGATAGGTTGACGTGGATGCGGGCTAAATTTTAACGAGATTTCCAACACCATAATACTTGATGTGTTAAGGCATTTACGACAATACTTAGTGTTGTGAACGTTCGAGAATTCATGATTTAGTGGTGGTTAACTAGTTGTTAAACCAAGCTTGTGGGAAAAAAAAATGAGAAAAAGAACAAAAAAAAGAAAAAAAGAAAAAAAAAAGGATCCAATCGAGGTTATACTCCTCTATTTGTTGTTGCTTAGTAACTAGGAGCATTCATGAGCCCCATATTTGTCTTTTACGGAAAACGGTGACACAAATATGAGTATGGGAAACCACCCTAGGAGTGTTTGAACGGAAATTCAAAATATAAACCTAGTGGAAGAATGACTCGAAAGGACCTACAAAAAAAAAAAAAAAAAAAAGAAGAAAATCGAAAGGAAGAATGTATATTCCTTGAATTCTCATTCCAATAAAAGTTCAAGAAGCTTGGTTATATGACTAGTAGGCTAACTACAATGATCTATTGAATTCTTGTATTTTCATGACATTATTGAATTGAAGTTATTCATAACTATCAATATTTGTGGAGTGATGATTTCAAGTTTGAATAATGCCTGCTGATATCACAGTCTTTCTTGACATCGACGCTTTGCAACACTTTGTGTTTTTACTAATGGTTAATTCGGGTTGAGAAGGCTAAGAACTCGATCGCCTTGTGTTCAATGTGTTGAAAAAAAAAAATTCCTTGTGTGTTATAATTTATCAATCATTCTTTTTGATTTAATGTTTTGCTTGAGGACAAGTAAAGTTCAAAGTTGGAGTGGTGGTTTGATAAGGGTCTTTTTATGCATGTTTTATGTGTATATTTGAGTATGATTTGAGTTATTTTATTGTTAGTTTCATAAATTTTTGATTGTACATAGTTCACATTACTCCGAGGTGCTTTTATTGGTGTAGATTGATGATTCGGAGCTATTTTTGGTGAATTTCGGGCTATGGTTTCATATCAAAACATACCCGGGGTTTCGGATGCAAAAACACTCAAATCCCAAGCAAAACGCGTCATTTCGGGCCTTTTCACCAAACACGGCGGTGTGCTTTTCAAGCACGGCCGTGCTTTTTAGAAGTCAAAGACGAGCAATTTTTCGACCGACGTACCAAACACGGCCAGGTCGTGCTTTTCGTGCACGATCGTGTTCGGGAAATCCAACAACATGGCCTCCCGTGCTTTTAAAGCACGGGCGTGCTTTTTTCGTCATCAATGTTCTTTGGCGGAAATTATAGAGACTTTTTGCTTTTTGACAACCTTTGAGCAACTTTTACATCTCATTTTCTTTGCACCAACCTCTATTATTCTCTCAATTATCACATGAAAACAAGGATTCAACAACCCAACTATGGAAGTGGAACAATTATTTGTCAAAAGATGACATTGTTAATGTGTTCTTTCACAACAAGGATGTCTATAAAAGCCAAGAGTTTGGGTTGGAGGATTCCATTCCATATTCCATTCAATTCCACATTCCATATTTTTCCATTCCATTCCATTCATAATTCATTGATTCATTCACTCTTTCAAAGCAAAATACATTGAGAGGATAAAAGAGAGGTAGAGTTGGAAGTTGAAGAGCAATAGGAGAAGGCTTGGAGCTCAACATCATTTCAATCAACCAAGGAAGAAGTCTTGAATTTGGTCTTGAATAGGAGCTAAGTACACCATGTTCATTTTATTCAAATCTTCTCGTAGTAGTATACTCTTTTGTCAAAGCCATGTGTAGCAAAATTTCTAGTGTTTGAATGTAATGAACTCTAGAATGGATTTGTGATTTTTTTTGGATTGAATGTTTTTAATAAAATCTTCATGTTTTGTGTGATTCACTTATATTATGCTTTATTCATTCGAATTGGTATATGCGCAATATTGATTTGAAGTTTATTTTTCATCCGGGAAATCGAGAGATTCATGGTGAAATAGAACCTATATAAGTGAAAAGAGTTGCATGCAATCCTAGATATAGACGACATAAATCTTCCTCGGATTAGGGTCAAACCTAATATGGGAATTCACAAATCGTTATAATGTTGTCTTGGGGGTTTTAACTAGAAAGAGATTTCAGTTAATCAACTTGACGTTAGAAGTTATTCGCGCTCGATAGAGGGTTTAACTTAAATCGGGAATTTCTACGGTCCATGAAACATGAGATTTTACTAAAAGAGGTTGGTTTTTGCTTAAGGGCTTATGGTTGTATTTTTATCTTGTTGAATCATAAAAACATTCTAGAGGATTTACATTCAAACACATTTCTAGCTCTTGATTTCTTAAATCTACAATCTACTTTTATTTGATCTTTTGTAAGTTGCAATTATTTCAAATTCTTTATTTTTTCTTTTTCCTTATTTATCAAACAAAAACTCTGAAAATTGCTAGATTAGATAACAAAAAGACGGTAATTATCAGTACTTACAATCCTCGTGGGAATGACACTGCAAGACTAATAATCTATACTATAAAACGATAGGTGCACTTGCCTACGGTTTTCTAGAGTAGCTTTTGAGCCAACAATTATACCCTTATGACGGTCGGAAATAAGACACATTCCCTCGGCGCCACAAACCACCTATTTAGCCACCATGTGAAGAAACCAATGCCATGACCTAAAATTTTCCTCATCTACAATAGAATATGCTAGAGGTAGCACCATGTTGGTTTGCATACAAAGTCACAACAATTAATATCTTGTGCTTGTATTTAGTATACAAGTGTGTTCCATCCACACCAATGACCTTGCGGCAATGCCTAAACCCCTCGATGCACGGCCTAAATGCCCAGAAAATGTACCCCAACGTAGGCACACCACGTTCGTCTATTTCTTTAGGGAACCACTCCACAATTGTTCCCGGATTGTATTTCTGCGGTGCCCCCATATATTTAAACAAATATGACAAGAGCTCTCCCAAGTCCCATACACATTTTCTCTTGCCCGTTTTCAAATCGTGTGCAAGCTTTATGGTATGATATCTCATATCCATATTTGTCCTTCACATTTTGCTGAACATACCTGATATCATACGCCGGATCACACTGTACCATCCCCATAAGATCTTTAGCGATAATATTTTTTCACAAGTTTCTATGATCTTTAGAGACGGTGTTCATAACACAACTATGGGGAGGTCCCAACTTGGTAATTTGCCACATTGAATGTCTTTTCACAAAACTCGACTGCAACCACCAATTGCATTGTTGCGATGATAAGCCTATTTCAATAACTCCGGATCGATTATACAACAATGTCGGCGTAGACTCCATAACCCTATACTCACGTCTGCCATGACGCACAAAAAAATCCTTAACTGCGGATTGCACATATTTTTTATCTACGAAAACCATACCCTTTTTTAACTCACCTCTCTCGGAGTCATAATACATAGTTCTTAACGGGCCATCAACAGAATCACCAGAAATATTTTCGAATCCCGACTCAAAAAAGAGGATCTTGATAAATTAGGATGAGGAGGAACTACCAAAGGAACATGTCGATGGGCAGGATGATCCTCTTCGTGTACATCATTATGCTCAATATGATCATCACTATTATCACTATCATCATCGTGCTCGCTATTATCACTAGGTTTCGAGGGTCCCGTTTTATCGGCAAGAAAATAATCACCCCTAACTGTAGGTCGCTTCTCAACTTGCACATTCAATCCATACAAATTCCCCTCATTAGGTCTACAAGCACTACCCAAACCCATGTTTGTCATTCCTTGAGTAACCGAAGGCAATTCAGAGTCACCAATAATGTAAGATGCATACTGGTAAAACTCATTTTCCAATGGAATTAGTGGTGGTGCGGTATGAGATAAAATTTCGATTCAACAAATAGATCAAGATCCTTAAACCAGTTATAGGATCCAAAAAATCTAAGTTACCTATCCTTTTAATTGGAACCACTCGTGAATTATCATTGTCAAAATATTTAGCGTAAATCGTCAACTTATGGCGATTCTCGATCCAAATCATTTCATACAAAAGTCTTAATAAATTTGATAGGTCAATACTACGATCAATATGTGTTGCTCGATAACTTGTCCTCCATAGTGCACAAATATTCCAATTTTGTCGACATATCTTCAAAAATTAAACAAAATTGTTATTTTTACTAATAAATTAAAATATTATCATTTTTACTAATAAACTAAATAATACCAACTATATTATCTATAAGACTGAAAATAACATCTACAAAAAATTATTTACAAGGAATTAAAATTATATTAATCTACATTTTACTAACTTTTTTAAAAATACCTACCTACCATATTATTCAACAATTTCTTCTAACAATTAATAAAAATGTCCAAAAATAAAATAACATTTACAAAAATATTATCTAAAAATTACCTACCAACAAACAATATATTATTCAACAACTTTACCAATTAACAAAATAAATTACAAATATTAAAGAAATATTTAATTTGTGGAAAAAATTACTTGAAATTGTCTGCCGTCGCGTCACAATCTCGCTTCCGCTGAGAATTGTGGTAGAAGGAGGGATGGATAAAAATGAGGGGATGGACTTAATATTTTAAAAGATAGTGAGAGACTGAGATGTAGACATTCGGATGGATAAAATGAGGGGGATGAGGGGTGTTTTTATAGAAGGACGAAAATTTCAAAAAAAAAAAAAAAATTGGGTTTAGGCTCTAGCCAAAATAGCGTCCAACAATCGCAACTTTTTGCAAAGAAAGCGCTAGTTTGACTAGCGCCGAGAAAAAATGGGTTTGGGCGCTATTGATAGTAGCGGCAAGCCCATAGGCGCTAACCCGGATAACACCAACACATAAATAATTAACAACCCCCAAAACCACAACACATTTACAATAAAATCCCACAAATACCATAAATCGTTAAATTACCCATATGGGGATTCTCATCCCAATCCCATCCCCCAAATATATATATATATATATATATTATTTTTTATCTATTATAATTAATTCAATTTATAACGTTTTGTTTTATTAACTATAGAAACAAAACCATTAAGTCTTTATAATTATTATTGTTGTCATTCTTTCTTTTACAAGTTAGGGATTTAGATTATTTTTATTTATTTTAAAATTTTAAGTAACTTATTTTACAGATCTTTTATTAACAAATACAAAATCAGGAACCTAAATTCCACGTGGGACCTCTATCCCTGAACGAAAATTCCCCATCCTCGTCCCGATATTTAAAACGAAAATGGAATGTGAATGAGATTTGGGAACGAGGATAATATGTCTAATATCGCCCTGTCCCGCCATTGTCATCCTACCACCTAGCTCCCTCTACTTCTAAGATTTGTACTATACAATTATCCTTTTTCCTCTTTCCCCACCAACCAAAAAAAAAAGGTAGACATTTGTACACTTTGAAGCGCCCATCAATATCCTCTCTTGAAACCTCATTTTGATTAATGATTCCAAAATTTACAATGTAAAAAATGTTGTCATCAAATTCATCTTTGACCAAAAGAGAAAGCAAAGATAATTTATTAAAATTCCAAATTAAAATAGGAATTTTTAATTGGTTGAATTATTAAAATTCCAAATTAAAATAGGAATTTTTAATTAGTTGTAACCATGCTGTCATGTTAGTTTGATCATATCTAATTTTGGCAGCTCAATACAAATTTTCGAGTTTTAATCTTACATACAAGGTATGAGATCAAATTCCATAATGTCATAAGAAATGGTGAATTTGAATTATAATCTAATGGACATAGTTTTACACGGTGTTCAATAAACCAATAGTTCATTGAATACATGATAGAAAAAAATTCGACATTTAACATATATGAATATATTATGAAAATCTTTTAAAAGTTATGGCAAAAATATTAATAAAAACTACAAATAGTTAACATTTGGATTTTTTAAAATACAACTTATTTTTCCACTATTTATATAAATTGTTTTTGAATTAATTTTTAAATTAGGAAAAATAATTTTATAAGTTGTATTCTATAATTTATAATTATGATAAAATAAATATAATGATTTTAAAACTCTATTGATATTACTAGAGTGTATATGTATTTTTTAAATAGAATTCCATGTATACTTAATTACTTATAAATAACTTGTAAATCATTATAGATTATATTTTTACATTTATTCAAATACAATGGTAGTTGTTAAGTATCTACCTGACATTTATACGTGCACTAAATACTTTAATAAAAGTCAAATATTACATGATAACTCAAAATTTATTATGAATAAATATTTTTCAATTATTCATACATATATACTACTTAAGTAGAATACGTATTTAATTAATAACACAAAACATAAATTTAAATTTTGTAATTAAAAGTAAAAATGAAACCTATCAAGGTTCCAAACAAAAAAAAAAGTAGAAGCTAAATCATCACGAGAAAAAACAAAAATTGGATTTTGTTGGTATTTCTCTTTCATTTCCTTTTTTTTTTTTTGCATAATCTTTTGTAATTTTTCTTTATCTTTCTTGGATACTTTTTATTTATTTTTTTAAATATATTCCATAATTAAAAATCCTTTTATAAAAAGCCAAAATAAAAACAGACATGCTCTGCAAAATCTGCTTTGTGTTTGTTGTTTCCTTTTTTTTTTTTTTTTTTTTTTTTTTTTTTTTTGATAATCAGCTCCTGCGCTACGCCCGACTACGCCCGGGCGACAACAATTCCATCCGGCCTCATTGCTGCCGCCAAGGTAAACCGGGATGTGCACGCACTGGCCAGTGTTACGGCGACGGTCACGACGTACAACCAGATCCTCCAGGTAAAGAGAACAATTATGTTCGACCCCAATCTACTAATAACGATCTCCCCGAATCGAACCCACACGGATCTTTATTCAAGATGTAGTTCCCACCAAATCTTCACCACCGCATATGCCCCGGGAGCAATTTGCCCTCTTCTCATCTCCCTTTCACCTCTGTCTTCTTGCCATACCTCTTTTCTGTATCTTCTTCATTTCCTTTTGTTTTTTTTTTTATCAATTTTATCCTTTGACCCTTTCTCCTTTTTTCTCACAAGCTTCAATCCAAGAGCTTTTGTGACCGACCCCTCTTGTTCGTTCTTTCATTTCAGGCTCCTCATATGTGTGTTATAATCGAATTAAAGGAGAGATAGCATAGGATTATGTGAAGAAAAATTGTTCAGAAATGGCGTGTGTTGATGTTCATGGCGAAAATATTAATCTCGCGGCGTTGGAAATGCAAGAGCCCAGTATTGATACGGATAAATTGAGCTATGAGATTTTTTCCATATTGAGAGCAAATTTTTGTTCGGTTACGATGATCAGAAGCTTTGGGTTCCGAAGCAAATTGCTGAGCCCAAAAACGGCGTCGTTGCCGCCGCCGCGGTCGTCGATGAGGGCGGCGTTCAGGCGATTAAGAATCAGAGGGGGAAAATTTGTATTCTGAGCGTCGACGGTGGGGGATGCGGAGCATTATTTCGGGCAAAGCGCTGTCGTATTTGGAAACGGCGTTGAAGAAAAATCGGGGAATCCCGACGCCAGAATAGCCGATTATTTCGACGTCGCAGCCGGCACCGGCGTCGGAGGGATATTTACGGCGATGCTCTTCGCCGCTAACGATCAAAATCGCCCGATTTTTCACGCGGACGACACGTGGAAGTTCCTCGCGGCGGAGGGCAAGAAATTCTACCGCTCCGCGAAGACACGCAAACCCAAGGGCGGTTTCTTCAAGCGAGTTTTCGGTAAAACCGGCGCCGCGGCCTCCGGTTCAGCCACGGCCGGTTTGGAGAAGGCGATGAAGGAGGCGTTCAGGGAGGAAAAACCGGGCGCAGCTTAACGCTGAAGAACACGTTAAAACCGGTTCTGATACCGTGCTACGATTTGTCCAGTACGGCGCCGTTTTTGTTCTCCAGGGCCGACGCCTTGGAAACCGACAGCTACGATTTCAATCTCTGGGAGGTCTGCTTGGCAACCTCAGCCGAACCGGGAGTTTTCGACCCGGTTTGCATGAAATCGGTGGACGGGTTGACCCGGTGCGTGGGGGTCGACGGCGGTTTGGCGATGAACAACCCGACGGCGGCGGCGATAACGCACGTGCTGCATAACAAACAGGAGTTTCCGTTTGTGAGAGGGGTCGAGGATATAATGGTACTTTCACTAGGGGCCGGCGGGCAGCTATTGGAGGGCAGCTTTGACTACGATCAAGTGAAAAAATGGAAGGCCCAGGATTGGGCTCGGCCGTTGGCTCGGATTTCCGGCGAGGGCTCGGCGGAGCTGGTTGACCACGCGGTGGCTATGGCGTTTGGCCACAGCCGTAGTAGTAATTACGTCCGCATTCAGGTATGTTGAAGAAAACATTAATTACATTATCAGCTTATTTTAACAAAAATCTTTTATTAAATGCAATTCAAGATTCTTTTTCTTTGATTTTTTTTCTTTTTTTGTTGAGGAGTGGGGGGGTTCAGGGGCAGGTGGATTTTGGGGGCATGCAATTTAATTCTTTGTGTTTATTTTGGAGGAAGAGAAGAGGCCAAGATGACAAACTTTGGCAGCCTAAAATGCCAACCCACAATGTAGTGTTTGGACATTGACACGGGTTGCTGTAACTGTGTGTACTGTGTGTGACTGTGTGTGTGTGGCAGTAATTATCATTAATGCTGCTTTGCTATTCTCTTTATTAACTTTGTTGTCCACCTTCACTCCTCCCCAGGATGTTTGTATTTTTACCATTCTTTAAAGGAGTTTATTTCCATAATAAATGTTTCTTGGGGCATAAAGAAAGAGGATGTTTTTTCTTCTAAATCTTGGTTTTACAGCTTGGTTGACTGTATGTCCCTGCATTTTCACAGTAAATCACATGTTTGACTGGGCTGCTGTTAAATGTAGTTTTCATCAATATCCATATCTTTTAACCCAAACTAAGTTAATAGGTGGATTCTTGAATTTTCAGGGCCTTGTGTTGTATATTCCTGTTAAATTACTCAGAGTTGAAAATGATGAGAACGAAGAAAGGGGTTAAATTGTACACAGCTTGCAATCTTGTCTGTTTCTTGGCATTTTTCACCTAGTGGGGTGTGGGGAGAGAATACTAATATAGTCCTTTTCTCATGTCTGACCACAAAATTGATTACATGTACTATAAGTGGGATATATATGATGCTAATAGTAGAGAGTGTGACTCACCAACAAAATCCAGTTTTCCATAGCAATCAAGATTTTAACATCATGTGTGGATTTTTTTCTGATAACAGATTATGTGCTGGAATTTGGACCAGAAAGGGTCTCTATTCAGTTGCCATTCTTATGTATCACCTAAATTTCTAGAGCAGAGCCAAAGTGTGGGGTTTATTTCCTCATATTCATATATGGTCCTGCATTTGATTAAACTGTTGCAAGTTTCTGTTAGGAGTGTGATTCTTGGAATATTTCTTGACAATCATTATTATAATCTATTTACCGTTGATTTCGTTACATGGATGATTGTGATTATCTTTCTTGTCCAGATAGGATACCATATGGAATTGACTAAAAGCAATAAGGGTACTGTTGAATCATATGATATGATTAGTTATAGAATTGGAGCGTTTTGAGAGACACATGAAAGAAGTTTTAATTAATTAGTCCTACTTGTCTACTTAAATTTGTGGTGGGGAATGATTATTATAGTTTGATTTTAATCCTAATGATTTGTAGTTGACTAGGTGGTTAGAGGGCTCGAGTTTTAGCTACTTAGTAGCATTATTGTATAACAAAAGTTTATGATTATCCTGTTGAATCGTGAATAGGGTGTAAAAGAATCGAGTCTAGCTGAATATAAACTTGAATTTTTATCTTTTCGAATCGTGACAGGCAAATGGATCGAGCTTCGTTAGGTGTGGGCTTAATGTGGACTCGGATCCCAGTCCGAGCAACATAAAAACGCTAATGGGAATAGCAGACGAAATGCTGAAACAGAAGAACGTGGAGTCCGTTCTGTTGAGTGGGAAGAGGATCGGAGAGCAAAGCAATTTCGAGAAACTCGACTGGTTTGCCGAGCAACTCGTGCTAGAGCATCAGAGGAGGAGTTGCCGGATAGCTCCCACTGTTGCATTCAAGCAACCTATCCCAAAACCTTCTTAAAACCTTCTTCAGACAGTAAATCAAAAGTATCCCTTCAAATTAACAAAAGAGAATGGTATGTTTTTTTTTTCTCTCCATTCTGGTACTTTTATGTACTGGACGCATAATTGTTACATAATGTTTTGAGTGTCAAATGTTCTTTTTCCTTGTAAAATACATTAAGAATTTGTGAAAAATCCTAATCACAAGAAGATATACTAATAATGTCTGTTTCTGGTCCCCCGGGCTCTGTCTTGTCATTTTCTACTGATTTAAGAAAACATAAAAGCTTAGATCAGCCCCTGGTTGTTGCAATAGTTTTGTTTTGAGGTACTGTGAGATGAAAGAGGAGCCTATATATAACCTTGTTTTCTGCCCACCGACACTTATTCTTGGAGGATAGAAAGGGTAGATTAGTCATTTTGGGCCAAGAGGGTTGGTGTCACTTGGGAAAGATCATGTTATGAACAATAGGCTCTATCTATATGTTCCCAATTTGTTCATGGCATTTTTAATTTTCTTTTTCTTTTAGGAACGAAAATAATTGCTGGATCAAGTATAAATAGATAAATATGCACACATATTTTTAGGGTAAATTACAAAACTACACCTTAAGGTTTAGCTTAATAAAAAAAGTCCAGTTATCTTTCAAAATTACAAATACACTCCTTAAGGTATTTACAAACAACCCCTTGAAGTTTGTATTTATTTAACAAATACCCCTCTTGAGAATGTAATTTGTAAAATAGAAACAAATCTCAATGGGGTTTTGCAATTTTGAAAGATAACTGGATTTTTTTAGTAATTAGACTGAACCTCAAGGGTATTTTTGTAATTAGCCCTATTTTTTAAGATCTCGTGGAGCTTGCAGTCGTAGGACAATCTAAACTTTATATGTGGTGAGACGAAGTTGAATATTTATGTGATAAGTGTATATACAGATGGTTATGATTGCCCAAAAATGAGCAACTAAAAGCATGAACATTGCAAGAGTCAATCTTTTTCATGTCAATAAATGTTGCTGTTAAAAAAGAAACTATCTTTGAGACATTATTATTTTTCCCTTTCAGTCTTTTTCTCAAATGGGTCTAACCTTTTTGTCGTTCTAAAAATTTTGGTGGGGTGCCCTTGTAATAAGATATGCAAGGATTCTTGAGAATAAACCATGGCATGGGATTACACTTCCTAATTTACCATGGCAAAGTGGGACACATCTTTATCACTGTCCTTAGGATTTTGCCTGTTACTATATGATTAAAGTTAGTTTGCCCATAATTATTAAAGCATGTTAGTCAAGTGATTACAGAGGTTATATGATCTTCCCCACAGAATCACACCTGTAAAAAGAGCCAAGACAATCTTGGTGAAATTGTATAGGATTTGGTACTATTTTGTCATTAAACTAAGATGATCAATATTGTATGAGATTCTCTAAAAACAGGGATAATTACGAAAAAAAAATGAGGGTTGAGGCATTTTTGAAGAAAAACCAGAGAAGTTTTAAATTTATAGAACTCCTTTAAGTTTAGGTTTGATTTCATCTTACATTTATAGAAATATTATAATCATCTCCCTACATTTAAGATGGAATCAAGCCTCAAATCAATAGAGTTTTTGTAATTTTAAAACTTCTCTAGGTTATTTGTAAATACCCCAAATATCAGGGATTTTTTTTGTAATTATCCAAAAAAATGAAAAAAGAAATGCAGCTGCTCAAGAGGAATTAGAGCCACTAGATGGCTTTTTCTTAAAGAAGAATAAAACTATTACTTCTCATACCTCAACGATATTTTGTAATTTTGAAACTTCTCTGTTTTTTTTTTTTAAACCCCAAACTTCAGGTTTTGTAATTATCCCTCCCCCCAAAAGAGGAAAAAAGAAATGCAGTTGCTCAAGAGGAATTAGAGCCACTGGATGGCTTTTTCTTGAAAAAGAATAAAAATATTACTTTTCATATTTCAATGATTCTAATATATGCATTTTTATGACTTTGTTCCCCCTTTTCTAACATCTCCATTGTATCTTTGTCATGCAGGTAAAGATGTATGAACTAGAAAAAAACTCCATAAAAAGGAAGAAGGGAAGAAGAAAAGTAGTATATAGTGGGCTTTTACTTTTAAGGTGAGAGATAGTAGGAGAAAGTGGGGCTTGTGTGAAAAGGACTTTAATTTCAACTATGGACAAAAAAAGATGGTGGTGTTAGAGATCTTGGTGGGATTCTTTGCCGGCCAGCGGCCAGGCATGGTGGTAGCCACCTACACTTATGGTGGTCAAACAAACTATTATATTTGTATTCATTTTGTAATTTTGTCTATGGGGAAAGTGTGTTTCCTTAAATTTCTTGCTAGTCATCAATTTTTTCTTTTTTTTTTTTTTTTGGGTTCATGTCATTTTGTTTGACTTCCCTATATGTGTGTTAAGGTGGTGGGCTGCCACCATATAAAGAAAACCCTTAAGTTCAGCTCAAGTTCTTGATGTGGTTTTTTTATTTTTATTTTAATGTGTATATATGTATATATTTTGTGGTGGAGAAATTATTGGGAATTTGTGGGTTTGTTTATGGGTTTTTGAAACAATTAACTATGTAATTTCCTGGTGAAATTTGCATATATTATTCATGATTTGGATATGGAGATGTGGACTTTGAGTGGGACCCTTTCCATGTAAAAGAAAATGCAATTTTTAGCTTTGTATTGTCAAGACTTTTTCGGTGGAGATAGACCCTCCTATACTATAAATATATTTACTTTTGGACACTTGGATGATTTTCTATTGCAAATTTTAGCAAGAAACACTTTTGGTTTCTGTACTTGTGTGTGGATCTATGGATAGGGTTGGTACAGCTATTAGTTGTGTTTAATTATTAATTGATAATTTTATTTATTCACTAATTATATATTTAATTAGTTTCTTTTGAGCCACACATTAAATTATTGGACAGAATCATGACCTAGTATTGTTGAATTAACTCTTCAAAACCTGGAGTGGTGGACTACTTCTAGACTTGTAGTGACCTAATTACTCCAAGAACATAATATATCTGCATCAATTGTTTTTATTTTGAATATCCATATTTTTCCAACCAACTTCTTTTGGTTACACTCATGAGAAAATGATTTAGAAAACAAATGAACCACTTTATAGTACTGTATTGTATTTGTTAATGTATTGTGGAATTTCTGTAAATTAGTGCAATATCCATCCTTTAAAGTAGTTTACTAGTTTTGGGTCAATTATATAAATTATTTTTAAAACTTAGATTAGTAATTAAAAGATAACTGATTTTTTCATTTCAATTAATCTTTTCTAATTCACCCTTCAAATTTTTTTATCTGAAATTTGTGTACCAAATAATACATCATGCAACATAAATTCTGCCATTTGACCCACTTCATCATATATACAAGTCTTAATATAGACAAAATTTCATCCAACCTCAAATTCATAATTTCTAATCTTTGACTCTTCTATATTTGGTCAACCAACTTTCTTGGCCACCCCCTTGATATTGAAAATAGAAAATTAACTAAACCATTTTATACTTTATAGTACTATATTTATTTGTTCATATATGGTTGAACCTCTTTTAACTTCAATGCAATTGGAAGAATGTGCGCATGTCAATGGAGTTTCACCTAATAGAATGATATTTGATAAAGACTAGCCTTATCCACACACACACATGGGAATAATTACAAAATTGTCCTTGAGGTTTAATTTCTTTAAAAAAATCAAATTACCATTTACAATTGAAAAACTACTTAGAGGTTATTTATTATACAAATTACCCCCTCAATAGCAGCAATTTGTAAGATAGAAACATATATATGAAGGGTCTATTTGTAATTATATGACGCCTTTCTCTCGATCTACCTCTTCTCGTCTCTATCTCTAGGGATGTTTTTGTAATTAGGCTAAATCTCAAGGATAATATTTGCAATTATCCCTACACATATATATAAATGAGCCAAGATAGTCTATTTGCATGATAAATCTTTTATAAATACGATACGATATTGTTGGTCATGAATCGAGTCATTTGAAGTGGAACTCGAAAACCAATTAATATTATTTCTTTAAAACAAAAATCTCATGTGATAATAATAATAATAAAATAATAATTAAATTAAAAGAATTATAAATGGAAGGTTGGCATTAGATTAACATCCCAATTAATAATGTTTATACATCATTCACATAACATCACCAAGAAATGTCTACTTCTGTTCACAAATACAAAATTGCAACACGTAACTGACGATTTGATTAAGGATGGATACTTTTAACTCCAATTTTTGAATAATTGAGAAGAAGAAGATATAGGAAGAAACAATCAACACTTCCCTTCAAATTATTAATGAGTTTGTTTTGGTTGATGACTAAGATTGGTCACCATTCAACCCACTTTCTTCATATAATTAATTATCATTTGTTTTCTATGTAATATACAATTAGTTAGTTATCCCTTTCCTTATCACAAACACACACACATATTTGTGTGACGTGCGTGCATATTTTTGTGTTTGTTTTGGGTAATAATACTTTTATATTATATAGTTAGAAGGGTTTCGAAGGACAACCATATAAATCAAAGATTAAGACATGCGTTTAAATTAGAACTGAGAAAACGTTGTATCAAATGGGATTTTGAAACGCTAAAAATTACAATAAAATTTCTAGTACTTTGCTGCAAATAAATAAATTTATGCTATTGCCATATAATTTTTATTACAAATTTATGCTATTGCCATATAATTTTTATTACATTTTCATTTTATTTTCTTTGTTAAAAAGATGTTTTGAACCATCTCATGTTTCTATATTCTTATGGCAAAAATTTGACGAGGCGGTCAAAATATAAAAAACTCATATTTCTAATGTTTTGTATGAGTCGTCTCATGAATGTACATCATTGAGACGGTCTCATATATCATCACCTCATTTTGAATTTTATCTTGGGAATAGACTATTTAGACCATACATATAAATTGATTATTCTCCCACCCTTTAAAAGTTCAAATACACTACTAACACTCCAAAATATAACATTCATTTGCTAAAAGTTCATGTAAAAATTATTTTTTAATTGCCAAAATATCAAATTCCCATACAAATAACATGCATTATGTGATGATCATGAGTCATGTCATTTGGATAGTGCAATCTTGTTTTGTATTGTATATATTTGATTGAAAACATGGAATCTACTTTAATCAGCTTTTGTCTTGTTTAAGCCAAAAAAGCTTATCCCTTTGAACATTCATAAAAAGTGCTTAGACTCAATTTGCTCCATCAAAACATCAGTCACATTTGGATTATTCATTGGATTAAGATGTTTTGTGGTGGGGTTTTAAGTAGTCTAAATAGGACAACCATTCAAACCCAACTTTAGTCTTGTGATAATGGTGATGATGACTATAAGTTGTGGGGTTCAAATAATTTCTTATTTCCCACTTCAATTATGCTCTTCTACTTTATTTTAACCAAGAATTTACAACTTGGTTTAATTTAATAAATCAAACTCAAGACAGACACACACCCAATGGAAATATAAAATATTGAAGAGCTAATGGCTGCCCATGACATATATTGCATACTTTCGTCAATCAAGATAGATTTTCTTTTTTCTTAATTTAAATATATATTTTAAAAGCACTATTGAAGCTTTCTAAAGAAATATATTTTTCTAAATAAAATACCAAAAAAAATTTATATCTATATTTACATTTTTAAATAATAAAAAACTAAATAGATGGTGTCTATAACACAAATCCATTCACACTATTAAAATCATCCCTAATTCGGGTGAGTAATTGAGTATATATATATGACAGGTTCCAATTTTACCAGACCCATTGACATACATTCCTAGACAGAACAATAACTGTGGCCCAGTTTGTGAACTTGTCAGTTATCACCAATGTTTGGCCCAAACCCAGAATATTTAATTGTCTGACAATTTGGGTTCGACCCAGTTAACCACAAACCCATCAAGCATCTACCTTTTTTTTTTTTTTTTTTTTGAGGGGATCAAGCATCTACCTACATCTGTTTAAGTGTGTTAAGTTTCTGTCAGACCCGAATTGCCAGCCCTAAATTTGTCTCATCACGACTTCGACATAATATCAACTACCGAAAAACCCAACTTCAAAAAAACAAATAAAAAAAAAAAGTTGTCCAGCTCACAAGCTGCTATAAAACGAATTCAAAAACACATGACATGACCTCCTTGTGGGATTGTGTGAAAGTCGAAAACATAATAATCTCTTATGGAAATTAATAAACAAAAATCAATTGAATTGCCATCTTAATTATCCAGTACTACTCACTCGCAGTTCAAAAAATAACAGCAATCCCCTTTATTTGTCAACATTTCCTTGTGTCAGAAATGTATTTCTGTTCGGGGAGTAGAAAACAACAGAATTAATAAGACTTAATATAACTGAATGGATGACTAAAGGGGACTTCAATTACAAAATACCAGGTGCGATTACATTATTCTTTTCAACAACTAAAAAGAACTTCATTATTAACTCAAAAGACAACCTAAAGATTCTTTTGAATTTTACAAACACCAGTGACAAGAAAGAAGCAAAGACCTTTTGCCTTCACTACTCTACCAAAAATAGTGAAAAATTTCAGAAACACATCAACTATCAGATAAAAATATACTCATATAATTGGTAAATTACATTGAAAATGGCGCTGTGGAGAGGTAGAGTACCGAGCTAAGCAGATTAAGAGAAATGGTATATAGATCAGCCAGCAACAAAGCACGCACCATTAAAGGGGAATCTGTGCCTGTTCACTTTTAGGCAGTTCGAGGGGTTCCTGTAATGCGGGATTAATTGGGAAAAGCATACATTGCGCGTATTGTGCCATTAATTGATCGACAAGCACCAGGGCAATCATTGCTTCCACCATTGAACGGCTGCATGGCATACATCAACGACATGAGTAGCCTTATAAGTAGAATGGCGTGCAACACATTTACTGTGAAATCTTTAGGGCTAAGAGGGTGTGCGTTTGGCTGAGCTTATATAAAAGATCTTATTCTTCCACATCTTATATGATGTTTTTAGAGTTTATCGGATATGTTAGATCTTATTTTGATAATAAGTTGGTTGAGGTATAAGATGTTAGTAATGGCAGTTTTGTAATTAAATTAGTTGAAATTAAATGAGGTTATCAAATTAAGATCCTAGTTTGAAAAAAAGTTGGGATAAGATAAAAAAATTAAAAAATTATAAGCTCCTAAAATCTTATTTCGGGAGCTTATACGATCTTTTAAAAATAATTTACCAAACACTTTTGGAGAGTTTAAGCTCTCAAGCATCTTATAATATGTTTTGAAGAGCTTTATAAGCTCAGGAAGACACCCTCCAAGACTTGCACCCCACATAAAATTACGAGGAACCAAGAAGTCATCTATGGTCAGTATAAGACAGAGTGTGATAGTCCAGGGAAGTAACTAAAGGGGTCGCATTATTCAGATAATAAATATATAAAAGAAAAATCAGAGCATCTATAATTCAGCAGTGTACCTCGTGGAACAACACAAGGGTCATGACGACCTCGAGCTATGAGCTCCGTATCATGTTTGTCTCTAGTCACAGTATTCTGCTTCCTCTGCACAGGAATATGACGTGTTTGATAAACATATTTGAGAGAATAGGATTGATATAGCTCTGATTGTTAGCTGGTTCGGCCCTGGAAGTTCATAGGCTCAGGACAATGATCAAAGAGGCAACTAGACGTAAAGGTATACACTCTATGTAAGAACCTGGTTGCAAGACGGAACTGTAAGATAATGCAAGATTTATTATTTTTCTCCTTTGACAAGTAAGGACTCCATTCAAAATATGAGAAGCCATAAACCTTATAATTGGTCGTGGAACCTACCAAAGTCATTAATCTTTACGCATATTTATCTGGCATCTACAAGGATCAATATTTAAGTATTGTTGGCCCAGTAAGGAAATTTAACTCAAAGCCAGATATATCAAAACAAAAGCATTATGTCATGAAAACCTAAGCCTTATAATCATGTCCCAGCTTGGTCCTGTGCTGGCCCCATGCGGCTTACAGCTGTTCAAGCTCTATATCAAGAATGAAATAACCAAGCTTGAGCACATTCTGAAGTTCCTGACCCTTTATTAAAACTTGAATTAAAGCTTTACTCGCCTGTCTAGTGAGCGTAAAAATATTAACCAAGGGGCCAAATATGAGCTCGCTTGGTTTGTAAAACCTTGACCAAGCTCAGTGAAACAATATATGAACAAATGCGAGCATTTAAAATCATTATGATGGTAAGTAAGCGAGAGCAGTCTCAAGCTGGCACACGCTTTAACCTAAAACTTGAAGGTATATTTCCTACAAACTCAACTTGATACATACTTGAAAGTATACTTTTGATAGAGCTGAGCAGACAAACAAACAAAAACGTGAACAAGGAGGTTGAAGGTGATGCAAAATGAAGAGAAAGAGGACATACAGAGATTGTAGATGTTGGTTTGAAAGCTATTCTCATGTTGATGGTTTCTCCATTTGATATACCACCCTGAAAATGGATATGGATTATGAATAACAATAAATGATGGACAGCACATTCCACACTTATGTTCATAATCATAACACCATTCTGAAAATTAAATATCCTTACCTGTATCCCACCAGACCGATTGGTTTTTGTCCTTATTCGGCCTTGTTCGTCCATGTAGAATTCATCGTTATGCTCGCTACCAGTCATAAATGTACCTGGTTTATATTCATTAAAAGGAATTCAGAACTGCAACAGCTCAGCACAGTATACTTAAAAAAACTTCTATTTTTAATTTGTTGGTCATCAAATTATGCAAAACCGTCTCTGAATTCCTTGCTTTTGCACCTGCGAATCCACTGCCAAACTCAAATCCTTTTGTTGCAGGTAATGACATAGCAGCTTTTGCCAACTCAGCTTCAAGTTTATCAAAGACCGGAGAACCAAGTCCCTAACAAGAAGCAAACTGATTCAGAGTTTTTCTCACGGAATTTCCATAATCAAAAGCTTATGAACAATAAGAAATCAAACAGTGCATTAATGAAAAAGCACAACGATGGGGAAAGGGGGTTGACGGTGAGGAATGGAGGGAAAGGATAGATTAGTATACCCGTGGGACATTCCGAACAATGCAGGTGACAACACCCCGACGGAGTCACCTCTCACTCTGACAGCATCAATAGCAGCAATCATTTTTTCTGCGTACTCAGGATTTGGGCACCTTACAATGTTACTCTCTATCTGGAAATGTTTGGATTATAAGAAACATTATAGCCTTAACGAGGCCTAATTGATTGCCAGACCAATTAAAAAGAGAAAAAGAACTTGTAAAAATATGAGTCGAGAAAATTAAAGACTAATAGGAATTGAAAAATTGACAACTCAGAAATATGAAGGAAAATGTGTGGAGTTCTATTTGTCATTGACGAGAGATACACTGATGTGTCAATTTGACCAGGTTCCTTTCTTGACTCATCCTAGGGTCCATAATCATACGGATAAACCCAAGCTCAACATTTAAATGTAAATTGTGTGTTGCATAGAACACAAATTAGATTTTTTCTCTAATAATGATTCCCATGATCTTTTAGCAGAACCTGTTAGAGTTTGTGTTTGTGTCCACATCGCCAATTTGTTGGGCTATTATTATGAATAAATGTGGGTTGGGCACCCTCTCCCCTTGAGCTAGCTTTTGGGGATGAGTTCTACCCAAACCCATTTAACATGGTATCAGAGTACCCATGTTTGGTTTGGAGGCGATGCTGGGAATTGGACCCCGGCCCATTTGAATTGGCACGCTCTTCATGAGGGCGGGTGTTAGAGTTTGTGTTTGTGTCCCACATCGCCAATTTATTGGGCTACGATTATGTATAAATGTGGGTTGGGCACCCTCTCCCTTGAGCTAACTTTTGGGGATGAGTTCTACCCAAACCCATTTAACACATCCTTAGCAAGTAGCTACCAAGACATAATAATATAAAGCAGTCAGGGATTTGCTTAACATCTTAATGCTTTATGAGCTCCTTTGGATTATTTTAAGAAAACATCACAGGGGAATCATGGGTAGTAATCAACAAGACCAGTGATGGATGACTGCTACTGCTGGCCCACACTTTCTCCAATCATGAGTAATTAACAACCATAACATACAAGAAAACAAGAACATAAATACCACGTATACCTGATCAAGGGTCACAGTTTCAATATCAACCAAATTCTCGGGAAGGACAACGTTGTGCACTTGTGAAACATAAGAAAGAATCTGACAAAGAAAGAATGATGAAATAGAATCAGTAAATAAGAGAAAAAAATAGTCATATCATATGCTCACAGGGTAAGCATTTCTACATTTTCATGATCTGATTGACTTCCAACATCATGATGTGCTCTCTCCCCACCCTCAACAAAAGGAAAAAATAACAAATGAAAGTAGCAAAATGTTTTCTGACCTCTTACTAATATTTCCATGATGAAAGAGAGTCCCCATGATTTATCGTTTAGTATAACTAAGCTAGACAATTATGTTCACAAAATAAGGTCTAACAAAAGCATCTGATTCACAGTGAAGACCAAATTGCAAGCTTATGAATCATTCTCTACATATTGAAGCTCCATCACGAAAGATATATGGAATGTATACTTCTACAAACATATACTGGTGCACATGAAGCTCCATATGTAAGCAGACTAACAATGGATCCTTTTTATATGATCATTAATAACATTCATAAGTTGACAATTAATATTCCATAGAAGAACCAAAAAACTTACTTCAGTCCCTGCATATTGCTTTAGAATCTTCTTAGCGACAGCTCCAGCAGCAACTCTCCCAATGGTTTCTCTTGCAGAAGATCTACCACCACCCTGAATTTCAGAAACACATACATAAAATGTTGATCTTGAAGAAAGAAGTTATAAGATAATAGTTCAATTTCGGAAGAAATGTCCGAACTCCAAAGATACAAATGATGGCGGTGCTGTTAATCAACTGGATGGTACCTGTACTGATCTAACACCATACTTGAAATCATAAGTTGCATCTGCATGTGATGGTCTATAAGCTTGTGACATTTCACTGTAGTCCTGGAAAAATTCCACAACAAGAATGAACACTATGAGCACCATGATAACATGCATGCACCTGTTCAGTATAATTTCCAAGAAAACTGAAGTTAATCCATTCATAACCATTGCTTCTGTGAGAAATTAATTATTTTTTTGCCACCATATGTACCATGTCCTTTCCATCTATGAAAAAAGTTACAAGAAATTTAAAAATTGAAGAAGTGAATCAATGGATCTTTTCAAAAGATTACATTTGGCAACTATTAACAAGTCTTCAATTACTTTCTCATCTCCCCACCTCAACCCCCCCACTCCCCGCCTTCAGAGTGACCACATAGATGCAGCAGAAATCTAGGAGAGAGCTTAGGCACTTACATGTCCTCTTTGATCCGTATTCGGCACTTCTACCTTGATAGGAGATCCAGTGGTTAACCCTACAACGAATAGATGATACATCAGTCCACTTTAAGAAAATCACAAGGACATGAATCTAAGTGAAAGGTGCAAAAAGAAAACAAAGAGTTCATGGGAGACCATTGAATGACTAACCATCAGCAATTCCTGAAGCAATTTTACATGTGTCGGTCTCTTTTCTTGGGGTGGTTATTCTGCTCTGACCCGGCCTCCTAAATGCAATGAAATATATTCATGATCAGCCTAATGCAGTGTTAACTAAGTCATTCATTAAAAAAGTATATATATCGTGTTTGAAGTTACTGTTCTCAGATCTCATAACTCTTTCTTTAATCTCGTGAGTGAGATTGGGTATATGTTTAACAACAGGATCATATATACAGGAAAAAAACCTTTTTCCTGTCTACATTTCAGATATAAGAAGGTTTCAAACCACACTACAGAAAATAATAGAGTAGCTAAGCATACACCTTCTATCAAGATCTACTTGCATATCCGCTTCAGAGAGGGGAAGTCTAGGAGGGCATCCATCAATCACACACCCAACACCACCACCATGAGATTCTCCAAATGTTGTAACGCGGAAGTAAGTTCCATAGGTGCTACCGGAGGCCTGTATTTCTGTTGACAGCAAGCACGTAAGTATCTTCAGTGGCCCGTACATTGTATTCAACGTTGAATTTATTAACAGTCCAGACTCCCTAGAGATAATTAGCATAGGTTGGAAACTTTTAAGTGAATGCAAAAAGTTGCTCAACATCCGCAGGCAAAATCCACATAGATGCTAATTATAATTAAGAGAAGAGTAAGTACGACATCGTAGAAGTAAAGGTAATAATCAGTACTAAACTGAATGTCAAAACTGCACCACTCCTCCATTCCAAACTAAATATTGAGGACCAAAACAACGCATCACATTTCATTATTTTCCCCATGTAATAGCAAATGCAAACAACATTAAAAATAATAAAATAAAATAAAACAAAACAAGACACTATCCTTAAAGTTGTTGCTAAATAATAAGGATGTTCAACTTGGAGATGTGAAATAATAGCTAACATTAGGTCAAAATCAGAGACTCGTTGAAATGGCATGTCGACCGCATGTTTCCTCACTAAAAATTCGATGTTTGTGTTCTTCTACCTTAATCTTTCTCCAGAGCTTTCTACTCCAACATAATTACCAATAAGAATAAGAACCAATGTTCTAGAAAGAATATAATTTCTCAAAAACGTCAACAATGGTTCCGCATGAAAAGGAGGGACAGTTTGAAAATTATTTAACACTTTATCTGATCACCTTTCCAAGAGGTCGCGAGTCTTTCAAAATTACTTTGCCTCACTCCTCTCAAAATCATTCAACCTTAGCTTATTTAGCTAGTTCTGATGTGATCAATCAAGCTCAAACGTTACTAGCTAAACAAATAATATGATATGCCTCTTTAACAACCAATCAACTAAACCTCATTTCAGCCAAGCTCATTGGAATTTTGCTAAAAAGATAAACAAGCAAACTTCTGAGAGCTTTACTAAAGGCTCAGGAAGAAAATCGAATCCAGCTCAAGAACACCTCTGCAGTTAGCTATTCAAATTTTGCTAAAACCGGGGTTATCTAAGTCTAACAAACAAAAGTACTCAAATTCATTCCGCCTTTTCATAGTCAGCGAAACCGATAACATTCAGAAAAAAAAGCTAGAAAATATCATCAACCAACATTATCAGAAAAAAATAAATGGTTTCCGAAAAGAAAGACCGGGATATTCGCACCTAGGCGTTTGCATTGGGATCGGCGAGCAGGCAGCTGGAGGCTCGGCGACGGCAGCATCCGCGGCGATTGGAGAGATCCGAGGCGGGCGGGTCCATCAGAAGAGGACGGAGCTCCGACGAAATGTTTGGTGGATAGATACGACGCCATTACTACGTCGTTACTGAATTTGGGGGTTTGGGTGTAGTTCTGTGTGGTTTGGTGAGGGGGAATTTTCAAGTGGATGAGAAAATTGAAGAAATGATTTATATACAAGGAGGTTGGGGACTTGGGGATGGTGGAATTATATAGTGGTAGTTGGTGTACAAAAAGAATAAGTGGGTGAAGCTGGTGTGGCCCCACATAAGGGCTTAGCCGCCACCACCTACCCCTCTTTTCCATACTTTTTTTTTTTGGTGCATTTTGCTTATTTTTGGTATGAATAGTAACGGGGTGAACCCACCTTGTCCTGTCGAGCTCGGGCGAGTAACGGGTTTATCTTTACAAACTTGGTGGGGTCCAACTAGACTCGTCCCTGAATCTACCCCATAAATTTATAGTTTATATCTTTATTGTGGAGTTTGGATGAGGAGGTTTATTAAATTTTTATTCGGGTTAGTCTCTTATCGATGGCCTAACGGATCTTCACAAGTTCATATCAAGAATCAATGGAAGCAATGTAAACTTCACAAACAAGCTTGAAAAGAGAATTCAATTTTATTGATGAATTATGAAAATTACTTGATGATACGGGAAGGATGTTTGTATATTTATACATAACATTTGAGATGTTTGATCTCACCATCTATTTACATTTTGGAATCAATGATATAGAATACAACAAATTTAATCAATTTGTAACTAAATTACCTAACTATCAACTATATAATCGATCTTGATCCTCGACACCCCCACACAGCGGAGCATGGATGTCAATCATGCCGAGCTTGAGAATGATTTCTTGAAATATATTAGGAGGTAAAGGCTTGTCATGAGGTCGACTAGTTGTTGAGTTGCAGAATGTGAACCACTTTAATGAGGCCTTGTTGAATCTTTTCTCTCACAAAATGACAATCTAATTGTATGTGTTTGGTTCTTTCATGGTGACATGCATTTTGTGAAATACAATAAGCCGATCTACCGTCGGTGTAGTACTATGGCAGTCGCTTTTGTGGAAGTTGTAAAGTCTTGGAAGTAGATAAGATATCCATTGCAACACAGGTAATGAGGGCAATGGCCCCGTATTCTCGTCAGCAGATGATCTACTAACAAGAGTCGCTTTCTTTGCCTTCCAAGATATGAGTGATTCACCAAGATAAATAGCATAACCACTCACATTTCTTCTTGTCTCAATGCACTTTGCCCAATCAGCATCGTAAAACCCTTCGAGTAGGTGTAGGATCATTTGGATAGAATAAACCTTTGTTAGTCCAAGTGGCTACGATAATCAGAGGGGGTGAATAGATTATCTCGGTTTTCGATTTTGCCCTCTTTTTCGAATAATCAACCAAAGACGAGAATGTAAATGCGGAAATAAAACAACACTCGTCGATTTAAAGAGGTTCAACCCACCTAGGGCCTAATCCTCTACCACCCCAAGATCTCAGGGATGGATTTCAAAAAAGAAAGAAAAGATTTTATTAATTTACCAAAAATTAATACAACACCTGAGGATTACCACAATCCTCCTTCACCACTTCGGAGGATTACCACAACCCTCTTACACCACCTCGAGGATTACCACAACCCTCTTACAACACCTCGAGGATTACCACAATCCTCTTACAACACCTTTGAAGATTACCACAACCTTCAAACACCTATCACCTAGATCACCCAAGTGTATTCTTACCACAAGAATACTCACAAGGATGTCTTGTGTTGAATGATGACCAAAATCAAGATTACAACTCAATAATGATTGATACAATATGAGTACAAGTGTAATCAAGAATTGAAAGCCTAGACCTCAAATTTGTGCAAGTGAAAGTGCTTGGCTAATACAACAAGATATATGAAAATGTTTGCTTTGTTTGCTCTTTGCTTGTATAGTGTGTTGTATCTTGTTGCTTGAATGAAGCCTCTATTTATAGGAGAGGTCTTGGCTTTGATTTCCGACATTGGCTCCTCCTCGGGGAGTGATTTGCTGCAAAAGAAACCATTTAAAAACATCAATATAGTCATAGAAATCAATCCCACAAAATAGGGAAAAGCATGCTGAAAAACGCAACGGATAGTTTCATCAAACATGGGGTTCGACCGGTCGCAAGCAGAGATAAGATTGAAATTGAATTCTCGCGAATATTTACACAGGGGGACCGGTCAAAGGGGGTGCGGACCGCCGTCGCCCTCACCTGTGACGGTTGCCGCTTGACGATTTTATTTAAACAGAGAAGTCTGGAACAAAAATCCAACTTGCAGTACAGTGTCGCTCCGGTCGGCCGATCGGTCGCCCACCACCTGCCGCCCACCTGGTCGACCGGCCGCTCGCTCTTTTTTCTTACGTCCCATTTTCTGTTTCAAAACTCAACTCAGTACGGGTTGCCCTATGGGCGACCTGGCCGAGCCTCGAAACAAAAGTGTTGTCCAATTTTAAATCGAATATTAACTTCAAGAAATACTCCAAAAAATAGTAAAAACATTTTAGATCGATTGGAAGTGTTAGGACAACATTTAGGGACATTGTTTTGGTATAAAAACTCTTTAGAACAAAATCATCAAAATCATGATAAAACATTTATCTAACAAACTCCCCTTTTTGATGATTACAAACCAAAACAATTTTCAAGAGGACGATTTGAAAAACAAAATAATTTTCGGTTTAAGAGTAAACTATCCGTTTAAAAACATTTTACAAACGCTCCCCCTATCAACAAGCACATTAAGAAGAAATATTGCATAAGCTAGAAGCACAAGCTTTTACAAAATAAACAATAACTTCATGAGCTTAGAAGCTCCCCCTGTCACAAATACTTAATGTCCATGCAAACAAGTCCATAAAGTCCATAAAACAACTATTGGACTAAGTTTTCTTCACAACTTATGGCCTTAAAAAGCCATAGCTTGTAGCTTCTATTATGAGCTTTTATTGGCTTCTTTGAGCTAACGAGCCAATTTCCTGTTTCTCCCCTTTGGAATCATCAAAAAGAATGTTAGGATGATAAAAACATCATAGATATATCAAAGTGCGCCAAAGAGACGATTTATCAACCATTGAGCAATTTTAGGCTTAAAAACCAAGGAAAATGGGAGAAATGCAACATGAAGAGTTCATACGCTCGTTTTATTTCCCAAAACATGATCTCAATGAGTATAGAAGACTTTTGAAGCGAGAGAATCATGTAGAAGTTGAAATTTTCATTGAAACATTTCATCGAACACATTGTGGGCGTGAAAAATAAAAAGAGTTGTATATAGCCCTTGTAAATGATCCAAGCCAAAAATTTTCATCACCAAATCATACCAATCATCATACAATACAAAGATAACAACTAAGCTCATCATGATCATAAAAAATTTCATCAAGTAATATACAAGAAAGGCCATAAACTCGAGTGGTTCAACCCAATTGAGCAAAGTAAGGAAAATTCTTACCATTTGATCGGAAAGGATGAGCAATGATGATGATAAACATGCTATATACGGTCCAAGATATAAATGGAATGCATAAAAATCAATTTTGAGTGACAATAGTGTGCATTTGGCAAAGGGGACGAAAAATGGCCAAAATGAGTGAAAAGACTAATGTCAAGACAGAACGATTTTAAACCAAAAAGGCTTAGGGCGACGTGTCGTGGTTGAGGCGACGGTTGCCCTCAACCTCTTCAAATTGTTTGACAAATTTTTCAAAATCCGAATTTTCAACCAAAAATCCGATTTTTCGCCCCTAAGTTTTAAAAACATGCAAAATGCAAACGTAGACCTCATTCAATATGCATTATGCCTAACCGAGCTCGTATTGACGCAAAAGTCTCGGAAGTTAGCGTTTTGTAAAAATGTCCGCTAATTGATCTTGAGATGGCACAAACGATATCTCAATTTTTCGTTTTGAAACACAATCCCTTAGAAAATGATGTCGAATCTCAATATGTTTAGTACGGTTATGATGAACCGGGTTTTGAGCAATATTTATAGCGGATACATTATCACAAAAAGATAGGTACGTTTTCAAAGGAGCATTTGTAATCCGCTAAGGTTTGTTTCATCCAAAGAAGTTGAGTACAACAAAATGCGGCGGAAATATATTCGCCCCGCCGTTGAAAGAGAAACACGATTTTGCTTTTTGAAAACCAAGAAACTAGGCAATCGCCTAAAAATTGACATGATCCTAAGTACTTTTCCGATCATCAATATTACCCGCATAGTCAGAATCACTATAACCTTTAAGAGAAAAGATTTCATTCTTTGGATAAAATAAACCATATTGAATAGTGCCTTTCAAATATCGAAAAATCCGTTTAACGGCACTCATATGAGATTCTTTTGGATTGCTTTGAAAACGAGCACATAGGCATACGACATGAAGAATGTCCGGTCTACTAGCGGTTAAATAAAGTAAACTACCAATCATACTCGATACTTGGATTCATCAACCGACTTGCCTTTTTCATCTTTGTCAATTTTGACATTGGTTGCCATAGAGTCGAGACGGTTCTTCCTTCTTCAATGCCGAACTTCTTCAAAAGTTCTTTTGTATACTTTGATTGCGAAATATAGATACCTTCTTGGCATTGCTTAATTTGAAGTCCAAGGAAGAAGTTTAGCTCCCCCATCATACTCATCTCGAATTCACTTGCATTAACTTGGAGAATTTCGCACAAAGATTCATTAGTAGCACCAAAGATAATATCATCAACATAAATTTGCACAAGTAAACAATCTTGCCCTTTTTCAAAAACAAAGAGTGTAGTATCAACTTTGCCTCTTGTAAAACCATTTTGCAAAAGAAAAGAGCTAAGTCTATCATACCATGCACGGGGTGCTTGTTTTAAACCATACAAAGCCTTTTTAAGTTTATAAACATCATTAGGCCTAAAAAAATTTTCAAACCCCGGAGGTTGTTTTACATAGACTTCTTCTTGAATAATACCATTTAAGAAAGCGGATTTAACATCCATTTGGTAAAGTTTGAAATTTTTGAAACAAGAATAGGCAAGTAAAATACGAATAGCTTCTAAACGTCTTACGGGTGCAAAAGTTTCATCATAGTCAATACCTTCTTCGACAATACCCTTGAGCTACTAACCTTGCCTTATTTCGAACAATGTTGCCTTGATCATCGAGTTTGTTTCGAATACCCATTTAGTACCAATAATTGTTTGAGATGGAGGACAAGGTACTAATTCCCATACATCATTTCTTTCAAATTGATTCAACTCCTCTTGCATTTCCAAAAACCAATCTTCATCCTCAATAGCTTCCTTAGCATTTTTAGGCTCTTTTTGAGATATAAGAGCTTTCGGCAAAATTCCTTCGAGTCATTACTTTATCAGGGGATCACCAATAATAAGATCTTTTGGGTGATCTCCTTAAATTTCAATGCTACGGGAAGATTCAAGTATCACCCCTATCTTCTTGAGGAACATTTGAACTTGAAGGTTGATCATTATGAGCATCACTTTGAACAATAGGTTCAACAATATCCTCTTCATCATCACGTGGCCGTCATTGGGTATTCTTTCAACACCCGAGGCTTCATTAAATTTGACATGAATAGATTCTTCAACAACCATGCTAGTCTTGTTGTAAACCCGATATGCTTTGCTCTTGGTTGAATACCCCATAAATATACCTTCATCGGCCTTAGGATCAAGTTTGTCCAATTGATCCTTAGTATTCAAAATAAAGCACTTACATCCAAATATTTTGAAATAACTAATATTTGGAGTTCTTCCTTTCCAAAGCTCATATGGAGTTTTATTCATTTTAGACGAATATAAACTCGGTTAATGACATAAAAAGCAGTACTTACGGCTTCGACCCAAAAATACTTTGGAAGTGAAAATTCATTGAGCATGGATCGACTCATTTCTTGTAATGTTCGATTTTTCCGTCGCTACTCCATTTTGTTGAGGTGTCCTTGGAGCCGAGAAATTATGAGCATATCCTTTGGTTTCACAAAATACTCTAAATTCACCGTCAAATTCTCCACCTCGATCGCTTTCGAATAGACTTGATAGTATCTTCTTTTTCATTCTCAATAAGTCTACACAACTTAACAAACTCATTAACGGCATCGTTTTTATTGGTAAGAAAAAGAGCCCAAGTATATCTCGAATAATCATCGACTATAACAAAAGTGTAATGTTTTCCACTTAGACTAGCCAGTACCAATATCCCCATACAAATCAAGGTGAAGCAATTGTAGGGGTTTGGTAGTGGAAATTTCATTTTTGGGCTTAAAACTACTCTTAACTAATTTGTTCTTTTGACAAGTGTCACATAAGCCAAGATTTTCAAAATTCAATTTGGGTAGTCCTTTTACATGTTGGTTTTTGTAAATATTTTTCAAATTCTTGTATCCAACATGTCCGAGTCGCCTATGCCATAAACTCGTTAAATCATTATTGGCGACAAGACAAGAAACATTTTGACTAACCAAATCACTAGTACAAATTTTGTAAAGATTGCCTTTTCTATTTGCTTCACAAATAATATTACCATTTTTAAGAATAAGGCATTTTTCTTTATTAAAAGAAACATCATAATTTGAATCACAAAGTTGGCTAACACTTATCAAATTAAACTTAAGCCCTTCTACTAAAAGAACATTACAAAGAGAGAAAGAAGAGTTACCAATTTCTCCATTTCCAAGAATTTTTCCTTTGCCATTGCCGAACATGACCATACCCTCTTCTTGGAGCTTGATGTTGGTAAAAAGCTCTCTCCTCCCGGTCATATGGCGTGAACATCCGCTGTCCACGAGCCATTTCGAATCCTCCATGGTTGTTATAGCCCCTATTACCTACAAAATCATTTCTTTTAGGTACCCTATAATTTTGGGGTCCATGGGGTTAGTTTTGAGACCTTTGGGTCTCCAAATATAACTAGAGCTATTTCTCAATTTGCAATTATTAGCATAATGTCCAATTTTGCCACAATAAAAACAAGTAGGAGTATGAGAGCTACTAGCACGTATGAAAGTCGGACCTTGGTTATTTTTCTTAAAGATTTTTTGAAATGGTTTGTAACCAAGTCCTTGTTTTGAATGCTCACCTCTTTGTGCATCTAAAATTTTAGTGACCTTATCCGTGCTTAAATTAAAACGATGCACATCCTTTTTCAAATTATCAATATCATTAGTGAGCATTTGTTTCTCGGTTTCAAGAGTTTGAATTTGAGTAAGGGTAATAGCATGAACATGATCAAGAGTCTCATAAGATGTAAATAATTTATCCTTTTCTATTTTAAGCTCTTTATGCTCCTTTTTAAACTCTTGTATTTAACAATCAATTTTTGAAATTCATTTTGCAACTCATCAAAATCACATTGCAATTCATCAACTAAGGAGGAGGTAGAGGAGTTAGAGGCGTACCTCATTATTTTCATCGTCTATAGCCATAAGACCATGTTCGGTTTCACCTTCCTCGTCGGATGTCTCGAGTAGCTCATCCCAAGTTTTGACATCCGCATTTAGAGCCTTCTTTTCGGAAAAGGCTTCTTTTTTTTTGCTCCTCTTCATCGAGCTTTGGGCATCGGCAATGAAGTGCCCGGGTTTTCCGCATTTAAAGCAAGCATTATCTCTTGGTTTTCTTGCTTTATTTTTATTCACAAATTTTGCAAATTTTCGAACAAGTGCGCGCCGTCTCCTCATCATCATCATCATTATCATAGTATGCATTATTAGAAGAGGAAGCAAGACCTTTAGGAATATTTTGCATACCCGATTGATTGATGGTTGGTTTGGTATTTTTCCTCTCCTCGAGATAGACTTCATAGATGAGGAGGTTCCCGATGAGCTCGTCAAACTTGAGTGTCTCAAGATTTTGTGCTTCCGTGATTGCCGTCACCTTTTCGGACCATGAACCGGGAAGAGCATTCAATACCTTAGTCACTTTGTCTTCTTCGGAGATGACTTTACCGAGGGCCACAAGAGGATTGACAATGTTGTCAAGCCTTTCCACCATCTTGGAGATGCTTTCACCATCATACATGTTAAAGTTTTCAAAGTCTTTAACAAGCATGGTCTTTCTAGCTTGCTTGACCTTCTTTGTCCCTTCATATATAGTCTCCAATTTTTCCCAAACCTCATGTGCCGACCTTATGCCTCGTATGCGATTGTACTCGGTGGCGGTAAGTGAGCAATGCAAAATATTTAAGGCCTTACCGTTTAGAGAGAAAGCCTTCTTATCATTTTCATCGAACTCCTTGAAAGGTTTAGGAGTCGAGGTGCCATCCTCCATTTTTTTGTTGGTTGATCAACTCCTTCAATAACCACATTCCATATGTCAAATCCGCACCCTTGAGAAAGACTCCATACGGTCTTTCCAAAATGCGTAGTTGTTGGCGTCGAACAATGGTGGCTTGTTGGTGGAGGCGCCGGTGGTGAGATAAGCGTCATTCGTAGCCATGGATCTTTCCTCTTTACTCGAACGAGCTAGCCAAAGAGTTTGGCTTTGATACCACTTGTTAGTCCAAGTGGCTACGATAATCTAGAGGGGGTGAATAGATTATCTCGGTTTTCAGATTTTGCCCTCTTTTGAATAATCAACCAAAGACGAGAATGTAAATGCGGAAATAAAACAACACTCGCCGATTTAAAGAGGTTCAACCCACCTAGGGCCTAATCCTCTACCACCCCAAAGATATCTCAGGGATGGATTTCAAAAAGAAAGAAAAGATTTTATTAATTTACCAAAAATTAATACAACACCTTGAGGATTACCACAATCCTCCTTCACCACTTTGAGGATTACCACAACCTCTTACACCACCTTGAGGATTACCACAACCCTCTTACAACACCTCGAGGATTACCACAATCCTCTTACAACACCTTTGAAGATTACCACAACCTTCAAACACCTATCACCTAGATCACCCAAGTGTATTCTTACCACAAGAATACTCACAAGGATGTCTTGTGTTGAATGATGACCAAAATCAAGATTACAACTCAATAATGATTGATACAATATGAGTACAAGTGTAATCAAGAATTGAAAGCCTAGACCTCAAATTTGTGCAAGTGAAAATGCTTAGGCTAATACAACAAGATATATGAAAATGTTTGCTTTGTTTGCTCTTTGCTTGTATAGTGTGTTGTATCTTGTTGCTTGAATGAAGCCTCTATTTATAGGAGAGGTCTTGGCTTTGATTTCCGGACATTGGCTCCTCCTTGGGGAGTGATTTGCTGCAAAAGAAACCATTTAAAAACATCAATATAGCTGTTAGAAATCAATCCCACAAAATAGGAAAAAGTGCAGCAAAACGGATAGTTTGTCATCAAACATGGGGTTCGACCGGTCGCAAGCAGAGATAAGATTGAAATTGAATTCGCGAATATTTACACAGGGGGACCGGTCGAAGGGGGTGCGACCGTCGCTCACTCGTGACCGTTTATGGACCGGTTGCCCTTGACGATTTTACGAAATAGAGAAGTCGGAACAAAATCCAACTTGCAGTATGTGTCGCCTCCGGCCGACCGGCCGACCACACCGGCCGCCCACCTGGTCGACCGGCCGCCGCTCTTTTTTTTCTTACGCCCCATTTTCTGCGTTTCAAAACTCAACTCAGTACGGGTTGCCCTATAGGGCGACGGTCGAACTGAAACAAAAGTGTTGTCCAATTTTAAATCGAATATTAACTTCAAGAAATACTCCAAAAATAGTAAAAACATTTTAGATCGATTGGAAGTGTTAGGACAACATTTAGGGACATTGTTTTGGTATAAAAACTCTTTAGAACAAAATCATCAAAATCATGATAAAAACATTTATCTAACAACCTTTGCCCGGGAGAATTTAATGTATCCGAGTACTTTGTGTGCGGTGCAAGATGAATTGTAGTAGGATTAGACATAAATTGACTTAGACATTGAATACTATAAGACAATTCAGTCTTGTTATTGTTAGATAAAGTAATCGCCAATTAGTCTTCTATAGATCGAGGGATCTTCCAATGGAAGAGCATCTTTGTTATGTAAATCAAGCTTAGAATCCATGGGAGTAGTGTGGGCTTGCAACCAAGATATCCAAACTGCATTAGAACATCTAAAGCATATTTTCTTTGGCATATGCTTATGCCTTTTCAGATCTTGCAACTTATATTCCTAGAATGTATTTGAGAATCCCAAGGTCTTTGATTGTAAATTTTGAATGCGGATGTTCTTTAATATCTTGGATTTCCTTAATATTGTTCCCTCGCTAGTATCACATCATCTACATAAACACATAAACAAGAATTGAATCGGTGTTAGACTTTATGAATAAAGAATGATCAGATCTAGACAGTATGAAACCATAAGATATCAAACAGATTGAAGCTTTTGAAACCATTGCCTGGATGCTTGCTTTAGACCATATAAACTCTTATTCAACTTACATACTGCATGTCGGGAGCACAATATCCAGGAGGTGGTTTCATATATACCTCTTCATATAAATCTCCATGTAAAAATGCATTGTTCACATCTAATCGATGCAAAACCAACCTTTCATTGCCGCTAAGGCCAAGATTAATCTTCTTAAAAAAGTATATATATCGTGTTTGAAGTTCTTTGTTCTCGAGATCTCATAACTCTTTCTTTAATCTCGTGAGTGAAATTGGGTATATGTTTAACAACAGGATCATATATACATGAAAAAAAAAAACCTTTTCCCTGTCTACATTTCAGATATAAGAAGGTTTCAAACCACACTACAGAAAATAATAGAGTAGCTAAGCATACACCTTCTATCAAGATCTACTTGCATATCCGCTTTGCAGAGGGGAAGTCAGGAGGGCATCCATCAATCACACACCCAACACCACCACCATGAGATTCTCCAAATGTTGTAACGCGGAAGTAAGTTCCATAAAGCACGGAGGCCTGTATTTATGTTGACAAAGAAGCACGTAAGTATCTTGATGGCCCGCACATTGTATTCAACGTTGAATTTATTACATTGTATACAAGGACTTTAATCGAGCTTCCACCAAATAAACACCACCAGCTGCGCACGATTATTTCCTTTCTCTCGGTGACTCCCATGCTTCCTTTTCTCGTGAAGGTGAGAGTAGAGAGAATTAGGGTGGCTACGATTCGAATCGCGGTTTCGCTTCTTCCAACAGTTTCTCATTTTGGAGGAATCGGAACCAAAACAAGACCTCACGATTTGTTCCAAAACCGAACTTATAATTTTTGTTCTAGTTTTGGAACCCGATTCCTCCAAGATTTCATTTTTAATGGAGCCATTTGTTTCTTTTTTGATAATTTTTTAATTTTTTAAAATAGTTTATCAATTTCGATTCTAAAAAAAAAAAAAGGAAAGAAAAGAAAAGGACTTGGACTTTATATTCAATTAAGTTTTGTTCTTAATATTAATAATAATATTAAATTGTCTATATATACTATTGGAGTTTAGAGGAATCAAAGTTCATGTAGTTCATTTAAAATATTTGGTTTAAATTGTGTCTCATGTTGTTACGATTATAAAACATCATAATAAACATTTAACGTATCTTCTAACATATTTTTACCAAAAAAATGAAACTCGTTGGTTTTAACTTGAAACCAATCAGATTAACCGGTTCCACCATGGTTCCACCAATGGTCAAAATCATCGATCCCACGATTTTTGAGACTAAGGAACCAGAGACCATGGTTCCATTTTGATTTGGAACCCAATTTCTATTCCATTTGGCCACCCCCTATAGAGAATGGATGTTCGCCTTTATTTTTAGCTTCACCGCAAGTGTACGGTGTAGTTTATAGAATAGGGTAAGCAAGGTCGTATCCACGGAGACTAATAAATTAATGCGCTAAGTATTGAACTAAGATAGCCTTATTTTTATTTAGACGATCAAAATTGAATGATTGTTGTGGAAGAAAAGACAAGAATAACCACAAAAACACAAGATGAAAATAATAGTGGAATTATCAAGGGAAATGAAATGGATTCCGGTTATGGTTTCAATTAATATTCCTCTTGTTTTACGATTTAATCAAAGCCAAAGTTATTATCAATACACCTATAAGACGATCACAATGTATTTTATCCTCCATCTCGAGATGTATATAAAGTGTAGATTGAAATATATATGCTAAAGTATCTCTACTCAACATAAGATACACAACTCCCAAATGCACAAAAGATCAAATATCCTCACAAATATTCACAAACCTCTCGATTATGCAAATATTCATGTCAAGTACTCAAGATCTAATATTGAAACTCATCTCTCGAATTATGAATCAATCTATCAAACATGTTAAATCATTGGCCAAATGATAAAACAAGAATAAGAACAAAGTACTCAAATAAGCTTCAAGACAATAACTTCAATTAAGATTATAACAATCAACAAGAGTTCAATTAATCTACTTCCAAAACCCGGAAATCACAAGAAATTTAGCTACCCATTATAAATAAACAACTCATAGACAAATTGTTCATCTTCATAAGAAACTAAAATGAAAGATTAAAGCACAAAGAATGAGAAAACTTAGGGAAATGGATAATCTCTCGATTAATCTTCAATCCTCAAGCTCCGATTCGACCCGATTCTTCCCTTTGATTCTTCCTTGATGAAATTGATGTATTTCTTGTGTTCTTGGGTGTATTCCCAGCCTTTCCTCCATACCCTAGATCAAGCCTCCCATGTATGTATTTATAGCCCCTAAAAAGTCCAAGAAAAAGGTGAAGAAACATAGTAATTTCCGCCCCGGGCGCTGCGGCGCCCAGCAATTTCGCAAAACTGAGCCGCCCGGGCGCTGCAGCGCGGGCGTTGGGCGCGGCAGCGCCCACCTAAAAAAAAAAAAAATCAATAGCCTTTATGCCAGAACGGGCGCTGCAGCGCCGTGGGACGAGCGCTGCAGCGCCCGCCCGAGTTTTTCACCCACCAAATGTTGGAATTTGCTTTTGAGCCCTTCTTCAAAGTTGTAGCTCTATCTCTTAGCTTTCCATAGCCACTTGAATCATCTCAATATCAATTTTGTAGAGAGAGTTATGGCCAAAATACGAAACGCTGCCAGTGATGGAAATTTCAGACGCGTTTGGACGTTTCTTCAAATCAATCTCTCTTTGTTTGCTCGTTTGTACTTCTTTTGATACACGATTCATTACTATGACTATAAACTCAATATAATTGGCTCTCAACATGGCTTGGCTACTCAAATGACTCAAAATACTCAAAAACAACACAAAACTCAAGTCTTGGAAGCCCAAATCAATGGTATAAAACCAAGTGAACAAATACCCCCAAACTTAAATCGTTGGTCGCCCCGGTCAACACTTTTAAAAACAAGACAAAATATGACTGGGAGTAATGAAAAGTTTAACGCACAACAACTCCATAAAATTTTGTATTGTTCATTGTAGGTATCAAGCAACGAATTAACCAAGCCTCAAACATCTAACATAGAGCACATATTAAAGAAACCATGGTAAATGCTAAGAATTACACCTCACAAAGATCAAGTGTATACTCTCATCTCGAATGAATATAGGACGTGTTTACGCTCAATTCAATTCATTATTGCAGCACTACCATAGGCTTGCAAATCGTCTCATATCTCCGCCACTAGGATGTATGCAAAATTGTGAATCAAAAAGGACTTTTTTCCTTTGGTTGTAATGAAGGCTCTTTGGTTGGGGTAGGAAAATATGGATAGAGTGACTCAAGCTCGAGCGTATAGACCGGTGAGCATATAATTCATCTACATTAAAGCTCAATATGCTACTCAAATCACCTCTCATTTTCACCAACTCTTCTTATCTCCATCCCCTTTATTTTGTAAACTCAACCATTCACATTACAATTCTTAACCTCCAAGTTCATTCAAAGAAAACTCATTCATCGATCTATTTTTTTTTTTTTTTTTTTACTTTTATATGAGTTTTCAACATTTCATATCTCCTTTTTCTTTCTCTTTTGTTCTCATCAACCAACTATAACATCACCTTCTAACATTTTGATTTCACCCATTCACCCTTATTCAATTCCTTTACTCAATGTTATACGCTCAAGTGTTGGGTAAAAGATTTATCAAGTTAAGGCTTGAATTGTGGCTATTAAAAATTAGGCAATAGGCTCAAGTTGGCTAACTAGGGATTTCAATATCATCATTAGGTAAGCAAAAGGCTTGAAGGGCTAACAAAATGGCCTTTGATCATTTTCACACCGTGATACAACATGTGACCTTGACAGAGATGCCGAGCAAGTTCTAGAATTCTAACAAAGATGAATGATACACTCAAATTACAAACAAGATCGCACAAAATAGAAGCAAAGAAAGGCTCAAAATCTCACAAGCTTGTAAATATGTAATTCAAAGCATCATACCACGTTCTCAATATCCATATGCTTAAAGTCATCTATTCATGGCTCAATCAACTCATACTGACACCCAATCCAAACAATACAAAATTTTAAAAAATAAAGCACGAGAATCTCAATATCGGTCAACTCACTCTCTAAACTCTATGAAAGCAATAAACGTGCTAAAGATGTAAACGTGCTTCTAATGCAATGCAACCTAAAATGCTCTACATGCAACTATATGAAAACACACAAAAATGCAAATTTTTTTTTAATCCACACATTTCATATCAAAATAACTATCTCCCCCAAACTTAAATGAAATTATATCGCACGTAAGAGAAGATAGAATTTCAATATAAAATCGTGTGGATTTACGATTCATTGTGCGGGTGGTGGCCCTCTCTTGGCATCTCCTCATATCGCTAGGACTTCTTCCTTCAACCATCACTTCAAATTTTGTACCTTAATATTATCTCACCAAGGACGACGGTCGCGGCGCCTTGCGCACGGGCTGCCCGTGCTTCATGCCGGGCCACATTATTCTTCCCTCCAGGCATGCACATGCGCCTAAGACACAGGTCACCCGTGACGTGATGCCGCATAACAACACTCGATTTTTTTTTTACAAAAAGAAAACAAACAAAAACAAAAATCACACCACAAACCGTTGGGATGCCTCCCAACAAGCGCTATATTTAACGTCTTTATCTTGACGCTTTGTTTATTTCGGGATTCGTACCACCTTTGAATGCATATATTAGCTGTTTTGGATCGTGGTCAAGAATCGTTTTTGCTCTGTTTGCATCTAGTAATGCATACTTAGGCTTTCCAAGCAAGTATTGGAGTCCCGATGTTGGAACACTTTGATTTGAATTATGCTCATGTTGTCCATGCGTGTACGCATATTCCGTGCTTGTCTCATTATGGAATAGTTTTCTTATATCTTGCACGCAATGCACGGGCGTACACACATGGTTCGTGTGTTCCTTGTCCTGTTTTTGCTCCTTTCGGTACCACACACGGCCGAAAGTGAATAAACACACAATCCGTATTTGGTTCCGAACTTTCTTGCTTTTCCAGGATCTTCATCTTCTCGTATTCTGCACCACTCATTTGATGAATGGCACTAGATTGTTCATTCGAGTTGGGCTTGTGGTGCTTAAAAATCGCTCTTTTGATGTTGCCCACCAACAATTGTAACTAATCGCCCATTTGAGTCTCGAGATTTTTCAATTGTGAATCCATAGTATTGGCCAATTGCCAATCAGGTGCAACTTCATCTTGTCCATCTTTGCTTCGTTTTTGGTAAGGCTAATTCCCATTTCCTCATGAATAAATTTATTTGACTCATAAATGAAGTTGTTTGATTCATGAATGAAATGAGGGCGTCTTCCAAAGATGGTTTCGCCTCTTCCATCCGAACGGGTGCACCTATACCAATTCAAAGAAACAAATCAAGCATTGTAGAAGTAGAATTTACAAAAGAAAAATGAAAAAAATAAAAAAAATGTCTAAATTAAGAATAATTCTATCTATCGCAATATTAGCACAAAAATTGTATTAGTCCCCCAAGAACGGCGCCAAAAACTTGTTAGATATTTTTTTCTAACCGCAAGTCTACGGTGTCAAGTTTTAATATAGAGAAGTAAGGTTGTCGAATCCACAGGGAATAATTATCGAATTATCGCTAAGTACTATAATATAGTAGTCTAACTTTATTTAGAAATTCAATAATTGATGGAGTTGATTATACTAAAAATACTAAAAATAAATTAAGACTATGAAAATATCAATGAGTTTATCCAAATGATTAAATGAATTCTAGAGGTATGATGAATCTAGTTATCCCTTATGTTGTCAATATGGTTTATCAATCATCAATTATCAATTTATAAATCAAGATTTCTACAATAATCATTCCCTTTCTCAAGTGCCAATGATTTTAGATTCAATTGGGAAATCAATATCTCTATAAAAATCACCAATCAAAATCTCAATGAAAGCTATGAATCTTGATAAATGACTTCAAAGGATTCACAAATCTCTCAATTTTATGAAATCCTAGGTTATGCTATTCCAAGGTCATGTATTCAATTACTCTCTCAAGTGTCAAATCGAATACACCAAACAATCTAAATTATTGATCAAGTAATTTAGAAGCAATAGATCTAAATAGCACAAATAAATTGATAGATCTAGATTGATAAACCACAATCTCAAAACATAAGTTCAAACATAGATTACATCAATCCTCTAAAATTATAGAGTTTAGCTCATAATTAAAGAAAATGAATCCATGAAAATACAACAATACATCTTACAAGATATGAAAAAGCAACAAAATAAGAACAAGAGTTGAGGGATCTTCTCTATTTCTAGATGATAGAAGCCTCCAATCTTCTTTCTCCAAATTCTTCTCAAAATGCTCAAATTCTTCTTCCTTGTCTTGTAGCTGTTTTTATTGCCTTCCCAAGGGTTCCAAGATGCCCCATTTCAAGCCCCAAGGATGGTATTTATAGTACACAAAAGTCCAAGAAGGGTAGGTGAACATAGTTTTTTTTCGCCCCAAGGGACTGCGCCAAAGACTCTCGCCCGGTTTTATCGCACCAGGCCGCTGCGCCCGCCAACTCAATCACCAAATATCGCACGGCGCTGCGGCGCCATCAACGTGACGCGAAAATAATCGCCGGTCTTTGCAGCTGCCGGGCGTTGCAGCGCGCAGCGCCACACGCTCCGTCCGTCCGTCTGAAGATTTCTTCCGCGGGCGCTGCGGGCGCCAGGCCGAAGGCTGCAGCGCCCGCCCGTCCTTGGCCAAAATGCGATTTTTCCTTCTTTATACGCGATTTCTTCTTTCTTCAAGCCATTTTTCACCGTTTTCTTCATCTCTCGGCTACCAAATCCGTATTGACTCTACATCGACTCTAATTGAAATAAATAAGACTCTAACGACTCTAAAAACACCCAAAATAAAACCAAATTCTACTCTAAAATATCAAATAAGTTGGTGAAAATACCAACTTAACAATGGATAAGGAAGAAGAAGTGCAACAAAAAAGACTAAAAGTATATTTTCTCTAGTGACGGGTGACTTGGATCTGGTTTCCTTATTTTTTATTTTTTTTTTTTGCAATTTGTCCATTCAAGATCAAATTAGATTAGGAAAAGGGACAGGATAACAACTAACAATCAAGAATTCAACCATATGATATAGAAGTTCAACCAGGTTGGACCCACCAGGTCGTTGGTCTAATACGAAGCGGAGTGAGTCCCGGGTCTCATTTTCCTTTAGCCAGATGGGTTCTGAGTTTGACCAAACCAGTCTCGTTGTCATTCATAATTTTTGTTCTCTCTTCTAATTAGTTTTAATTTATATAGTATTACCTTTTATTCACGGATGACAGTGAATCGGTTTTTGAATTTTATCTTCACGGAGTCACTATGTTTTTAAAGATTTAAACCCAGATCCACTTCAATTTACATCCGATGAAAGAACAATTGAAAGAAAAATAATGGATTTTGATAATGTGATTGAATATGAGATGAAAGTGTGATACAATCTCACATCAGATTCACAAGCGATTGCGGATTTGTACTTAAAGTTGGGTCAAACTTCCACTCTTGAGCTGACTTTAGTGGTGGAGTTAGGGTCTTGGCATAAGGGTCTATCATTGGCGCTTGTTCGAGAGTTTGTGCGTAGTGGTTTGGAGTGAGAGTCGTCCACGGAAACCGACTTGTTAAAGGGGTGGCATGAATACGATCCCACATACAATGATTGTATATGATTGACAATTAGAAATATATGAGCATATAAATAGTAGAATTTGTGAAAAAATGTGTAATAAGGAAAATAGTATAATTTATGGGAAAATGTGTAATAAAGATTAGTGATTTGATGTTTTTCCTTTTAACAAAAAAAAGTAGTGATTGGTGCAAGATAAAAATGAAATGATAGTGAGTGAATAATGTAATTTTTGATAGTTTTCATATGCAATCGCATTTTATGGAAAACACTATTGCATTTTATGGTAAAAAAAATTCACTAGCGAAACAAAAATGATTTTTTTTATAACCAATCACGACCTATTTATTAGCCAAATATTTAATTTAATACGTGTTTCACTTTCACCCAATCGAATTTAAGCAAAGTCTAAAACATTTATTAAACTTACTAATATTCGATCCATTATTAGGTATATCATATAATAAACACAAAAAATTATCTTCGTCTAATTAAAATTTTAGTCGAGATATCGTTTAATTTAACCCCCACGGGTTGGCCTAGCGGCTTGGGGTTGTATTTGCAATCTCCATATCTTGGGTTTGAATTCTGACTATCACAAACTGTGGAGTTGGAGTTGTCTCTTCTCCCCTAGAGGAGTAGGGCCATCCTTGGATGGATGGATGTTTCATAGTCCGAAGAAAGTGTGAGATACCTCTAGGTTTTTTAAAAAAATAGTAAGGTGAACGTGCGTTGCACGTGAACCAATTAATTTTATTAATTTAATTCAAATTAAATCTATAAATTAGAATCAATTTTTATTATATTATTTATATTTATAATAAATGTTGTTAATGTATTTTGATCTTAAAAGAAAATTTGCAAAAGACTAAATTCAAACTTATTTGTTGGTGAAATATGGTTAAGACATTTTGAACTAAAAAACATGATACTTAAATGATATTATCGTTCAACAAAGTACAATGGATATTAAAAAACTTATGAATATTCTATATATAAATTAAAATATATATATGTATGTATTCAAGAACTCGTTTTAGATTAATGCATCTCTTGTTTGATTTTTGAGTATCTACTTCTTCTTCATACTTAGCTTTGAGATTTTTGCAATTTATTTTTGAACACACTTTTAGCCCGAGCATGATTGGTTGACGTATGAATGTATTTCTCCTTTACTCCATTCCTAATGTGTGTTATCTTTTAAATCGGTTTGACTACAAGATTCATTTTTTCATTCATCACAGTGCCTCTTTTGTTAAGAACGATGAGAAAGTAAAATTTCATTTTATGTTTAGAAGCTTAGCTCCCGTAGTATTTTGATTCATGTTCTCCTTTTTTTTAAAAAAAAAAAAAATATTATGTACATATCTTGGGAGGAGGAATGATGAGAATCAAATCCCACACTTCTAGATTGAGATGAGAGTCTTTACCACTCAACCATTATCCAATTTTTCTCATGTTTTCCATGATTAAATTAATTATTTATATAATAGAAATGAAGATAAAATAGACTAATCAATTGTAATTGAAAACGATCAATAAATTGATTCAGTTTGAAAGAATAGTCATTTTATGTATCAAATAAACGACATAACCACATCATAGAGAATCAGAATTATTGAGTGTCTAACAATATTTATGCTCCAATCCTATTATCATCAAGAGCATGCACGACATCATAAGTTTATTATTGAGTGTGCTGATGTGACTAATTGTTATTCTAATTAATTTTTGTATAAAAAATATGTTATGTAATATAGTAATGACAAATTGGAAATTAGTTGGGTCTAACATTACTTGGAAATCTTAATCTATCAAAAAATTTCTAGCTCAAACCACCCTCTCGATAGTAAAATATAATTGCGAGCAACGTCAATCAAATATAGTTGATGTTGGTCGAATCTAAGTTGAATATCAACCCTATGCATATAATATATAAAAGCAAGAAAGTCCTATTTTAGGAAAAATCCCGCCAAAATTATGTTGCCAAAAATGGAAAGTGATTTTTTTTAGTTAGAAAACATGCTCAGCCTTGAAAACACATTTGCTGCCTCAGAAACATATATTTGCATTGAAAACAAGTTCCATTAATTTGCAATTCCTTTTATTTTATTTATATTTCTGAATAGACTCTTCATAATCCGGACACATCATTACTATGGAATTTAAATATTTGTTGTGTGAGATAATAAAAAAAATATGTTGCATTCGAAAGAGTTTCCAATTAAATGTTGATGTATTGGGCAGGAACTAATTAATAACTTTTCGAATTTCATTTCTAATTTTATTCATAAATTTAACGGTATACACACAGTTGCATAGCAGCAGATAATTAAATTACAAGTTGCATTGGGTTCTTAACATTAGCCTTGAAACTTTAAGTTTAGAAGCAATATAAATAAGTTTAATCCCTCTTACAAAACCCATAGATGGTTAGCAAATAGAATAAAAGCAAGATCGAAAAATCAATATAAATAAAACAAGAGCTAGTTGCAAAATGGTTCTCTTATTCGGTTTGTTAGGACATCAATCAAACAAAACTACAGAGAATAATTGAAACTTCGATTACTTCATGTTTATATCATACATGATGAATATGAAGACAACTCAAACATCACTTGAGAATGCATTTTTCAAGATGTAGAGGTATGAACTTACACGCATTTTGCACTTTCGAATGCATTTTTAAAAATGGTCTTTAATCCATTTTTCTTTAAATTAGGGAAGAAGAGTCCATGTAACAATCAAGCGCTCAACATATCAAAAGACCTACTATGTAAATTATTTGTATGTTGTAAAAGTTTTTTGTGGCGGATCGAAACAAAAACTCAAAAAGCATTCAATTCAAACTCCAACCATAAAATATAGTTTAGAATAAAATAAGAAAAATTTGCACGAATAATAATTGAAATTTTTCTTTTTTTTTGTAAAAACAAGTGAAACACCAAAAATCCATCATATATAACACAATTTTTTGATTGCTATCGTGTGTGTGTGTGTGTGTGTGTTTGTTTGTATGTTTGTGTGTCATTGTGAATTTGTGGGTGTTATTTTCAGAAATTGATTGTTTGGAGGTTGTTCATCTTCTAGGAAAACACGTTACATTCGTGAACCTTTTCTCATTTGTTAGATATTACAAACGGTACAATAATTTTGATAAGTAACTTATTATATATTTATTAAGATGTACTTTATTAATTTTTATATTTTTTTTTGTAGGGAACATACAATTACGGCTTCGAGGGAATTTTCGTTTGCCATGATTTTTGTCATTTACATTTTCGAATATATCTACGATGATCATTTAACGAATGACGGAGATTGTGCTAAATCTTCTGATAATGTTGTATTTAAAGAAAAGACAGTTAAATGGAAATTCAAATATACATCGTGTAATATTAATCGTGTGTTTGTCTTGATTTTGTTTTTGTTTTTGTCATCGAGTTTAGACCATATTTATAAATTATGGTTTGTACTTTGTAATTAAATAGTAGTATTTATCATGTAATAATAGTCTATGTAATTATGAATTGATCGAACTATATTCACGTAAATATTTTCTACCCCAGATTAGAAGTATAATTTATATATAACTTGGTCTAGTTAGTGCGTTATACATAAAACTTTCATTGTAAATATTATTTCACACAATATATTCTTTGAACTTTAATGAATTTTAGTCAATAAGATTAGAAGCTGTAATCCGTATATAAATTAGTCTAATTTGTGCCAATATAATTTATATAATAAATTTTAGTACGTAATATATATATTCTTTAATCTTTTATATATAATTCAATAACAATTTAAATAGTATGATTTAAAAATACAATTTTTTTGGCAATTAAATCTTTATCAAATCTTATTAATATTCTCATTTTCTATTTTTTATATGATTTGCTCTTTTTTAATTTAATATTCATCTAATTTATTTTGTAATGTTTCATTATCATTTAATCCATAGTTATTTGGATTTACATTTAAATAATCTATTAAATTTAATTAATTAAAATAACTAAAATATGAAAAGTACATTTACTAATATATATTCCGTGCATCACACGGGTGTGGATCTAGTATACTAAAAAAGAAAATAAAGTTGGCACATGTCATCACCTTAATAATTTTGACATGTGTAAACTCATTCTCCAAATTTCTCATGTCTACTTTATAATTATCCACGTGACATTCCTATCTACAAATAAAAGGTGAATTAATAGTATATTTTTGAATTTTTGAATTTAAAAGATTAAAAATAAAAAGATAATAATAACAACTTTAAGAGATAAGAAGTAATCTAAATATCAAGGATTATTTACGCTATCATTTAAAACTATATGCAACTTCTAATTTCCGATTTATGTTAATTCCAATGTATATTTCAAATTACTCTTATTAAATCCAGGTTTGACCCATTAACGAATTATATTAACAATTAAATATATAATTCAAACCAAATTGTAATCAAATTAAATAAGCTCATCATAGATCTTGTTTGATAAATGGTTTTATCATGATTTTGATGATTTTGTTTTTATACCAAAACAATGGTTTTAAAGGTTGTCCAAATACTCCTAAATGATTCAAAATGGTTTTAATATTTTCCTGAGTATTTCCTCAAGTTTATTTTCGATATAAAATTGGACAACACATTTAATGTTTTTAAGTCAATGGGTTTTTACATTGAAACTATGTTGTCCTAATACTCCCAATTGATCTAAAATGTTTCTACTATTTTTTGGAGTATTTATTGGAATTTATATCGGACAACACTTTTTGTGTAAATGTTTTATTTCTTCAAGACTATATTTCTAATGTTGTCCTAAATACTCCCGATCGGTTTAAAATGTTTTTACGAATTTTTCGGAGTATTTCTTGAGGTTTATTTTCGTCAAAAATCGGACAACATTGATTTTAGAAGGTCGACTTCGGCCGACCAAAGAGAGCGACCGTACACACGGGAACACATTTCGAAAATGTAAACTTGAGAACTCTCAAATCGGTCGGGTGACCGGCCACCGTGGTGGGCGACCGATCGCACCCTAGGGCGACCGTTCGACCCCTTGACCGGTCACCCGTGTAAATTTTGTTGCGTTCTTTTCAAATCCTATTTCTGCATGACAATGACGGCCGCCTCTTAAGTTTGACAAATGAAAATTCTAACCGTTGTGCAGCAGACAACTTTTCCTTAAATTGTGGAATTGATTTCTAACAGCTATAATCTTGATTTTAATTGCAATTTTTTGTAGAAATCAGATTCCAAGAGGAGCCTATCAAGTATCAATCATCTCCTATAAATAGAGAAAGATTTGAAGCACAACTACAAGAGAGAAAACTACAACACAACAAGATACACTCAAGAATACACTTGTTCTTACATTGTCTTATTTCTTGTTGTAATTTGCCTAGCTATTCACTTTCACATTCTTGAGGTCTAGGCTATTCTTGATTACACTTGCACTCAATTGTATTATTCATTATCGAGTTGTAATCTTGAATTTGTGGTCGTCATTCAAACACAAGATATCCTTGTGAGTGTTTCTGTGGTAAGAACACACTTGGGTGAACTAGGTGTTAGGTGTAAGAAGATTGTGGTAATCTTATTCTTGAGGTGTTGAAGAGTGTGGTGCTCTTCAAGGGTGAAGATTGTGGTAATCTTCACAAGGTGCCGTTGGAGATTGTGGTAATCTTCAAGTGAGATTGTGGTAATCTCAAAGGTCATGTTGAAGAAGAGTGTGGTGCTCTTCAAGGTGTTGGTGTAAGATTTTGTTGTAATAATTTTGGTAATTATTAATAAAATCTTTTTCTCTTTTCGAAATCCATCCCTGATATATCTTTGGGGTGGTAGAGGATTAGGCCCTAGGTGGGTTGAACCTCTTTAAATCGACGTGTGTTGTTTACATTCCGCACCTTTGTTATTATCTTTGAGCATTCGGTTAAAAAAAGAGGGCAAAATCGAAAAGATGGAGATAATCTATTCACCCCCTCTAGATTATCGTAGCCGCTGACTTCCAAGTGGTATCGAGCCAAACTCTTTGGCAAGCTCGTTTCACATCGCGAGTGAAGAGAAACGATCGTCGGCTACGAACGAAGCTCAACTTTCCAGCACCTCCACCACCAAGCCACCTCGGTTTGATTCCAAAAATTTTATATTTTGGAAAGAAAGAATGGAATGCTATTTACAAGGTTGCGGGTTCGATATTTGGAACACCGTCATCAATGGAGAATCCATTCCGATGAAAGATACACCACACACCTCAAAAGGCTTCAAAAAGCTCAATGATGAAGAGAAGAAAATCATCTCCTTAAATGGTAAAGCTCTTAATATTTTACATTGTTCACTTACCACTTTGGAATTTGATCATGTTGTAGGTATTCGATCGACACATGAAGTATGGCAAAATTAGAAGCCATCTATGAAGTATATGCAAATGAAAGGAGCAACTCAAAAGCATCTACTTCACAAATGGATACAACATCAAATTCAACAACATGGGATAAACCTTCTACAACCTCCCATGATGAACAAGTTGAACAATGCCTCATGGGCATCGAAGAAGAAAACGAGGTAAGTTCTAAACCCTCTACTTCTTATGACAATGAATTGCAAAATGAATATATTGACCGCAAAATGATTATGATGAGCTACAAGATGAATTCCAAAACTTACTTGTTAAATACAAAAATTTGAAAAAGGAATTCATTGTTTTAAAGAATGATAAGGATAGTTTATTTACTTCCTATGAATCACTATCATGTGCTCACACCACCACTCTTGACAAGGTTAGAAACCTTGAGAAAGAAAATAGTACTCTTGTTGAGGATATAAATTGCTTGAAAAATGATTTATCTAAATCCAACTTGAGTACCGATAAGATGACCAATATTGTTGATTGTTGTGATAATTCGAAACTAGAACTTGATCATAAGCCTAAGCGGTGTCAATCACATGAAAAAGAATCAAGTCTCTAAGACGTTGGTCATTATGCTCTTAGAATTATTACATGCTTTTATTGCGGTAAAAAGGGTCATACAAGAAATACTTGTCGGGCTAGAAATAGCTCCAATTATTGTTGGAGACCTAAAAGTCTCAAGACTAATCCCAAAGGACCCAAACACATAAGGGTACCACAAAACAATGTCATATTAGGTACCCGTGAAATAATGATCAAGAAAATTTATACCGCAAGAAGACATCAAATGACCGTTTCATTTGATCAAAGAAGGAGAAACTATTTTCGACAAAGCCAATCTCCAAGAAGAGGATATAATCAAAAATGGGAAGAACACAATCCTTGAAATGGCAAAGACATCATCAACAAGATGATCTTCAAAGAAGAAGAGATTTTCAACAATGGGAAAGCAACAAACCTTGGAAATGGAGCAATCAAAGAAGTCATCATCACAAAGTGACTTCACAAGGAAAGATATCATCAACAATGGGAACGACACAACCCATGGAAATGGCGAATTGGTAACCCGTATCTCCCTATTTAAATATGCATTTTATTTTGTTATTATGCATGCTTTTATTTGTGTCTTAATTGCAAAATGAGTTTTCAAATATTTATTTTTTAATTAAGGTCTTCAATATATACTTGTGCTTTTAAAATATTTTTGAAAAAGAAGACCTTATATGATGTTTTTAAAACTCTTGTGCATTTTTGTAGACTAAAGTGTGTTATCATCTTTTATGGATTTTTATGGCATGAGCTTACTTGTGATATCTCTTAGCCTACACTTTTATCATTATGATTTGTGCTAGATATGTTTTAAGAATTGTGTAGGATTTACATATTTTCACAAATGGCCATTTTCGTCATTATTTGTCAAGAAAAGGCATAAATTATCGAGGTACGTTTACTTGTGTTATTCTTACTCTTATAGACTCGATATATGTATTGCCATGTGCCTATGTGCTTGTTTTTCACAAAGATTTCATACAAATGCCATTAAGAGGATTTTTAGATTTTTTGAAAGGCACTATTTGATATTTGATTGCACATATTTGCTTTGTAAACTTTTGTTCAAATTTTTTTAAAATGAGGTCTCAATTATATGCTATCGGATTCTCAAATTTCAAAAGAGACCTTTTATAGCTTTCTTAAGCTTATTTGAACTTGCATGATTTATTAGACTCTTGATGATATTCTAAATGCATAGTATGTGTTTCTTGCTTCATGGTCTATATATAGTGTCTATTTCTACTATGCAAGATATTTTGTGATTAAGGCATGTTTTTACACTTGGGCTATTTTTTCTTGCTTATATAAGCGATGCCGTTAATGAGTCTGTTAAGTTGTGTAGATGAGAAATGAAGTACTCCAAATATTTGGATGTAAATGTTCTATTATGAACACCTTAGATCAATTGGATGCCCTATGATGATAGTGATGAAGAAGATAAAAATGGTATTAGGAACAAACTCGATGACCAAGGCAACATTGGTCGAACTAAGGCGAGGTTAATAGCTCAAGGTACTTTCAAGAAGAAGGTAATCGATTTTGATGTAACATTTGCACTCATAGCACATTTTGTAGCTATTTGCATTTTACTTGCCCATTCTTGTTTCAAGAAAATTTCAAGCTTTACCAAATGGATGTTAAATCCAAATTTCTAAATGGTTTTATTGAAGAAGAAGTCTATGTAAAACAACCTCCAGGGTTTAAAATTTTCTAGGCCAAATGATTGTTTTAAGGCCTTGTATGGTTTAAAACAAGTACCCGTGTATGGTATGATAAACTTAGCTATTTTTGCTAAATGATTTTACAAAAGGTAAAGTTGATACTACTCTCTTTGTTTGTAAAAAGGGCAATATTGTTTAACTTGTGCATATTTATGAGAATATTTTTGGTGCTACTAATGAATATTTGTGCAAGATATGGTTTTCTAAGTTGATGCAAGGTGTACTTGAAATGAGCATGATTTCTTGCTTGGACTTCAAATCATTCAATGCCAAGTAGATGGTTACATTTCAAAAGAACTCTTGAAGGAGTTAGGCATTGAAGAAGGAAGAATCATTCCAACCTCTATGGCTATCAATGAAGAGATTGACAAAGGTTGAGAAAGGCATGTCGGTTGACAAACAAATTCGAGGTATGTCTTCTTGTATTATTCCTATAGACTCGACATTCCATATACCTTATGTCTATATGCTCGACTTCAAAAATTATCCCAACGAATCTCATTAAAGTGCCATTAAAAGAAATTTTCAAATATTTGAAAAGCACTTCTTCTTATGACTTGTTGTATCCAAAGCTTTAAAACGTTCTTATTTTTCGGGATAACAAAGTTCGGTATCTATTATACGGTTATTCGTATTCAAAATTTGGTTCGTCATAATCGAACTAAACATATTGAGATTCGATATATTTTTTAAGGGATTGTGATTTTTTGAGATGTGTTTAAATCCGTCTCAATGATAACTCGCGGACTTTTTGATCGTTAACCACGAGTGTTTTACCTCATTTCGAGCTTGGTTATGACATAATGTATATTGAATGAGGTCTACGTTTGCATTTTGCACGTTTTAAAACTTAGGCGAAAAATGGGATTTTTGGATCAAATTTCGGATTTTCAAAACAGAAAAGAACCACTGGTTGACTGGGGCAAGGCCGACCGTCGCCTGCCGTCGACCGGTTGCCCCCGCCCGACCTGGCCGCTCTGGATAATTTCTTGGTTAAAAATGGTTCTGCATTTCTGCGACTTAGCCATTTTGGCTCTTTTGGTTCATTTTTCGTCCCCTTTGACATTTGCATACACATTTCACTTCAAATGTGTTTGGTTGCATGTATTACATAGTTTGGGGATTATCTAGCTCGACTATCATCATCATTGCTCGTCTTTACCGATTGAACGGTAAGAATTTCACTATCTTTAGCTCAAATGGGTTGAACCCTTGAGTTTGTGGCTTATATGTATTTTTCTTGATGAAATTCATATATGTTTGTGATGAACTTATTGATTGTTGATGAATGATATTTGTTAAATTGAATTTGGTGATGAAAAACTTGGCCTTGATTTAATTTACAAGGGCTATATATATTTTTCAATTTTTGACGCCCGCCAAGTGTTTGATAAAATGTTTCAATGAAAAATTCATCACCTACATGATTCTCTCGATTTCAAAAGTCTTATACATTTATAGAGATCATGTTTTGCTTATCAAATGAGTTTTCTTAAACCTCTACAAGTCGTATGATTCGACTTTTCCCTCCTATTTGGTTTATAAGCTTAAATGCTCAAATAGCTCGATACATAGGTTTTGTTGCGCACTTTGATATGAATATATGATGTATTTATCGTGCTAACATTCTTTTTGATGATTCCAAAGGGGGAGAAACAGGTTATAAGCTCATTAGCTCATAAAAGCTAAGTTAAGCTAAACAAAAGAAGCTATAAGCTATGGCTTCATAAAGCCATAAGTTGTGGATCATATTTAGTCCACTTGGTGCATTATGGTTTTGTATAAATCGTGGTCCATTGGTTGTAGTATGGACTTGTACATGTTTCTAATGATGTCTCTTTGACAGGGGGAGCTTTTAAGTTTTGAAACTTAAGCTCAATATTGAAAAGCTAAGGCTTTAGCTTTTGATTTAGTTGCTTCTATATTACTCTTGTTGTGCATGTTGATAGGGGGAGCATTTGCTATATGTGCTTGAATATCTCTACTCCCATCCTTGTGTTTATTGCACGGAATGTTGTCGCTCACAACTTTTGATTTAGTTGCTTCTATATTACTCTTGTTGTGCATGTTGATAGGGGGAGCATTTGCTATATGTGCTTGAATATCTCTACTCCCATCCTTGTGTTTATTGCACGGAATGTTGTCGCTCACAACGGATAGTTCTCTTTAAACCGGTAAAATTGTTTTGTTTTCAAAATCGACCTCGTTAAAATTGTTTTGGTTTGTAATCATCAAAAAGGGGGAGATTGTTTGATAAATGGTTTTATCATGATTTTGATGATTTTGATTTTACACCAAAACAATGGTTTTAAATTAAGGTTGTCCAAATACTCCTAAATGATTCAAAATGGTTTTAATATTTTCCGGAGTATTTCCTCAAGTTTATTTTCGATATAAAATTGGACAACATATTTAATGTTTTTAAGTCAACGGGTTTTTACATTGAAACTATGTTGTCCTAATACTCCCAATTGATCTAAAATGTTTCTACTATTTTTTTGGAGTATTTATTGGAATTTATATCGGACAACACTTTTTGTGTAAATGTTTTATTTCTTCAAGACTATATTTCTAATGTTGTCCTAAATACTCCCAATCGGTTTAAAATGTTTTTACGAATTTTTCGGAGTATTTCTTGAGGTTTATTTTTGTCAAAAATCGGACAATATTGATTTTAGGCGGTCGACCGGTCGACCAAAGAGAGCGACCGTACTGGGAACACATTTTAAAAATGTAAACTTGAGAACTCTCAAATCGGTCGGGGTGACCGGTCACCGTGGTGGGCGACACGGTCGCACCCTAGGCGACGGTCGACCCCCTTCGACTGTCACCCCGTGTAAATTTTGCTGCGTTCTTTTCAAATCCTATTTTCGCGCGATGGTCGCTTCTTAAGTTTGACAAAGACAAAATTCTAACCGTTGTGCAGCAGACAACTTTTCCTTAAATTGTGGAATTGATTTCTAACAGCTATAATCTTGATTTTAATTGCAATTGTTTTGTAGAAATCAGATTCCAAGAGGAGCCTATCAAGTATCAATCATCTCCTATAAATAGAGGAAGATTTGAAGCACAACTACATGAGAGAAAACTACAACACAACAAGATACACTCAAGAATACACTTGTTCTTACATTGTCTTATTTCTTGTTGTAATTTGCCTAGCTATTCACTTTCACATTCTTGAGGTCTAGGCTATTCTTGATTACACTTGCACTCAATTGTATTATTCATTATCGAGTTGTAATCTTGAATTTGTGGTCGTCATTCAAACACAAGATATCCTTGTGAGTGTTCTTGTGGTAAGAACACTTGGGTGAACTAGGTGTTAGGTGTAAGAAGATTGTGGTAATCTTATTCTTGAGGTGTTGAAGAGTGTGGTGCTCTTCAAGGGTGAAGATTGTGGTAATCTTCACAAGGTGCCGTTTGGAGATTGTGGTAATCTTCAAGTGAGATTGTGGTAATCTCAAAGGTCATGTTGAAGAAGAGTGTGGTGCTCTTCAAGGTGTTGGTGTAAGATTTTGTTGTAATAATTTTGGTAATTATTAATAAAATCTTTTCTCTTTTCGAAATCCATCCAGGATATCTTTGGGGTGGTAGAGGATTAGGCCCTAGGTGGGTTGAACCTCTTTAAATCGGCGTGTGTTGTTTACATTCCGCACCTTTGTTATTATCTTTGAGCATTCGGTTAAAAAAAAGAGGGCAAAATCGAAAAGATGGAGATAATCTATTCACCCCCTCTAGATTATCGTAGCCGCTTGGACTTCCAAGTGGTATCGAGCCAAACTCTTTGGCAAGCTCGTTTCACATCGCGAGTGAAGAGAAACGATCGGCTACTCTGACGAAGCTCAACTTTCCTAAGCACTCCACCACCAAGCCACCTCGGTTTGATTCCAAAAATTTTATATTTTGGAAAGAAAGAATGGAATGCTATTTACAAGGTTGCGGGTTCGATATTTGGAACACCGTCATCAATGGAGAATCCATTCCGATGAAAGATACACCACACACCTCAAAAGGCTTCAAAAAGCTCAATGATGAAGAGAAGAAAATCATCTCCTTAAATGGTAAAGCTCTTAATATTTTACATTGTTCACTTACCACTTTGGAATTTGATCATGTTGTAGGTATTCGATCGACACATGAAGTATGGCAAAAATTAGAAGCCATCTATGAAGTATATGCAAATGAAAGGAGCAACTCAAAAGCATCTACTTCACAAATGGATACAACATCAAATTCAACAACATGGGATAAGCCTTCTACAACCTCCCATGATGAACAAGTTGAACAATGCCTCATGGGCATCGAAGAAGAAAACGAGGTAAGTTCTAAACCCTCTACTTCTTATGACAATGAATTGCAAAATGAATATATTGACCTGCAAAATGATTATGATGAGCTACAAGATGAATTCCAAAACTTACTTGTTAAATACAAAAATTTGAAAAAGGAATTCATTGTTTTAAAGAATGATAAGGATAGTTTATTTACTTCCTATGAATCACTATCATGTGCTCACACCACCACTCTTGACAAGGTTAGAAACCTTGAGAAAGAAAATAGTACTCTTGTTGAGGATATAAATTGCTTGAAAAATGATTTATCTAAATCCAACTTGAGTACCGATAAGATGACCAATATTGTTGATTGTTGTGATAATTCGAAACTAGAACTTGATCATAAGCTTTAAGGGTGTCAATCACATGAAAAAGAATCAAGTCTCTAAGCACGTTGGTCATTATGCTCTTAGAATTATTACATGCTTTTATTGCGTAAAAAGGGTCATACGGTAAATACTTGTCGGGCTAGAAATAGCTCCAATTATTGTTGGAGACCTAAAAGTCTCAAGACTAATCCCAAAGGACCCAAACACATAAGGGTACCACAAAACAATGTCATATTAGGTACCCGTGAAATAATGATCAAGAAAATTTATACCGCCAAGAAGACATCAAATGACCGTTTCATTTGATCAAAGAAGGAGAAACTATTTTCGACAAAGCCAATCTCCAAGAAGAGGATATAATCAAAAATGGGAAGAACACAATCCTTGGAAATGGCAAAGACATCATCAACAAGATGATCTTCAAAGAAGAAGAGATTTTCAACAATGGGAAAGCAACAAACCTTGGAAATGGAGCAATCAAAGAAGTCATCATCACAAAGTGACTTCACAAGGAAAGATATCATCAACAATGGGAACGACACAACCCATGGAAATGGCGTAATTGGTAACCCGTATCTCCCTATTTAAATATGCATTTTATTTTGTTATTATGCATGCTTTTATTTGTGTCTTAATTGCAAAATGAGTTTTCAAATATTTATTTTTTAATTAAGGTCTTCAATATATACTTGTGCTTTTAAAATATTTTTGAAAAAAAAGACCTTATATGATGTTTTTAAAACTCTTGTGCATTTTTGTAGACTAAAGTGTGTTATCATCTTTTATGGATTTTTATGGCATGAGCTTACTTGTGATATCTCTTAGCCTACACTTTTATCATTATGATTTGTGCTAGATATGTTTTAAGAATTGTGTAGGATTTACATATTTTCACAAATGGCCATTTTCGTCATTATTTGTCAAGAAAAGGCATAAATTATCGAGGTACGTTTACTTGTGTTATTCTTACTCTTATAGACTCGATATATGTATTGCCATGTGCCTATGTGCTTGTTTTTCACAGTATTTCATACAAATGCCATTAAGAGGATTTTTAGATTTTTTGAAAGGCACTATTTGATATTTGATTGCACATATTTGCTTTGTAAACTTTTGTTCAAATATTTTTTTTTAAATGAGGTCTCAATTATATGCTATCGGATTCTCAAATTTCAAAAGAGACCTTTTATAGCTTTCTTAAGCTTATTTGAACTTGCATGATTTATTAGACTCTTGATGATATTCTAAATGCATAGTATGTGTTTCTTGCTTCATGGTCTATATATAGTGTCTATTTCTACTATGCAAGATATTTTGTGATTAAGGCATGTTTTTACACTTGGGCTATTTTTTCTTGCTTATATAAGCGATGCCGTTAATGAGTTTGTTAAGTTGTGTAGATGAGAAATGAAGTACTCCAAATATTTGGATGTAAATGTTCTATTATGAACACCTTAGATCAATTGGATGCCCTATGATGATAGTGATGAAGAAGATAAAAATGGTATTAGGAACAAACTCGATGACCAAGGCAACATTGGTCGAACTAAAGCGAGGTTAGTAGCTCGAAGGTACTTTCAAGAAGAAGGTAATCGATTTTGATGTAACATTTGCACTCATAGCACATTTTGTAGCTATTTGCATTTTACTTGCCCATTCTTGTTTCAAGAAAATTTCAAGCTTTACCAAATGGATGTTAAATCCAAATTTCTAAATGGTTTTATTGAAGAAGAAGTCTATGTAAAACAACCTCCGGGTTTAAAATTTTCTAGGCCAAATGATTGTTTTTAAGGCCTTGTATGGTTTAAAACAAGTACCCCGTGTATGGTATGATAAACTTAGCTATTTTTGCTAAATGATTTTACAAAAGGTAAAGTTGATACTACTCTCTTTGTTTGTAAAAAGGGCAATATTGTTTAACTTGTGCATATTTATGAGAATATTTTTGGTGCTACTAATGAATATTTGTGCAAGATATGGTTTTCTAAGTTGATGCAAGGTGTACTTGAAATGAGCATGATTTCTTGCTTGGACTTCAAATCATTCAATGCCAAGTAGATGGTTACATTTCAAAAGAACTCTTGAAAGAGTTAGGCATTGAAGAAGGAAGAATCATTCCAACCTCTATGGCTATCAATGAAGAGATTGACAAAGGTTGAGAAAGACATGTCGGTTGACAAACAAATTCGAGGTATGTCTTCTTGTATTATTCCTATAGACTCGACATTCCACATACCTTATGTCTATCTGCTCCACTTCAAAAATTATCCCAACGAATCTCATTAAAGTGCCATTAAAAGAAATTTTCAAATATTTGAAAAGCACTTCTTCGTACGACTTGTTGTATCCAAAGCTTTAAAATGTTCTTATTTTTTCGGGATAACAAGTTCGGTATCTATTATACGGTTATTCGTATTCAAAATTTGTTCGTCATAATCGAACTAAACATATTGAGATTCGATATATTTTTAAGGGATTGTGATTTTTTGAGATGTGTTTAAATCCGCCTCAATGATAACTCGCGGACTTTTTGATCGTTAATCGCCGAGTGTTTTACCTCATTTCGAGCTTGGTTATGACATAATGTATATTGAATGAGGTCTACGTTTGCATTTTGCACGTTTTAAAACTTAGGGCGAAAAATGGGATTTTGGATCAAATTTCGGATTTTCAAAAGCGAGAAAAAGAACCATGGCTGGTAGGGGCAAGGCCGACCGGTCGCCTGCCGCCGACAGGTTGCCCCTTACTGGACCGGTCGCCTGGATAATTTCTTGGTTAAAAATGGTTCATTTCTGAGACTTAGCCATTTTGGCTCTTTTGGTTCATTTTTCGTCCCCTTTGACATTTGCATACACATTTCACTTCAAATGTGTTTGGTTGCATGTATTACATAGTTTGGGGATTATCTAGCTCGACTATCATCATCATTGCTCGTCTTTACCGATTGAACGGTAAGAATTTCACTATCTTTAGCTCAAATGGGTTGAACCCTTGAGTTTGTGGCTTATATGTATTTTTCTTGATGAAATTCATATATGTTTGTGATGAACTTATTGATTGTTGATGAATGATATTTGTTAAATTGAATTTGGTGATGAAAAACTTGGCCTTGATTTAATTTACAAGGGCTATATATATCTTTTTCAATTTTTGACGCCCGAGTGTTTGATAAAATGTTTCAATGAAAAATTCATCACCTACATGATTCTCTCGATTTCAAAAGTCTTATACATTTATAGAGATCATGTTTTGCTTATCAAATGAGTTTTCTTAAACCTCTACAAGTCGTATGATTCGACTTTTCCCTCCTATTTGGTTTATAAGCTTAAATGCTCAAATAGCTCGATACATAGGTTTTGTTGCGCACTTTGATATGAATATATGATGTATTTATCGTGCTAACATTCTTTTTGATGATTCCAAAGGGGAGAAACATGTTATAAGCTCATTAGCTCATAAAAGCTAAGATAAAGCTTAACGAAAAGAAGCTATAAGCTATGGCTTCATAAAGCCGTAAGTTGTGGATCATATTTAGTCCACTTGGTGCATTATGGTTTTGTATAAATCGTGGTCCATTGGTTGTAGTATGGACTTGTACATGTTTCTAATGATGTCTTCTTTTGGGGGGGGAGCTTTTAAGTTTTGAAACTTAAGCTCAATATTGAAAAGCTAAGGCTTTAGCTTTTGATTTAGTTGCTTCTATATTACTCTTGTTGTGCATGTTGATAGGGGAGCATTTGCTATATGTGCTTGAATATCTCTACTCCCATCCTTGTGTTTATTGCACGGAATGTTGTCGCTCACAACTTTTGATTTAGTTGCTTCTATATTACTCTTGTTGTGCATGTTGATAGGGGAGCATTTGCTATATGTGCTTGAATATCTCTACTCCCATCCTTGTGTTTATTGCACGGAATGTTTGTCGCTCACAACGGATAGTTCTCTTTAAACCGGTAAAATTGTTTTGTTTTCAAAATCGACCTCGTTAAAATTGTTTTGGTTTGTAATCATCAAAAAGGGGAGATTGTTTGATAAATGGTTTTATCATGATTTTGATGATTTTGTTTTTATACCAAAACAATGGTTTTAAAGGTTGTCCAAATACTCCTAAATGATTCAAAATGGTTTTAATATTTTCCGGAGTATTTCCTCAAGTTTATTTTCGATATAAAATTGGACAACATATTTAATGTTTTTAAGTCAACGGGTTTTTACATTGAAACTATGTTGTCCTAATACTCCCAATTGATCTAAAATGTTTCTACTATTTTTTGGAGTATTTATTGGAATTTATATCGGACAACACTTTTTGTGTAAATGTTTTATTTCTTCAAGAATATATTTCTAATGTTGTCCTAAATACTCCCGATCGGTTTAAAATGTTTTTACGAATTTTTCGGAGTATTTCTTGAGGTTTATTTTCGTCAAAAATCGGACAATATTGATTTTAGGCGGTCGCCAGGTCGACCAAAGAGAGCGACCGTGTACTGGGAACACATTTGAAACAGAAACTTGAGAACTCTCAAAGCTGGTCAGGGTGACCGGTCATCAGTGGTGGGCGGCCGGTCGCACCCTAGAGCGGCCACCCTGGTCGACCCCCGACCTGACTGTCACCCGTGTAAATTTTTTGCGTTCTTTTCAAATCCTATTTTTGCGCGACCGTCGCTTCTTAAGTTTAATGACAAAATTCTAACCATTGTGCAAGAGACAACTTTTCCTTAAATTGTGGAATTGATTTCTAACAGCTATAATCTTGATTTTAATTGCAATTTTTTGTAGAAATCGATTCCAAGAGAGCCTATCAAGTATCAATCATCTCCTATAAATAGAGGAAGATTTGAAGCACAACTACATGAGAGAAAACTACAACACAACAAGATACACTCAAGAATACACTGTAAGTCAAGCGCTACGATAATCTAGAGGGGGTGAATAGATTATCTCCATCTTTTCGATTTCGCCCTCTTTTTAAAACCGAATGCTCAAATACAATAATAAAGGTGCGGAATAAAAACAACACACGCCGATTTAAAGAGGTTCAACCCACCTAGGGCCTAATCTCTACCATCCCAAGATATCAGGGATGGATTTGAAAAGAAAAGAATTTTATTAATTATCAAAATTAATACAAATTCAACTTACAACACCTTGAAGAGCACCACACTCTTCTTCAACACCACCTTTGGAGATTACCACAATCTCCTTTGAAGATTACCACAATCTTCCTTCAACGGCACCTTGTGAAGATTACCACAATCTTCAACCTGAAGAATACCAAATTCTTCAACACCTCAATAAGAAGATTACCACAATCTTCTTCACCTATCACCTAGATCATCCAAGTGTGTTCTTACCACAAGAACACTCACAAGGATATCTTGTGTTTGAATGATAACCAAAAATCAAGATTACAACTCAATAATGAATATTACAATTTGAGTGCAAAGTGTAATCAAGAATAGCCTAGACCTCAAAGATGTGAAAGTGATAAGCTAGGCAATTTTACAACAAGAATAATAACAATGAAAGACTAAGTGTTTGCTTGAAGTGTATCTTGTTGTGTTGTATCTCAATTGTTGTTTTTGGTTGCTCCAAAACATCCTCTATTTATAGGAGATGATTGATCAAGCATAGGCTCCTCTTGGGGATTGAAAATCTACATAAAAATACAATTAAAATCAAGAATATAGCTGTTAGAAATCAATCCCACATTTTAAGGAAATATGTTTGCTGTCAAACGGTCAGAAATTTGCTGTCAAAAGATAGGGCGACCGGTCGCACAGAAATAGACGTTGGAAAAATACACAGAAAAAAAACACAGGGCGACCGGTCGACGTCTACCTCGGCGGTCGACCATCACCCCAACCGGTCCCCCTCATGGTTTTGCAAAGATCAAGTGTTCTGCTTTCAAACGCACTTGCAGTGCAGTCGCCGCACCCTGGCGACCGGCCGACCGGGACCGGTCGACGCCGAGCGGCCGGTCGACCGCTTGTTTTTGCTTCCGTCTCATTTTCTGTTTCTAAAAACATCTTCAGGTACGGGTTGCCCTATAGGGCGACCGGTCGACCACGAGACAGAAATATTGTCCAATATTTGTCGAAAATAAAACTCAAGAAATACTCCGAAAATATAGTAAAAACATCTTAAACCGATCGGAAGTATTAGGACAACATTTAGAAACATCGTTTGAGAGTGAAAACCCAAAAACGTAAAATCATTAAAAGCGTTGTCCAATTTAGACGAAAATAAACTTGAAGAAATACTCCGGAAAATATTAAAACCATTTTAAATCATTTAGGAGTATTTGGACAACAATTAAAAACATTGTTTTGGTGTAAAACAAAATCATCAAAATTAAGATAAAAACATGTATCAAACAATCTCCCCCTTTTTGATGATTACAAACCAAAACAATTTTTTACACAAACTAAGAGAGCAATTTTTAGAAATGATTTTCCGGTAAAAATATTTGACCGTTTGGAAGCAACCAAAATTTCCAAAAATATAATAGCAACCAAGTAGGGAGTAGATATTTTCAATAATAAGCTCAAGCTCCCCCTATCAACAAGCACATCAAGAATAATGTAAGAGCAATAATTCATAAGCTAAAAGCTTTAGCTTTTACAAATTGTTCAAGAGCTTATAAGCTCCCCCTGTCACAAAACAACATTAAACAATAATATAAGTCCATCAAGCAACAATTGGACTAAGAACAAATCACAACTTATGGCTTTTATGAGCCATAGCTTATAGCTTTTATGACAAGCTTTTATTAGCTTCTTTGAGCTAATGAGCCAATATCCTGTTTCTCCCCTTTGGAATCATCAAAAGAATGTTAGAATGATAGAAACATCATAGAAGAATATCAAAGTGCGCCAAAGAAATTGTTTATCAACCATTGAGCAATTTAGGCTTAAAAACCAAGGAAAATGGGAGAAATGTAACATAAAAGATCCATGAGCTTATTAGTAAGCTAATAACATGATTTCAAAAGATTTTAAGACATTTTGAAGCAAGAGAATCATGTAGAAGTTGAAAGTTTCATTGCGATATTTCAACAAACACCTTGTGTGCGTGAAAAATAGAAGAGGTTGTATATAACCTTTGTAAATGGTTCAAGCCAAAAATTTTCATATCATCAATCAACCTCATTTCAAAGCTCAAAAAAATCATATGCACCATATGCAATAATTTGTTCATCAATTAAGAAGCTCAAAGTAGATTCTCAAGGGTTCAACCTAATTGAGATAAGCTAAGAATGATCAAGGCATTTCAAATGCCAACAATTAGAGAGCATCCATCAAGTAATAAGTCATGCTTTCAACATACACGTATCAAATGTCCCAACATATCCAACTAAGCATAATGAACAAAGCAATAAAAGAAACACTTTTACCATCAAGTACTCCATCAAAGTCATGATCATTCACAAGTCATTATCAACTTGCAATTTTAGCCCTTTAAGAAAAACAAGCAAATATCATTAGTACAAATGAGTTTTACAAAAGTTCATAAAAGTACAAAGCAACTTAAATGAAAATGCTAGAAAGTAAAGGGGTGGGGTAACATCATTCCTCATCCGAGGAGAAGCAAGATCCGGAATTAAGTCCTTGATGAATTTCTTTAACTTGCCGATAGACTTTTGCATTTTGGAGGTCTTTTGCTCCAAAGCCTCATACCTCGTCTCATGAAAAGCCCTCATCTCATCAAATTCGGCTTGAGTATACCTCCTAGGCGGTTGAGCACGGTATTACCCTCCGGATTGCTTGGTTCGCCCTCTTCCACCAATCTTGCGGCCCGGCGTCATCAAAGAAGTCATTAGGATCGGGAGACTCTTGACCTCTTCCTCTTGCCATTTTGGTTGGTCGGATTTCCATGTTCTTGCGCATAGTGACTATTTGGGCGATGTTATCAATGTCAAAGTCGTTTTGAAATACCTCCGAGTTACACTCCGACGAAGATAGTCCCGATTGAATAAGAAGTTTACAAATCCAATTTCCCATAACCAACTTCTTATTACCTTGAGTAATGGACTCGATTAGACATTGAATAAGTATGGCACCAAAGTTAAGTGGTTCCTCCTAGCAATCTTATAAGTCAAAAATAATCCATATTGCTAGGCATCTTCCCGACTTACCACAAATGCAATATGCGACAATGACCGATAAAATACGATGCTCAAGTGTCATTGCCAACAAAGAATACTTTGGCCATACTCCCAAATACGTCTTAACTTCTTTCATCGACACCCCCAACATTTCATCATTCCAAGTCCCACAAGAGAAATAATCCCAACCACCTTCTCTAACATGTAAAAGCCGGCAAATATCATTGGGAGTCCATCTAAAATGACGACCCTTTATGTTTAATTAACGGCAATCGGCTTTCTTTCATTATCATATTGCACCCACATATTAGCATAAAAATGTTGGATAATATCATCATCATACAAAACATAAGCATGCTCCCATAGATACATCCAACCTTGTTCCTCAAAGAATCCCCTAATGGTGGGATACTCATTTGTAAATGAACTAAAACGACACATTTTAGTCCGAGCAATAGATTTACCTCCCATCCCCGAATCCTCATAGTACCATTCCGCATACTTATTGATGAAATTAAGAGCATTGCGAGAATTTGGAGCTTGAGTAACAAGAGATTTTTTACCTTTCGCCCAACGGCAATTTTCGAGCGAAATTGTTCCGCGAAGCTCGGTAATTTGGGCCCGAGAGAGAATGGGATTTTGAACATCATCACCTTCTTGAGCCACGTTTCTTTGAGCGGCTCGAATATCCCTTTGTTCGGCTTCGTCTCGCCGATTTCTCGAAGTACCCTCTCCGCCCTTTCTTCTCTTAGAAGTGGGATTTTGATCGGTGGAATTTCTTGGAGGAGCCATATATGAAAGATTCTTGAGAAAATAAGAAGATTAGCAACAAGAATCGTGAAAAATGATGAAGAATTGAAGATTTTAAAGAAAAGGGGTGAAATGCGCTGCTATAGGGTTTGAGAAGATTTTGCTGCGTCTGTTTTGAAACGAAGACAGAAAGTTTAAAACCTGAAAAATTGGCCTGGGCGACCGGTCGAGGTATGGGGCGACCGGTCGAGGTGCAGGGCGACCGGTCGCCCATGCTATGACCGTCCCAGGTGATTTTTCTTTCTCCCAGAGTTTTCCAAAATTCGATTTTTCACCCCAAAAGTTTTAAAACTTTGCAAAAATATAAGTTTGGACTATATCCAACAAATATGGGATTTGGGAAAACATATAAACGATAAAAACGAGACTAAACATGTAGTGCCTTTTTAAAAGAAAATATTTGCAAGATCAATTAGGGGCACTTAAGGGGTCAAAAAGAAATATCTTGAAAAATATGTGCATAGGCATAATATCGAGTTTAAAGAAAAATACGAGTAGACATACCTCGATGGTTTAAGAAACTTGATGACGTAAAAGCCAATGAGTATGAAATATGTATCCTACACAATTCTTAGACAACATTTTCATAGAAAATTCAAGTGTAGGCAAATAATATGAGATAACAAAAAGAGCTTATGCTATAAGATATCATAAGAGATAATACGCCACATAAGTCTAATAAAATGCTCAAGAGTTTTAGAAAATCATGCATGGTCTCCCTTTTTTTTTTTTTTTTTTTTTTAAAAAAAAATTTGAAACTTATAAATATATAAGAGACCTATTTTAAAAATAAATACTTGAAAATTCATTTTGCAATTAAGACACAATTAAAAGTATGCATACAAAAAAATGCATATACAAATGGGGAGATACGGTTTACCAATTACGCCCGTTTCCATGGGTTGTGTCTTTCCCATTGTTGATGATATCTTCCCATTGAGAAGTCACTTTGTTGATGATGACTTCTCCATTTCCAAGTTTGGTTACCTTCCCATGGTTGATGGTTTCTTTTTTTTGAAAATCATCTTGTTGATGATGTCTTTGCCATTTCAAGGATTGTGTTCTTCCCATTTTTGATTATACGCTCTTCTTGAAATTGGCTTTGTTGAGAGTAGTTTCTCCTTCTTTGATCAAATGAAACGTTCATTTGATGTTTTCTTGGTGGCATGAATTTTCTCCGATTTTTGCTTTGCCGGGTACCTAATAGCACATTGTTTTGTGGTACCCTCATGTGTTTGGGTCCTTTAAGATTAGCTTTGAGACTTTTAGGTCTCTAACAATATTTAGAGCTATTTCTAGCACGACAAGAATTAGCCGTATGACCCTTTTTGCCACAAAAAAACAAGTAATAATTTTAGGAGCATAATGACCAATATGCATAGTGACTTGATCCTTTTTCATATGATTAACAACATTAGGCTTATGATCAAGTTCCTTATCACAATTATGAATAACAATATTGGACATTTTATTGGTACTCAAGTTGGATTTTAATAAATCCTTTTTCATGCAATCAATATTCTCAACAAGAGTACTATTTTCTTTTTCAAGGTTTCTAACCTTGTCAAGTGTGGTGGTGTGAGCACATGATAGTGATTCATAAGAAGTAAATAAACTATCCTTATCATTTTTCAAAATATTGAATTCCTTTTTCAAATTTTTGTATCTAACAAGTAAACTTTGGAATTCATTTTGAAGTTCATCATAATCATTTTGTAAATCACTATAATCATTTTGAATGACAATATCATAGGAAGTAGAGGGTTTAAGACATACCTCATTTTCTTCATTGATGCCCATAAAACAATATTCAACTTCTTCATAATTGGAAGTTGTAGGAGGCTTATTCCTTAGATTTGAGCTTGTATGATCTTGAGAAGTAGATGCTTTTGTTTGACTCTTTTCATTTGCAAATACTCCATAGATGGCTTCTAATTTTTGCCATACTTCATGTGCGGACTTTATTCCTACAATATGTTCATTTTCTAAATTAGTAAATGAACAATACAAAATATTTAAAGCCTTACCGTTTAAGGAGATGATTTTCTTTTCTTCATCATTGAGCTTTTTGAAGCCTTTTGAGGTGTATGGTGTATCTTTCGTCGGAATGGATTCTCCATTAATGACGGTGTTCCAAATGTCGAACCCGCAACCTTGTAGATAGCATTCCATTCTTTTCTTTCCAAAAATTAAAATTCTTGGAATCAAATAGTGGTGGCTTGGTGGTGGAGGTGCCGGATAGATGAGCTTCGTTCGTAGCCGTCGATCGTTTCTCTTCACTCGCGATGTGAAACGAGCTTGCCAAAGAGTTTGGCTTTGATACCACTTGTAAGTCAGCGCTCTACGATAATCTAGAGGGGGTGAATAGATTATCTCCATCTTTCGATTTCGCCCTCTTTTTAAAACCGAATGCTCAAATACAATAATAAAGGTGCGGAATAAAAACAACACACGCCGATTTAAAGAGGTTCAACCCACCTAGGGCCTAATCCTCTACCATCCCGATATGTCAGGGATGGATTTGAAAAAGAAAAAGAATTTTATTAATTACCAAAATTAATACAAATTCAACTTACAACACCTTGAAGAGCACCACACTCTTCTTCAACACCACCTTTGGAGATTACCACAATCTCCTTTGAAGATTACCACAATCTTCCTTCAACGGCACCTTGTGAAGATTACCACAATCTTCAACCTTGAAGAATACCAAATTCTTCAACACCTCAATAAGAAGATTACCACAATCTTCTTCACCTATCACCTAGATCATCCAAGTGTGTTCTTACCACAAGAACACTCACAAGGATATCTTGTGTTTGAATGATAACCAAAAATCAAGATTACAACTCAATAATGAATATTACAATTTGAGTGCAAAGTGTAATCAAGAATAGCCTAGACCTCAAAGATGTGAAAGTGATAAGCTAGGCAATTTTACAACAAGAATAATAACAATGAAAGACTAAGTGTTTGCTTGAAGTGTATCTTGTTGTGTTGTATCTCAATTGTTGTTTTTGGTTGCTCCAAAACATCCTCTATTTATAGGAGATGATTGATCAAGCATAGGCTCCTCTTGGGGATTGAAAATCTACATAAAAATACAATTAAAATCAAGAATATAGCTGTTAGAAATCAATCCCACATTTTAAGGAAATATGTTTTTTGTCAAACGGTCGAAATTTCTTTGTCAAAGATAGGCGACCGGTCGCACAGAAATAGACGTTGGAAAAATACACAGCAAAAAAAACACAGGGCGACCGGTCGACGTCTACCTCGACCGGTCGACCATCACCCCAACCGGTCCCCCTCATGGTTTTTGCAAAGATCAAGTGTTCTGTTTCAAACGCACTTGCAGTGCAGTCGCCGCACTGGCGACGGTCGGCCGACCCGATCGGCCGACGCTGGGGCGACCGGTCGACCTGCTTGTTTTTGCTTCCGTCTCATTTTTCTGTTTCTAAAAACATCTTCAGCACGGGTTGCCCTATAGGGGCGGCGTGGCCGACACGAGACATTTAAATATTGTCCAATATTTGTCGAAAAATAAAACTCAAGAAATACTCCAAAAATATAGTAAAAACATCTTAAACCGATCGGAAGTATTAGGACAACATTTAGAAACATCGTTTGAGAGTGAAAACCCAAAAACGTAAAATCATTAAAAGCGTTGTCCAATTTAGACGAAAATAAACTTGAAGAAATACTCCGGAAAATATTAAAACCATTTTAAATCATTTAGGAGTATTTGGACAACAATTAAAAACATTGTTTTGGTGTAAAACAAAATCATCAAAATTAAGATAAAAACATGTATCAAACATACACTTGTTCTTACATTGTCTTATTTCTTGTTGTAATTTGCCTAGCTATTCACTTTCACATTCTTGAGGTCTAGGCTATTCTTGATTACACTTGCACTCAATTGTATTATTCATTATCGAGTTGTAATCTTGAATTTGTGGTAAATCATTCAAACACAAGATATCCTTGTGAGTGTTCTTGTGGTAAGAACACACTTGGGTGAACTAGGTGTTAGGTGTAAGAAGATTGTGGTAATCTTATTCTTGAGGTGTTGAAGAGTGTGGTGCTCTTCAAGGGTGAAGATTGTGGTAATCTTCACAAGGTGCCGTTTGGAGATTGTGGTAATCTTCAAGTGAGATTGTGGTAATCTCAAAGGTCATGTTGAAGAAGAGTGTGGTGCTCTTCAAGGTGTTGGTGTAAGATTTTGTTGTAATAATTTTGGTAATTATTAATAAAATCTTTTTCTCTTTTCGAAATCCATCCCGGATATCTTTGGGGTGGTAGAGGATTAGGCCCTAGGTGGGTTGAACTCTTTAAATCGACGTGTGTTGTTTACATTCCGCACCTTTGTTATTATCTTTGAGCATTCGGTTAAAAAAAGAGGGCAAAATCGAAAAGATGGAGATAATCTATTCACCCCCTCTAGATTATCGTAGCCGCTTGGACTTACAGATACAAACGAGCATATCCCAATAATTAAAATTAAAATAAATCAATTTATTCAATTATCGATCCGGGCGATAGTGATTATACTATATGATCCTATCAAATTAACTTTAATTTTCTCAATACATTAGAAACACATCAAGGAATCTAACAACCAAGGGGCGGAGAAGGGGGGCACTGGCCCCGCCCATTTTTAATTTTGTTTTTACAAAGTGTAATTGTTTTTAGAAAATTTTTTTAATTATAATTCATATGATTTTTGTGTACCACCCACCCTACGTTTGTTTCCTGGCTCCGCCCTTTTTTTTTTTTTACACCTAAAGTAGAATTTTATTAATCGAAACATCAACCAACAATAAACTTTCGATACATGGAGCCTGGAGGTGGACTAGTCCACACTGATGGGTTAGCAAAAGAAAACGAACATTTTGCCAACTCATGAGCAACCATATTTCCTCCTCGTCTGACGAAATTCACCGAGAAGTCCGGTTCACCATTAAATGCGATACGACATTCATTTAAAATAGCGTCATATTCAATTCTCTCGATATCCATCGAACGAAGATTAACAATCACCACCTTCACATCCGATTCAATGAATGTATAATGGTGAAATTAGGGTTTAACATGTATTTAAAAATATTATCTTTTAAAAATATATTTGGTTATATGCACCTTTAGTTTCGATTTTTTGCTACTACAAAATTCAAATCTCAACTCTAAAAGATAAAATATAAATACCAAAATAAAAGAATTTATCATAATCTCAACTCTAAAAGATAAATTTTAATATCAAATATAAAGGATTTCTCACAATCTCACGGTCAGCTTATGTAGTCATATCGATAGTTAAGAGCAAAAGGTGTCTGAAATTTTTTTGTTCTGACAAAGACGTTTACAAAGAAGTTTTCCAGAATCTAAAGTGAGCTATTTGTATGATACTCTTCTAATTTTTTAATTTCTTTTTTTAATATTTCTAATTAGTATGTTGGATCTTCTATAATTATTACAAATAAAATTGTGACACTAAAATTTTAATTTTGCACAAATCCTGTGTAACACATAGAGTGTTGATCTAGCTTAATTTAATTTTTTTGATCGGTTAGTTTAATTTAAATTGATAATTCATTAGGTTGTTATCTAAGTAGTGGTGACGTTGGAAGTAACAAATATTTACATGTTAGTCGCGGGTCCACCAATCCATACAAAACCGGAAATTGAGAATAAATTAAAGTAGGGAATATATAATGATTAGAAAGTACTTCCGGCTGTACATGAGAATGAAATTATGAAAAATCAGAATTTCATTGAAATTGAGTTAAACAGATATAGCTTCAGTATTTAAAATAGCATAAAACTAAAAATTGGTTTAAACATAGGGATAATTACAAAAACCTCCCTGAGGTTCAGGCTAATTACAATAAAACCTAGCGGTTTATGAAAATTGCAAAATCCGATTGAAGTTTGATTTCGCTTACATTTTTTTATTTTCAAAATCCACCTAATATTTCTAGAAATTACAATTACCCTCTTAAATTTAAGACATAATCAAACCCGAGGGGCTTTTTATAATTCCGAGAGATGTTTTTGTAATTAGCCCAAACTTCAGGGGTCTTTTGTAATTATCCCAAAATATAAATAAACCCGAGGGGCTGTCATGATTTGATGTCAAGATAATCAACAATGTGCAAGCAAGTAATAGCAAAAAGATTTACCCATTCCAACATAATTATATCTTGTTCCATTGACTAAACTTGTATTAGAGAATCGGTTAGATTATCGTTGCTATTTCATTAGTTAGTTACTATACCTACTTTACGATTATTATTGTTGCATTACATTACACCTACAACCGTATGAGCCTTCCATCTCGTATATATACATGTACCCTGCACCATTCCAAATTAATGCAAATATTACATTTCTTCTAAGTTTCAATATGGTATCCGAGCTTCTCTTGGCTGAATTTTTTTCCTGGAACTGTATTTCTTCTTCCTCATGACGTCTCCTACACCATCCGCCATTGTTGCTCCCTACCACATCTTACACCTCTTCCTCTACGCTTAGATCGATCTAATTTTCTGTTTTGGAAGGCTCGGGTCTTATCTACGATTCGTGCTTATGGACTTGATGGATTTCTTTTTGGGCGAGTCAAAGACTGTGAACTCTTTCCCCTGAGGTTGCTTCTTCTTCAAGTTCTGCAGATTATGTCAATTGGATGCGCCGTGATCAATTATTGCTCAGTTGGATGTTGGCTTCCATTAGTGAATCCATGCTTGGATATGTCACTCGATGTACTACATCAGCTGAAGTGTGGACAGTCTTATCCCAATTGTTTCAAACACAATCGAAGGCACGAGTTTTACAACTCAAATTCCAGCTTCAAACAGTCAAAAAAGGTGATCTTACTATTGCTGATTTTATTCTTAAAATGAGAGGTATAGCTGATGATCTACACTCTATTGGCCATGTTATTCCTGATGATGAATTAGCAATGTATATACTTGGTGGATTGGGCACGGACTATGAATCAGTTGTTGTTAATCTCACCTCTAGACTTGACACAATTACACTTGCTGAGGTCCAGTTTGCTCTGCAAACTTTTGAAATGAGATTACAGAATCAGTCAGTTTCTCCAGTTGCTTTACAAACTACTATGACTTCACAATCTCAGAATTTCTCTCCTAATGCCAATGTGTCCTTTGCTCGAGGAAATTTTTCTGGTTATCGAGGAAGAGGTCGATTTAATAGAGGCAGGGGTCGTGGGGGCAGATTCTACAAAAACAATGATCGATTAACTTGCCAATTGTGTGGCAGATCCAATCACAGTGCTCTTAAGTGCTACAAGAGGTTTGATGTTAATTTTACAGGACCAAGTTCTTCTGATTCTGATCCTTCTGCTCCCCCACAGGCTTTTCTCAGCACCAACAATTCGAGTTCTCAGCCCCCTGCTCATTCTGACTGGTACTTTGACAGTGGTGCCACCAACCATGTCACTTCTAGCTTTGAAAATCTTTCTTTGCAGGCTGCACCCTATCAAGGGAATGACTCCCTCACTGTTGGTAATGGCTCTTCTCTCCCTATTGCTCATATTGGCTCTTCTTTTCTTTCTTCTAGCAATCTATCTTATCCCCTTCTTCTCAATAACATTCTTCATGTTCCAAATATCACCAAAAATCTCTTAAGCATATCTCAAATCACACATGACAACAATGTTCTTATTGAATTTTCTCATGATCATTGTGTTGTCAAGGACAAGGTAACCCACAAAGTGCTTCTGAGAGGCTTTCTTAAAGATGGACTATATCAGCTGGACCTCTCTCAACCTCTTGGATCATCTTCAACTCCACCAAAGCCTGTTACATCCCCTCATTACCTCACATTTCTGCTTTGAATGTGTCTGTTCCTTGTACTACTGCTTCTTGTAATTTCAATAATGATGTCAATGTATGGCACAGAAAATTAGGCCATCCATCATCTGCTGTACTGTCTCAAATACTCAAAGTTGTAGCTATTCCTTTCTCTAATAAAGATTTACATTTCTGTGAAGCTTGTAAAGTTGGTAAACTTCATCAAATTCATTGTGCTAATCAACCAACTAAAACCACTAAGCCCTTTCAATTAGTACATTCAGATGTTTGGGGACCCTCACACGTTTTATCTCCTGAGGGTTTTCGTTATTATTTGCACTTTATTGATGATTTCACAAGGTACACTTGGATTTTTCCAATGAAAGCAAAATCTGACACCTTTCCTTTATTCCAACAGTTCAATGCTTATGTAGAAAGGCATTTTAATCAAAAAATTGTGTGTCTCCAAACTGATTGGGGTGGTGAATTTCGTCCCTTACTTCCCTTTCTCAAACAGCTAGGTATCTCTTTTCGACACCCTTGTCCTCACATTCATCACCAAAATGGACGGGCTGAAAGAAAACACTTACATATAGTAGAAATGGGGCTAGCCTTTCTCTCTCAAGCTCAGATGCCTCTCAAATTTTGGTGGGAAGCATTCACCATTTGTTTTCACCATAAACACTCTCTTTTATTCTTCATAACAAGTCACCTTATGAGGTTCTCCTCCACACCATACCAGATTACTCTTTTCTCAAAACCTTTGGTTGCTCTTGTTACCCTTACCTCAGACCCTATAACACCCACAAATTCCAATATAGATCCTCAAAGTGTCTTTTCTTGGGTTATAGTCCTCATCATAAAGGTTATAAATGCCTTAATTCTGCTGGGAGAATCTACATAGCAAGAACTGTTGCCTTTAATGAACATGAGTTCCCCTACACTCAGCTTTTTACTACCACTGCTGCTTCAGTTTCCTCTCTCAACTCCTCTCCCTCAGCATTACCTCTTCTTCCCTTACCCTTCTCAACTCCCTCTTCATCTTCTGAGGCATCCTCTGTTTATTCCCCTAACCTTCCCACAACAGTTGTCTCTCCACCTCTCTCTCCTATCCTACATCAAATTGCAGCTGTCTCTCCACCTCTCTCTCCTATCCTGCAGCACTCTGCATCTTCCCCTGATACATCTCAACCACTTCCTCCTCCTCCTGTTGCTTCTCATCCCATGATCACTCGATCCAAAAATGGGATTCATAAACCAAAAACATATTCAGCTCAACTTACCACCCTTCCCTCCTCTGAGCCTTTAACTGTCAGTGAGGCCTTGTCTAACCCAGGATGGTTTGCAGCAATGCAAGAGGAGTTCAATGCTTTAGTGGCTAAAAACACTTGGAGTCTTGTTCCACCCACTGATGGTATGCATGTTATTAGTAACAAATGGGTTTTTCGTACAAAATACAAGCTTGATGGTTCTGTTGATAGGTTGAAGGCAAGATTAGTTGCCAAGGGGTTCCAACAAACTTGGCCAGGGTTGATTTTTTGAAACATTCAGTCGGTTATAAAACCTTGTACTATCAGGCTTATTTTTTCACTTGCTGTCACCTATGGTTGGAGCATTCAACAGATCGATATAAACAATGCTTTCCTCAATGGTACACTTCATGAAACTGTCTACATGACTCAGCCTGAGGGATTTATTGATCCTAAAATGCCACATGCAGTATGCAAATTGAGTAAATCTCTTTATGGGCTCAAGCAAGCCCCTCGTGCCTGGTTTAATACACTCAAAACCTTCCTGCTCTCACTCAATTTTAAGGAGTCTGTTTCAGATTCATCACTATTTTTTCAACATCATCATGGCCACTTGCTACTTATTCTTGTATATGTAGACGACATACTAATTACAAGGTGCTGATTCCTCTGCCATCTCTAGTCTTATTCAAGTTCTTGGTCAAAAGTTTGCTCTGAAAACTTTGGGGGAAGTCAATCATTTTCTGGGCATGGAAGCTGTTCGTACTCATCATGGTATTATGCTAAATCAAACCAAGTATGCTCTAGATTTCTTTGCAAAAAACCAACCTTTTATTGACAAGCCAACATCCACTCCTATTTCTACCTCTCGGAAGTTATATATTGGTGACAAAGAAACCGTTTGAAAATCCTCTCTATATCGAAGTGTGATTGGGGCTCTTCAAGATTGACAATTACCAGGCGGATGTTTCTTTTGCGGTTAATAAACTCGGCCGGTTCTTACACTCTCCTACCTCCAATCATTGGCTTGCTTGCAAGCACCGCTCTGATATATTAAAGGTACATGTTCCCTGAATCTTGTGTTCAAGCCAGTTTCCAGGTTTCTCCTTGAAGGTTTCACTGATGCCGACTGGGCTAGTAGTCTAGATGATCGACGTTCTACTGGTGGTCATTGTGTGTTCCTTGGCTCCAATCTCTTGGTTTGGAGCTCGAAAAAACAACCAGTGGTCTCTCGCAGCAGTGCTGAATCCGAGTACAGGGCTTTGTCCAATGCCACCACTGATCTTATTTGGCTTCATTCCTTATTTCATGAACTGAATCTCAAACTTGAAGCACCTTCTCTCCTTTGGTGTGATAATGAAAGTGCAGCAGCCCTTGCCTCCAATCCAGTTTTTCACGCACGCACAAAGCACATCGAAATTGATGTACATTATGTTCGGGAAAAAGTTCTCTCCAAAGAAGTTGAAGTTCGTTATATTCCATCCGAGTCTCAAGTTGCAGACCTTCTTACCAAACCAGTCTCTGCTCTTCGTTTTCAATCTCTTCGTACTAAACTCCCTCTTGTCTCCACCACTACCCAGAAGACCCCTTAGCTTGAAAGGGAGTATTAGAGAATCAGTTAGATTCATGTTGCTATTTACATTAGTTAGTTACTATACCTACTTTACAGTTATTACTTTTGTTGCATTCATTACACCTACAACCGTATGAGCCTTCCATCTGTATATATACATGTACCGCACCATTCCAAATTAATGCAAATATTACATTTCTTCTAAGTTTCAATAACTTGAATAGACAAAGATCTAAGCAAACTCTACTCATCTGTTTGCCTTAAAAAAACCAAAACTCCCAATTCACATTTACAATATTTGCAAACTAAGCCAAAATTGTGAATGATCATGAAGAAGCCCAATCGAAGTATCCACAACGAGAACCGATGCAGCGATCCGTTTCCACATCCAAGAACATGCTCCGTGCATCGGTCCCGGTTTTGTAATCATTTCTATGCCGCTTTTCACCCCACAATAACAGCATGGAACGCGTGAAGATGGCAGACCGTAGTGCCTCCGAGGATGTTGCGATGGAACCAAAAGAGGTTTTTGTGGCGTCCAATCGGTAAAGGCATTGAGCGGTGGTTATGGAGATTTTAAAGCCCCTTTGCATAATCAAAGCAAGTAGACGGGCGGTGTTCTTGCGCGTCCAGACCACAGTGAAGGCGGCCTTCCCAGGCGAGGCTGGCCTTCTCGACCGCCTGTTTTAAGTTGCATCGTTCCATACCGAAGACCTCGTGAAAAGGGACTTTCAAATTGATCCATCTGTTCAAGAAGTGATTCAAAATATCATTCTAATGATGTGTGAATAACAATTTACTTTATCTAAAATTAATAAAAGACTTTTTATTACCTATTGAAATAGGGTGGCTTTTGAATGTTTTTGTAATGGCATTCTGATTCGAGCATCACACCGCAATCCCAGTCTGACCAAGTTACCACAGCAAAGTTGGTGTTCTTGATTCCACTCTTTTCGAGCCATTGGTCATGGCTGAGAAGTGCTTCATTTAGTGTAACTCCCCTGTCCACCTATTAAACCCGAAAAATAGAGACATATTAGGAACCACATAAAACAGATGGAAGCATCGGATAGTTTGATGAAGAAAAAGCAAGTTTAAGACACAAATCAAATACAATATATATACCTGAACTTGTTGTATGCCAGTGAGATCTTTGCAGAAATCAGTAAGGATGCGGTTGCATGTCGGCCGCACGTACGTTTGGAAACAAGCTTCTAACTGCCCAGTAGCACTGCTGACTATCACAGACGGAAACTCGATAATCTCTTGCGGGAAAGGAGGTCTGTCTTTGTCACATGTGGCCTCAAAATCCATCACGACAAAATATTCGAAATCTTGAGACTGGTAATGATGATCATATGCATACGTCTGAGGGAACATGTTTACTGGCTGGAATCCGTAAAAAGGTGGGTGTAGCCATGGGCGGCGTTAAGTTGACCAGGTGTGATATCTGGTCCACAAAAGAATGTTTCAGTATGTATGAGACAGAAAAAAGAAACACAAGATGAAGAAGAAGGAAAAATTAAACAAACCTTTATTCTCCAAAGAAATCATTGTGTGTGTTTCTGAACGTAATGATGAAAGATCGTCGTTTCTGAACACAATGAAGAAAATTTATCAAAATCTTCGTTTCAGACTCCTATTTGTATTGTGATTGACAATCAAATTTACATTTTTGGATACATGGAGATTGTTAAAATATTAAGGGTATTGCCATTTTGATTGACCCCTACACTTTTGTTTTTTTAATGAATATTCACAAATAATTTTACAAATTATAAATGAGATTTTGAATTGGAATTCACAATAAACATAACACAAGAACATTAACGAAATTAAAATAAAGTTACATAATTAAACCTACAAAACCAAAAAAAAAAATGTAGGCGCCAATCAAAATAATACCTACACATCTAATACATTAAACAAACAAAACAAAACTTAACAAAACTTTGTTGTAACTGCATTTCCTATTGGGGAACTTAAAATTTTAAGTGCGTCCAGTTAATGTACTCGATTTTTTGCCAATAACTATCTCTTTACATGTATGAGAATAATAACAACAGTAGTTTGAATTAGTCGATAGCAAATTGAAAATCGAAAATCACCCCCAAAAAAAAAAAAAATGTAGCTAACTTTATAAAAAAGAAAGACGACAGAACAATTTTGGAAAAACAAAACAGGGTGCCATACTTTTAGCAGAAAAAGAGAATTATCAATTTATCATCATAATTGTTACTTGTTTCGAAGAGGAGAGAAAAAGAGTAAAGGAATAACTTTGAAGTGATAAAAACACACGGTTCTTACATTAGTTGTTCGCGCAGTAAAAATCTTGAATGAGGAGCGGTAGTCCGAGAAATTTTTTGATTCTTGTCGTAAGATGAGTTGATCAAATATGAAGAAAAGAAAAGAAAATAAAAACACCACCGTGTCTGTCCCTTTTATAGATGTAGATGGAGAATTATAGATGTACATTAGGGGCTGTCAAAATGGGCTACGCCCGTTGGGCCACCTGTCCAAACTCCACCAAAGGTAAGGGATTGGGTTGAAGATTTATAGGCCCACTAAAAGATGGGCCTAAATGGGTTGGCTCGTGGTTTGGCGGGCTAGCCCGCAGACCACTATTTATTTGAGATTATTTTAAAAATATAAATAAATATATTTATTATAGTAAAGTATCATGCTTCCTTGCTTAGGTAATTAAATTGGCTCAGAATATTTTTTGGATTGATTATCAATCTCACATGTTAGGCTATTATTCAGTATCCCGTAGATTAGGCTTAGTCAATTTCAGAATATCTGATTGAGTGTGATTTAGGAAAGTAAATCAGATGTACCTGACCTAGGGACCCACAAAGCGAGGTGAAGTGTGTTCCACGGCGACTCCGGCCGAGGATCCCACAAAAGCTAGATGAGGTACTTTGTTCGAGGGTACCAAAAGCAACGCACGTTAGGATAGCGGGATGGCTCCGGCTAAGGCCCTCCGATGCCTAAGTCGAATCGGTAGTTGAGGTACTTAGAAAGCTAAAGAGCGAGGTAATTTAGAATAATGACAAGTTACCTTTTACCTTGATTTCCGTGTCGTATTTATATACATTCGTTCAGGGTAAGGCGGATCACCGTACACGTGGCACTGATCGACGGTGCGTGGCTCGCGCGAACCGACCCGGTGTTTCGGGTCGGTCGGGACCCATATAAAAAGTCGCGGATCTGGGGTATTTTGGTAATTTCGCGAGGTGAGGTCAAAATGGTCAACTCGGTGGCGAGGCTATCTTCGTAATTTCCACATCGAGTGCTTATTAATGTTAGAAAACCGGTTAATCTCCATCAATATAATTGTTTTCACGTACATGTTGGATAACTATTACTTGTGCCCATATCATATCACGGAAAACAATAAAAAAAGTTGAATGAAATTGCGTCAACTTCTCACTTCGAATTATGTAGTCCAATAGCAACTTCAATTAGAATAGATGGCATACTACTTGTCTACTCATTGGAACATGTTGGGTATCTATCTGCCTCAAATAGATCGATACACTTAGTACCGAAATCAAAGATTCTGAGACTCAATCATTATTAATACAAATATACTCTAGACTCTTTCTTGAAAGTAAAAATACAAAAAAGAATGAAACGAAAGTTACAAGAACATATAACACAATTGTAAAGGGATAAAACCCTAATCCGAATATAGAATATATTCGGCTCAGGGACTGGAATCCTACACAAAGTCACCACGAATTACCCGGAGAACCAAGCAAATCACCCAAGAAGCGCCACGCCACAAAGGACCTCACAATCAAGCCTCGAAAGTGTTTTCACACTGAGTAAAACCCTAGAATATACCCCGGATGCCCAAAGAAACCTTAGATTCACGAGAAATAGGATTGTACACCGAGAGAAGGTGGACACACACTCGAATCACACAGGTCGTATCCCAAACCCGGATATCACGGAGAAGATCCGGTGAGGATCCGGAATTTTCTAGAGAGAGAAAGGAACGAGAGCACGTAACTCGGAGAGAGAGATCGGAGATGAGAGAGAAAGAAAAATCGAATTATGAATTAGGTTTGGTACCGAGAGGTAATATAGGGGCAATGAATGGCTCCAGATTGATCCAAAGACAACGGACGCCCGAGATTAAAAAAGCAAAGATCCGCGGACCGGGATCGGATCCGCATCCGGATGGATAACCCGGGAAATAATAGAAATGGACTTGGGCTTGGGTGGCACACTTTGGGGCTGGACTTGGGCTTAATCATTTTTGTAATGGGCAGCCTAAACAATAGACCAATTACTATAACAATCTCCACCTTTGGCTCATTGTAATTCAATTAGACAATTAAAAGGAATTTCCACTCATCATCATCGCCGATTGCCTTCCTAGCACTTAAGCAAAAAGGACATATGTTACGAAGCACTCAAGCTAATCAGAATCGGCGGTAAGGATCTCAACAAACACACAACAAGTCAAGTTCCCCATTGAATTAACATAAGCACAGAGCAAATATCAATTCAGCGGTTTTGGATTTTTTTGAAAAACACACAAGAATCGTTTAAATCCAACATAAAGGTAACTAACCGGGTAACTAATCACAAGTGTCAAAATTTAAGATTTTTCAACAAGTTTTGAATTTTGATAAGGGTAGACACTTAGTACCCATATCGCCAGGATTAAATTGAGAGGCCATTTTTTCAAGATTAACCAAACCTTTTGAAACAATATCTCTTATGAAATGAAAACCAATATCAATGTGTTTGGTTCTATCATGAAAAACGGGTTTTTGCAAAGTTGAATACAGATTGAGAGTCGTGAAAATACAACTACTTTTTGTTTTAGAAAACCAATTTTGAAACAAGACCTTTAAGCCACAAAGCTTCTTTTAAAGCCTCGATAAAATGAACATATTCGACTGTTGTAGAAAGGGCCACAATATGTTGCGGTTGGGATTTCCAACTTATACATGAACCACAAAGTGTAAAAACATAAGAAGTTGTTGATTTCCTGTTGTCTTTGTCATTAGCATAATTAGAATCAACATATCCTTTCAAAATTATACCAGAATCACACTTAAAAAAACAAGTCGTAATCGGAAGAATGCCGGATATCTTAACAACCACTTAACAACATTCCGATTGCACCATACCAGGGTTGAACATGTATCTACTCAAACAAGAAACATCATAGGCTATATCGGGCCTAGTACTCACCATTAAGTACATAACATATCCAATAGCATTAGCATAAGGAATGTTTTGCATAGCACATATTTCAGGTTCAGTCTTAGGAGACTGTTCCTTACATAACAGAAAATGAGAAGCAAGAGGCACATTCACAGATTTAGCATTAGACATAGAAAATTTCAGTAAAATCTTTTATATGTAAGAGGATGATGTAAATAAATGATGATTTAGACTGTCCCTGTCAATGTTCATTCCCAAAATCTTTTAGCATCACCCAAGTATTTCATGTCAAATTTAGCACTTAGACAATTTCTAACATGATCAATAGATTTGATGCAAAGTCCCAAGTAACATATCATCAACATACAAAAAGAGAAACACAGATTTTTATCATCAAGTTTAAAGTAAAGGCAATGATCAAATTGACTTCTACTAAACTTTAAATCAAGCATACATTGATCAAATTTTTTATTCCTTTGTCTTGGAGACTGTTTTAGACCATACAAAGATTTTTGGAGCAAACAGACAAAATTGGGCTTGGATTTGTCATCAAAACCCTCAGGTTGTTTCATAAAAAGTTTTTCATCCAAGTCACCATGAAGGAAAGCAGTTTTAACATCCAACTGTTTCAATTCCCAGTCAAATTGTGCAACAAGAGCAAGTAATTCTCACAGTAACAAATTTAACAACAGGAGCAAATATCTCAGTGTAATTTATCCCTTCCTTCTGAGTAAAACCCTTAGCAACTAATCTAGCTTTAAATCTAACACCCTCAGATTCTTGTTTAACCTTATATAACCATTTACAATCAACCACAGAGCAGTTAGGAGGTTTAGGAACAAGAATCCATGTGTTATTGACATGCAGAGAAGTCATTTCATCATGCATAGCACTTAGCCACTTAGTAGATTCAATGTAATTCATAGCCGAGGAGAGAAGGTTTTAGGCTCAGAACCATCAATAGATTCAAACACAGAGAACACATAAGATGTCATGTGAAAAATCAGCAAATTTGTTTGGGACTCTAACATGCCTCCTAGTTCTATCCCTAGTTAACACATAATCATTCAATTCATCATGATTATCAGCAACAGGTTCATTCTCAGTGTTAACATCAGGAAAATCATTATGCATATCATGCACATTGTCATGCTGAGTATCATCTTCAATATGCACATCATTATCATTCACATTGACAGGCAAAGCATCATTGATATGAGAATCAGCAGGAACAACAATATTAGGAGACACATTAGAAAGCTCCACCTCAATTGGAGTAGTGTCATTTTCAGAAACAGTTTGAGGAGAAGGATGCACAAAGTAGGGGAATTCAAGTTCATTGAATAACACATCCCTACTAATTATAGTTTTAAAACCAGGTTCTCCTCTGTTCCAAAGTCTATAGCCTTTAACCCCTTCAGGGTAGCCTAGAAAAACACATTTTATAGACCTTGGTTCTAATTTGTCAGTCTTTTGATGTACAAATGCAGTGCATCCAAAGATTTTCAAATTAGAAAAATCCTGACTTTCAGTCCACACCTCTTCAGGGTATTTCCCTTCCAAGGGGACTGAGGGGGACCTATTTATCAAATAGGTAGCTGTAACAACAGCTTCTCCCCAAAACCTTTTAGAAAGTCCTGAGGTAGCAAGCATGCTCCTCACTCTTTCTAAAAGTGTTCTATTCATCCTCTCAAAGAACACCATTTTCTGAGGTGAATAGGGCACTGACTTGTGCCTTTTTATACCACATTCATCACAAAGATTGTCCATTAATTGATTACAAAATTCCAGGCCATTGTCAATTCTCAAAACTTTAATCCTTTTGCCAGTTTGGTTTTCAATAAGAATTTTCCAAGTTTTAAACTTATCAAAAACATCGATTTGTTCTTCATTAAAAACACCCAAACTTTTCGTAATAATCATCAATTATGGATAGGAAATATCTATTTCCACCATGAGTAGGCACAGAAGAGGGACCCCAAACATCAGCATGCAAGTATTCAAGCAATTCAGTACTAGCTGATTGTTTTGGGTTAGTAGGAGAGGGGAACTTGACTCTTTGATGTTTACCATATACACATGATTCACAGAAAGACAAAGTATCAAGTTTGTTTTTACCAAAACAGCCCTTATTCTGAAGAATGTCAAGACCTTTAGAGCTAATGTGACCAAGTCTTTTATGCCACAAATCAGTCAAGTCATTTGACACAGGGTTAGCAACAACATTCACAGAATTTGGCACATAAGAATCATGTTTAGCATGTAAAACATAAAGGTTCCTGTTCTTTTCAGCTTTAGCAATTATCATAGAACCCCTCATGAGTTTCATAACACCCTTCCCCCATCTTCCCTCATAGCCATCATGTTCAAGCATAGCACAGGATATCAAATTATTGGATAAATCAGGAACATGTCTTACATCATTGAGAGTCAGAACATAACCAATATCAAGTTTTAAGCACACAGTACCAACACCAATTACTTGACACTTTTTATCATTAGCCATGGAAACATATCCATTTTGCCTTTGAAGCATAAGTATTAAACAAATATTTAAAAGGTGTCATGTGGAATGTGCATCTTTGAATCAATTAGCCATTCATAATCTTTGAAAGCATTTGAAGGCACAGAATTCAGAATTAGGCGGCTCATGCACCATAAACACTTCACTCATAGGATCATTAGAAGTTGTCAAGTTCACGAGTCATTGGCTTGGTTTTTATTGTTCGGATATTGTTTTGATTATTGTTCTGGTTATTCCTCGGTTTAGTACACTCTTTGATGTAATGATCATGCTCACCACAGTTATAACATTTCCTATTATTCCTAGGTCTGGAATTAGACCTACCTCTACGAGGAGACAATTAGGATTCTTTGTACACTTATATGTTTTTCGATGTATACTTAGATGTGTTTTGTTGTATAAATAGTTAATTTTTATGTATATATTTATGTTGTTGTATACTTATGTTTTGTGTTGTATACTTATATGTGGTTTGTTGTATACATATGTGTGTTTTGTTGTATATTTATATTTTTGTTTGACAATTGTATATGCGGTAAAAAATTATGTTAAACATACTGACAAAATAGTGTTAAGTATACATCAAATATATGCTAAATATACAACACAATAATGAGCGTGATTTTTCCTCTATCTATAATTGATTTACTTAATTCACGGTCCCCACATGTTAATGAGCGTGATTCTCTCTATCTATAATCGATTCCTTAATTCACGGTCCTCACATATTTTTGTTTATATTTTTGTTTGACAATCGTAATATGCAAAGACAATTATGTTAAACATACATCAAAATAGTGTTAAGTATACATCAAATATATGTTAAATATACAACACAATAATGAGCGTGATTTTCTCTCTCTCTCTCTCTCTCTCTCTCTCTCTCTCTCTATAATTGATTTACTTAATCCACTGGTCCCCACATGTTAATGAGCGTGATTTCTCTCTCTCTCTCTCTATATATATATATATATATATATATATATATATAATTAGTTCCTTGATTCACGGACCCCACATGTTTTTGTTTGACCATTTTAATATGCAGTAAAAATTATGTTAAACATACAGTAAAATAGTGTTACGTATACAACAAATATATGATAAGTGTACATCATATGCATGGCGAGCACATGCGTGATTTTCTCTCTCCAAAGACGATTTTCTCGCGATTTTCTCTCTCCCCACGTGATTTTTTCTCTCCTAATAATCGATTCCATATTTGGACGGTCCCCACATGTTTGTTTTGACAATTATACCCTTATTTTGACTTAATTAAATGTTTAATGTAATTTTAACCCCTATTTATCTTAGCCATTGATATGGATAAGGAGGGTTGAGATGAGTCCATATCGTCTCATTATAATATGTGGTCTCATTGTAACCTCTCCCCTATATATATATATATATATATATATATATATAATTCTAATAATTTATATCTACTTTTGTTACCTATTCCTAGTAAATTTATTTTTCAAATTCACATCTCCTTCATCTTTAAGTTTAACTTTATTAAACAAGCCATAAATTCTTGGATTTTTTTTATTTTTTTATTACTTAATTTAGTTTTTCGATTTTTATATTCGAATAAGAAAATATCACGTAGTTTTATTAGATTGTTTAGGATATAAATTAGGAAAATTACAAAATTAGTCCTGTAACTAAAGAACGGTCATAAAAAGGTCCTTTAAAATTCTCAAATGACAAAATAGTCCCGTAACTATGTATGGGTTTGCAAAATAGTCCTGCAAAAATGCACGTTTTGCAAAATAGTCTTGTAATTGGTACTTGAATATCAATTTTGGTCCTAATTTCACCGAAATTGGGAGTCACACGTGTCGCGCACGTGATCGAAATCGATGAAATTTCAAATTGCCACCAAATTAGGACTAAATTGAGACTCAAGTATAAGTTACAATACTATTTTGCAAACTATGAAATATGCAAGACTATTTTGTAAAATCGCACATAATTAAGGACTATTTTGCAATTCGAGTATTTTACGGGACCTTTTCGCAACCTTTTTTAGTTACAGGACTAATTTTGCAATTTTGCCTATAAATTATATTTCTAAATGGTGCTAAATCTAAATTTGTAATTTTGTTAATGCAATGTAATTATAAACTTGCATGACTTTTTTTTTTATAATGAATAGATTAACTTTAAATATTAAATTTAAATATTATATATGCTCAAGTTTAAAATTTTAAATTTAAATATCTAATTTTGAAATTTTAACTTATAGTCATATCAGTAATTACAGAAAAATGTTAATTCTGGGTGGCTTTAGTTATTTTATTTTATTTTCAAAATTTAAATCATAAAATATTTAATTTTATAAGTTTGTTAATGCAATTTAATTAGAAACTTTGCATGAATTTTATTTATGATGAATAGTTTAATTTAAATTGTTAAACTTAAATGTTATATATATTCATTAAAATTTTAAATTCAAATATATAATTTTTAATTTTTGACTTATAACCCGATAGTGGCCTGTTTAGTCCGAAGCCCGCTAGGATTAGGGTTATGTTCCAATATTCCCAGCCCATTTAACACCGGCCCGTTTAGCCCGAAGCCCGCTAGGACTGGCCCTACAGGGCTAGGGCCAACCCGTTTAACATCTCTAATTACTCTCATTTTATTCTTATTTGAAATATATTCAAATATATACGAATCAATTCGAATATTCGTAATCAAAATTCTAATTTCTTTTATTATTATTTGAAATATATTTAAAAACATACCAATTAATTTGGATATTCGTATTAAATTCTAAATTATCATTATTGTTGGGTTATTTAGAAATTAAAATTTGAGAAGAAAAAGTTGTAGAGAATTTTAGAGTATTATATATTTTGTTAGACTATTCTAGTCAATAAATATAGCTATTGATCAAATAAATCATAACCATTAATTAGAGGGTTGTTTTAAAAAAAAATCAAGTCTTCTCATCATACTAAGAAAATATCTCTTATTTCAAATATATAATTTCTAAATAAGTATCAATAAAGTAGGTTACAATTTTGAAGTTTTGTTTAGAGAAATCAATTTAATAAAGTAGGTTACAATTATGATCATATGATACGTCGGAGGCAGGGGCAAAACATTAGGGGCTAAAAAATTTTGGGGAGGGCTAAATCAATGAAAATAAATATTTAATACTAAAATTTAATATTTTAAAATAAAATATACATATAAAAAATTGAGATTTGAAATTTTTGGAGGGCTAAAGCCCCCATTCATAGGGGAGGATCCGCCGGCAGTGGGAGGTAACATGTTTCTTGGTGAAAAGTAAAAAGGTGGATGTAGGCTATAACCATGGGTGGCGTTAAATTGGCTAGGCGTGATATCCGCACCACAAAAAAATATTTTAGTATGTATGAGAGCAAAAAAAAAACACAACAAGAAGAAGAAATTAAACAAATCTTTATTCTCCAAAGGAATCATTGTATTTCTGAAAGTAATGAAGAAAGATCGTGTTTCTAAACGTAATGAAGAAAGTTAATCAAAATCTTTAAATCAGGGTTGATTTAACAAATAACATAAGTGTAGGCACCGTCCTTTTTATAATATGGATATTACCATGTATAAATCGGGGCTAATTTTATCAACTCTCATGCGTAAAAACATAAAATTATTCAAATCTTTCTTACTGTTAAGAATCTTCAATCCACCTACTAAATACTAATCTACTATCCGAAAATCAAATATAAAAAAGATGTACCTTTAATGAGTCTACGTTTTTGGGACATGTCCGGCTTTGAGTCTTTAGATATTTTAGCGGACCATGTCTCGAGGTTTAGGTTGGTTCGGGTTTCTAGTAATCTTAGTGGGCGGATCAAACTCAATCCAAATTTTGAAGATATTAGTGGGGTGGGTTTCACGAATGAGGCCGAACCAAAGTAAGATTTATTTTTCAAAACTAGTAGCCCCGCACACTGTCGTTAAATATTTTTTCTGAAATTTTAAATTGGAATTCGAGAATAAACATAACACAAGAAAATTAACGAAAGCAAAATAAAGTTACATAACTAAAACTTACAACACGAAAAACAAATGTGTAGGTACTCGATGTTTTTGCAAAGTAACCCCTCTTTAAACATGTCGATGTAGTTTCAATTAGTCGATCGCAAAACCGAAAATCTTCCAACAAAAAAAGTAACCAAACTGAAAATCTTCCCAAAAAAAAATAGCTAACTCCATAAAAAAGGATTCTGAGAATAGTTTGGAAAAACAAAGTGTTGGAAATTATTCAGGTCCCGTATCTAATCAGATCAAATAAGATCCGCCGACCAAATCGAATGGAAGCGGAAGCATGGAATTTTTAAATCGATTTTTAGATATAAGAACACAAGATCATGCTTATTAAATTTATTTTAACTAAAGGAAGAATAAGAAAATTTACCTATTTCGATGATTTTCTTGTTCTTCGCTTTTTCTCCGTCAATCCTTTGAATCCCGAAGCTCGTATCGATCCTCCCTAATAATGGTAGTATGTGGGTACCCAATAATAAATCTAAGTTCCTAACTTTAATTTTCCTACGATATTCTCAACTTATGAGATCGTAGGATTGGGCTAACTGAATAGAAAGGGAATTAAACTATACTTACAATTAAAAGCACAATCGACCTTAAGAAGGTGATCGCCGAAAATCTATTTTCAATTGAATTTTCCAAAAATTATTTTCTTGGTCAAGAACAATTCTTTTCGTCAATTGAAAATTGCTCTTATCAATGAAAAGTGTATCACCTCAAAATTGAATGCCTAACCAATTCATTAAAAAGAGAAAGATAATTTATATTATTCAAGCAACTTTTGTAATAATGAAACAAAAGTGGGCGGTTGAAATTAATGTAAATGGGGCTGAAATATCACATGTTAATGGTTAGATGTAGTCTCCTTTTCATAAGACTTGTTCAATCGGGTTTCTCACTCCAACTCGTTTTCTATCTAATTTAGAACTCATAATTCTAGATAGACCCAAATCGTAATTAATAATTATCCAATATAATTATCAACTTAATAATTATATTAATATAATAAATATCTTATATTTATTTAGTTCCCAATAAGAGTTAAACTGTAGAATATTAGATATTCGGAATTAATCGATATTAATATATAGCCCAAATATTAAGCAAGCTTTTTTCCATAAACCCTTAGGAATATAAAATATTATTTTAAACCCGTTTACTCTAAGAAGGGGAACCAAGACCGTGGACCTATAATTATAAGATCCAATAAATCAAATAAATAATTAAACAATTTAATTAATTTATTTGAATTATTAATTCGATATTACTCCACTATAAATTTGGAATTGCACTTATAATTATAGAATATCTTACTCTACTTAATTTGAGCGATCCATTGATATAATCATTACATATGGATTAATCCTCCATAGACAATTCGTAATTGAAGCTAGGTAGTATCCGTTAAACCTCTTCAATTATCTCTTATCCTCATTTACCATTAATTCACAAGTGAATGGTTAATTTATAATCGGATTATAAATTAGAGATCTCAAACCATTTAGTTCAGGATTAACAAATGATCAATCGTCTTTCTACTTCTCATGAAGAAGGAACGAATTCTATATCTCGTGAATTTATATTATCAGCTATTTAATTCAAATTAAGAATCACAAAAAAATAAACATGAGTCTATAATCACTCAGGATTAAGATTTATCCAAATATGATCATCTAGTGATTTAATTCGATTTTCTATTTCTACATCGAAATTTGTATGGAAAATTCAAATTAAATTGGTCCAAGTCCTATATAACCAAATCATATATAAATGTCCTCACTAAGATGTCTCCACATCGGAGTCCCAGGATAAAATAGTCACATTCGAGAATGTTCTAGTGCATTAATGATGTTTTAATTAAAGAACCCATACTTTAATTAATTTCATCACAGACTTAATTTTAGTTTATTTTCCATAATCTTAATCCTCTTGTATATAATACTTATATACTAAGATTATAGTTACATTAAATAAACCGGGATTTTCATGATGTTTAAGAAAATACATACAATATGCACAAGAGTTCGAAAATAAATGTCACATTTATTAATAATCAAAAATAATTCATAATTGCTATAAGGGCACTATCCCTAATAATCTCCCACTTGCCCTAAAGCATATGGGGAATATCTTTCAATCATATGTTCTTGTGCCTCTAAAAATAATTTCGGGTTGGGTCTTGTTGACAAGATCAACAAGAATGTACATTGGCTTAGGTATCGACTTTTGAGTATCATTATCTAACTAGAAGTTAGAATCGGTGTAGTCTATTTTAAGGTCACTATCTAAATAGACAAACATCTTGTTCTCAAACATATTTGAGAAGGTTATTGACTATAATCTAATGAAATATTTCGGGATTATATTGAAACCGGCCAGTCAGTTATCCCTACCGCATATCAAATACCTAGCGTAGTACATAACATGACATACTTTAGGTTGCCCCTCTGCAGAGGCATAGGGAATGAGTCTCGTGTCCTAGTCTTTCCGAGGTGTCTTAGGACACTTCTCCTTGAGAGAACGATTCCATGTTGAGTTGATAGGTAACCCTTTTTGGAATCTTGCATTCTATAATGAAACATCTTATCGATATAAGAAACATGAGACAATGCCAATAATTTATTCTTGCGATTTTGAACGATTCAATTCCAAGAACATAATTTGTTTCTCCCAAATCTTTCATTTGGAATTGCTTGTCAAGCCAACCTTTAACCGCTACTAACATTTATACATCATTCTAATGTCATCTACGTAAAGCTTTTAAAATGTCACTTTACCATTCTTGATCTGCTTGTATACACAAGGCTCATCAACACTTTGGTCAGAACCATAAGACTTGATCATCTCATCAAATCTATGGTACCATGTCCTTGAGGCTTGCTTTAATTCATAAATGAGTCTAAGCAATTTGCAGACTTTATGCTCTTGACCTTCGGCTACAAAACTCTCTGATTGCTGCATGTAGATTTTCTTGTCAATGGCCATTCAGAAAAGCCATCTTGACATCCATCCGCTATATCTCATAGTGAAGACATGCAACAATTGAAAGTAGTAGTATGCAAATAATGCGAATAGATTTTAGCACTACTACGGAGAGAAAGTCTCCTCATAGTCTACTCCTCTTTTTGGATGTAATCCTTAGCCCTTTGGCATTGCTTTAGAGTCTCTACTTTCCCATCCATACCCTTCTTTATCTTATAGATCTATTTTCACCCAATGGGCTGACATTCTCGGGGCGGACAAAGGTGTTGAGTACATAGAATCCATTTCTTGGTTCATAGCTTCAAGCCACCACTCTTTATCGAGAATCCTCCATCGCTTGTCGAAAAGACAATGGATCATCATCTACCCCATCGGAGATGTAACATTTGCCTCTTCGATTTGACGATAAGCGGATTGGTGGTCTCATAACCTCCCACAACATTGAGGTGTCATGACATTCGATAAGGTATAGTGGTATTTTTAGCGATTTCCCGAAAACTCTTGTTGGTTGTGTCGATCTCATCGAAAGCAACTCCAAAGACAACTTTACTTTGAGGTGGGAAGTTTTCTATATAATCGTTCTCAAGAAAGATAGCATTAGTCAAAACTATTACTTTCTTTTCTTGAGGATCATAAAACAAACCTCCTATCGTTTCTTTGGGATATCCAATGAACATATACACTTCTGAACATGGATGCAACTTTTCAGTCTTTCCTTTCAGCACATGTGTTGGGCACCCCCATATGTGAAAGTGGCATAAACTGACTTTAATCCAATTCCACAACTCTAGTGGTGTCTTTTGGATTGACTTAGACGATACTACATTCAAACTGTAAACTGTCATTTGCAATCCATATCTCAAAACGAATTAGGCAGTGTCGCGTAGCTCATCATTGACCTAACCATATCAAGCAACGTTCGATTTCTCCTTTCAGCAACACTGTTTTGCTGAGGGATACCAGGTGATGTGAGTTGGTACAAAATACCATGCTCTAGCAAATAATCTTTAAACTCAGTATCAACATACTCGTCCCTTCGATCGGATCAAGGCACTTCAAAGATTTGCCTAGTCTTTTTCGACTTCCGCATGAAATTCCTTGAACTTTTCAAAAGTCTCGGATTTTCTATGCATGAACTAAACATATCCATATATGATCATCTTGAGAAACCTTTTGCCTTTTTGGTTTATGATGTTTTACTCTAAATATTTCGGCATTTAGCAAAGTAATTGTTCATTTGACTTAATTAAATGGAGTATGTTTTCCAATATTGCACTACAAATATCGATTGCATTCTAGGAAATAATAATTGAATTATTATTAAAAGATAGTGAATATAAATGTTCATGCAACTTTGAAACAAAAATCAAATTTCTATGAAAACTAGGAATAAAATAGACATCATTTAAAACTGAAATCCTATCTCTAATATTGAGCCTAACTACTCCCACTGCTTTTGTCGAAACCACTGCATCATTACCCACTCGCATTATGAAAGACCTCTCGGCAAGCTCTTCATAAGAACTAAGTATCTATAAAAAAAAGAACAAGCATGATTAGTAGCGCCCGAATCAACTACCCAAGTAGAAGAATCTTTAGCTACCAAATAACTTTCAAGAATAAGTAAATCATATTTATCTTTCTTTTTCTCCTTTAGTTCGGCGAGGTACTTGGGGCAGTTCCCCTTCCAATGTCCCTCTTCTCCACAGTAGAAACATTTTCCCTTGGTTTGGAAGAAACTTTCTTCTTGCCTTAGGAACTCTTCATTTTCTTTTGTTTTGATTCACTCCCTTTCCCCCTAGCACTTCCTCTTCTTGGAGGCACTTCCTCTTCTTGGAGGAAATTGGTTTATCCTCAGCAACATTTGCCACCCCTTCTTTAACTTTTCCAATGGAAATGGCCTCAAAAGTTTGCAATTCTTTGAGTAATCGTGTCAATGAATAAGACAAATTATTCATGACATAGTTGTTATTGAATTAGATGAAAGCCGGTGCGAGTGATTCCAGAATCATACTCACTTGTGTACGATAATCAATAGTCGTACTTGTGTACGATCGTCAATAGTCGCACCACGGATAGCCGCACGGGCCATGTGGTTTCACACGGTCATGTGTTTGGCATAATCTCAAGGGGTACAAAGAACACACAAGAACAATTATAAACATTTAATCTCATTTGACTTCATATCTAAGTAAACCATGCAATTCATTGTCAAGAAGTTATCAATCATAAGTTTGACATAATTAATACTCTTTCAGGTACTTGACATCACGACTCACAATTAAGTAGTGTATCACTCATCTCTCAAAGTGTATGGTAAGTGTTTGCACTCAAAATCAATTCAGTGAATGCAGAACTACCATATGCTTGCAAATCGTACAACATCTCTACCACTTTAGTGTGCACAACTTAAGAATCAAAAAGGACTTTCATTTGATTGTAATGTAGGCTCTTTGGTAATGGTAGGGAAAATTTGGATTAAGTGACTTGACTTGAGCAAATTAAAATTTAAGTACACAGCCTTGCAATTCACCAGCCAATTTCACCTAAAATTCACTCTTTCAAGATATTTTCCTTTTCAACTCAACTCTACAATTTTTCTCCTTTTTCATTCTTAGGCCTTTTGCCTTTTTTTTCTTTTTCTTCTTTAGCCTCAAGCTCCCAATTTTTCAAAATTTTTAGAATATCTCTTTTCTTTGCTCGATTTCTTTCTTTCTTTTTCATAGATTTTTTTTTCTGAGCTTCATAAATCCTTCATTTACCTAGACACTGCTCACCCCTTTTTCTTTTGCCAACTCTCTCTCTCTCTCTCTCTCTCTCTCTCTCTCTCTCTTCCAGAATTTTCGCCACATCTCCCCCAAACTTGTTCATTTTTCATAAGCTCAAATAATTTTAGGGATAAAGTCATTTTTGTAATTTAAAGATCAAAAAATGTGGCTAACAATAAAAATTTAAGGCTCAAAAGTGGCTAGCTAGAGAATCATGAGTTCATAGGTAGACTTTTTAGGCTAAGTAGACTAAAACAAATATGGTCTTAAATTTTTAAAAATTAGCAACACGCATGGCTTCAATGAAGATACTAGAGCAAGTTCTAGAGTTCTAACAATCATGAATGACACACTTAGGATAAAATAAGACTGTATAAGATAAAAGCAGTTAAAGGCACGAAAGCTCACAGGCTTATTTTTCGCAACATGCTCAAATACCCAATTTTCTTAACTAATGCTAAATAAATAAAAAAACATATCCTCAACTATTCATAACATTATTCACAAAAATATATCATCTCATAAAATTAAATGCTCATAGTAAAAATCATATGAAAGCTTTGTACTCTTTCAAAATCTTGATTAAAATCACATACAAAAGCAATTAAACATATTAAAGCAATAAACGTGCTAAAAATAAAAATCAAAATAAAAATAAAAAATTTAAAAAAAATTAATGCAATTTTTTGCTCAACATGCAATCCTAGGCTAAATTCCAAAATTGGTCCTACTAAATTTATGGTCCAGGAAATTCGGATACACTTATTTATGGGTCTAGCAAATTTGGTCCTCCAATTAATTTTTTTTTCGCACATTGAGGAACAATTTTGCCAAAGTTTTCAATTGTCGCTGGAAATTGACATGTGCAGGTCATGTGCCTCTAAGATTTGGAGATTTCTTAAAATTCAGTCAATATTTGATTACATGGCATTAGACAAACATAAGTCAAAGATGATTGTGGAATATTAACTTATTATTAAATCCATGTGTATAAAATTTTGGAGGGAAAATAAAACGCCACTCACTTGCTTTCTTCCTTATTCAGAAACGGGCTTTCCCCAATTTCCAAACCCTAGAAAAAAACATCTCTTTCATTTCACACATTCCAGCAAAATCAGTAAAATTTCTTGAAGATGTCTCACACAACGGGCTTCAAAGACTGCTACTGTGGACGACGGGCTGCTCTTCGGACCTCTTGGACGAACAATAACCCAAGCCGGAGATTTCATTCGTGTATTCAATATGTTGTATGTAAATGTTTCATTTCTTAACCTTAAAATTGAAGTTGTAATTTTTGTTGAATAAAATGCATTTGCTTAAGCTTTGGAACATGATATTTCTTGTTTTTTTAAAGTCATGATGCTTAGGGTTTTGTAATATATTGTTGCAGAGGGGAGGCTATTCTTTTTTTAATTGGGAGGATCCTCATATGTGTCGTAGATCTAAAGCTATCATACTTGAATTGTTAAGGAGAATCAATACATTGAAGGAAGAAGTCAAGACATTGTAGGGAGAAGTTGGAGAATTGCATAGGACTAACAGGAAACTCTTCCAATTAGTGGTGTGGTTACCCTGCATCTTTGTTGTTTTAGTTTGGATATGGTCTGTATTAACTGCGGTGAAGAAGCAAAATGTTGAAGTTCCAAGAAATACCAATATGCTAGCTTGAGTTGTGTTAGGCTAGTGTATTATGGTACATTAATAGATTAATTAAGATGTTTATGATGTTTTGATATGGTTTGCATTAACTACTAAGTGTATGATGTTTTCCAATTTGGTGTATATGGACCTTCTGTTTTTAAGTTAAGTTAATATCTATCTCTTTTGTTGACTGAATATGGTTTTTTTATTTGCTATTGATATGGTTGTCAAAAAAATAACACTAATATGTCATAAAACAAATAATACTAATAAAAGCACTGGGAAATGTAATATGGTGGCAGTGAACATTGACAAAAAAGGGCCTTTTCATGACCATTGGAAACATTAAATTTGGAAACATTCAATAGTCAGTTACATCAAGTCATAATAAGTATTCTCACATATGGATACTTCACTGAACATTGACAAAAAAAGGTCTTTTCATGACCATCAAAATATTCAAAACATCAAAACACCATCAAAATAAGTTCATAACACCATCATCATGATCAGCTCAAAACACCATCATAATTCTCAACAATTAAGTGACAATAAAAAAACATCAAAATAAGACCAAAAGTTGCAAAAGACAATCCCAATTGCATCCAAAAATTGCAAACAACAAAATCTTCATTTCCTTGATGACTGGCCTTGTTCAGTCAAAGTTGAGGTGATATTAGATAATGTTCTGAATTTCTTTGAAACTTCATTTCCATCAGCATCTAGAGAGCAAGCTCAATTTTACGCCCACGTCCCATTTGCAATTGTTTCCATGGTGAAGGTCTAACAACTTGGGGCCCCTTCTTTTTGGTAGTTTGAGAATGTTGGGTTGGGATATGGTCTATAAATTCTTCTTATAAACCAAGTCCTGGCTGGGTAGAAAGTGGATAAATTGTTGGCCTAAGTGGTTTGACCTAACCAACTCCAGCACCCTACATAAAAAATAACATTAATACATGAAAGAATTAAACTTAATTATGAAAATGAATCGAATAACAGAAAATAAAATTACCATTATTGTCTCCATTTCTCCCTCAAGCTCAGTTTCACGATGATGTGGATGTTCTTCTTATTCAACTGATTCATCTTGTCTTCTGGAACATGTAGTTGCATTGTGTCATTCCTTTCCACACACTCTGCATCTCACAGTCTTTTGTTGCCTTCTCAGTTTCATGGGGTTCTTTCCTTTCAATTTTTTGTTTTGCTTATTTTGCACCTCATCCGACTCAAGTCTTCTTGCTCTTGTTAGTCTTCCAACCCCTCTTCCAAAATTTGGAGAGAGAGATGGAATATAACATGTCTCATCCCACAACTTCACCCCATTGATCCCCATTATTGCACTGGCATACACTTTCTTGTATGTATCAACTGTGTAGCACTCATCAACATAATTTCCTAACACATGTCCTTGAGCAAATATAGCACTGGCTGCATGTTTACAAGGTATGCCAGACAACTCCCACACCCTACATGAACATGTTTTCTCCTCCAAGTCAACACAGTATTGTCCCCCATCAACGACACGTCTCATAATTTCTGTCATCACACTTTATTGGCATGCAGTCAGCTGATTTCTCAGTGTGTTTTTGAAGAATTTTTTTAATCCTAGGACACAACCTATCCTTCCATTTCTTCTCAGCTTATTCTTCTCCAACCTACTCATCATGTATTGTCTAATCCACTCAAGCATGGTAATAATTGCTTTCTCCTTAGCTTCTAAGATACAATAGTTAAATGTTTTACAAAGATTGTTCAAAAGCATGTCACATTTGGATGTTGCACTAAAATGTGACCTACTCAATTGATGTGGAGGTTTGTCACTCAACCATTCAATAGCCTTCTCACTCAAATTCTGCAATTCTTCCATCCTATGCTTAAATTCACCCATGTTATTGGCCTGTGCAGCCCTCCATAGGGCATTTTTGTAAGCCAACCCTTTGAAACTAGCAGTCTTCATGTTATTGTGCATATGCCTTAAACAAAATCTATGATCACACCCAGGCAAGACCTCATTAAAAGCTTGAATTAACCATTTTTGTCTATCTGAAATGAAGGTGTATTGTGAGTCTGGACTATCCTCAATCATCTGCAATGCCTTCCTCTTAGTCCTGTAAGCCTGGTCTTTTGACACATTACACCTCAAATCATTAACTACATCTACCCTCCAACCCCTCACATTTCTTTTTGGATCAATTTTGATGTTTTGTAGGTATTTCTTAGTCAACCAACTTGATTTTACATTCTTCACATTGAAAGTTGGACGACATGTATGATTAGGGTTGTAAGTAGTCATATGAAATACAACCTCATCCTTAATTTTAGTCAAAGTGGACTTCCACTCACACTCTTCACCTGCACACCTCACATACACCCTCTTTTAATATTTTTTTGTGAAATTTAAGTTTCTTTTAGTTTTAATGGCATGTGATTGTATTGCTTTCTTAAATTCTGTCTTAGTGCTAAATACCATTCCTATCTCAAAAACAAGATCATATAGCATGTCTGGATTGAACACAGGGTATATCTCACCTCTATCCTCTTCATCAGACACTCTGAACTGATCATCCAAATCACCTTCCTAAAAAACTAGATCTTCCTCACCAGAATGATTGGATCCTGTGTCATCCATTTCTATGTTCTCAGTCCAATCACTTTCATTATGATCAACATTTTGTTCAAACAGCTCATCATCATTTAAATCATAGTCGCTGTTAAATAAATCATCAATATCACATCCATCAATGCCCTGAACAATGCCCTTACCAGTGCACTTATCACCTCCCTGATCAATGCCCTTGCCAATGCCCTTATCACCCTCCTAATCAATGCCCTTATCATCCCCCTCATCACTGCCCTCCTCATTAGATGTATGCTCTACATAAATATGCATTTCTCTACTGGGCATACATAAATAAGAGATCAATTCATCATCACTGGATATTAACTTAAAAGCCCTCATTGATATTATATGAATCTTTTTGCTACCTTTACAAATATGATTTCTACACCACATGTCTATTTTATCTAAGGTCATGTGACTTTCATCCACATAATCAAAAAGTAAAGTTTTACCCCTACTATACTTTGCAACAGGAACATGGTGAAAAACACCTCCATGATGCATCACCAAAGTAATTGATCCACAGTTAACACCTGTCAATAAATGCAATAAAACAAAAAAAAAATTCAGAAAAAAGAATATTTAAAGGCCCACATGTTTCACTATATCCAGACATGAATAGACAATAGATAAAGAGAACCATTACAATAAAGGTTAAACAAAAAGGGACCATGGAATCAACTTTAAAGGGCATTTACTACACTCCCCAGAAGATTCTCATGCCATTAAAACAAAAAGTGAAAATGATTGCAAAAAATAACAAAAAATAAAATTAAAAAATAAGCAAATAAAGAATAACTCACTGTATTGAGGTGGGGGTAGACCCACATGTCTTTCACTTTGCATAAACACCATCCCCTTTAGATTTGGTAGGGACAAAGTGGTCGGAGTTTTTGGGCCAAGAACAATACGAGAAAAATTGAAAATGGAAAAATTGTTTTTGTTTTTTAGGGGTTTTTCATCTAAGCTTTTTGGAATCTTGAGAGAATGCTAGTGGATGTGTTATTTTCCTTCCAAAGTGTTATACACATGGATTTAATAATAAATTAAAATTCCACATCATCTTTGACTTATGTTTGTCTAATGCCATGCCATCAAATGTAGACTGAATTTAAGAAATCCCCAAATCTTAGAGGCACGTATCCTGCATATGTCAATTTCCAGCGACAATTGAAAATTCTGGAAAAATTGGTCCTCAATGTGCGAAACAAATTAATTGGAGAACCAAATTTGCTAGACCCATAAATAAGTGTGTCAGAACTGCCTAGACCAGAAAGTTAGAGGATCAATAATCGCACTTGTGTACGATCATCAATAGTAGCACCACAGACAAGTGCACGGGCCATGTGGTTTCATACGTCCTACACGGCCAGACTGTGCGGCTTGTTTTTGCCCCTGTTTATTCCCGAGCACTTCACATGGACACTCTGCTTCACACAGTTAGGTCACACGGTCGTGTGATACCACACGGTCCGACCGTGTGACTGGTTTTTGTCCGGTTTTTTCATCTTTTTGATCTTCTCTTTGCACTCATCGATCTTGTTTGCACCCTCCAACTGATATCTTTTTATTTAAGCTTCGTATCCCATAATAAGTTACAAGAATACACAATATCATGTCCTTCTAAGGAAACCAAGTAAAACACACTTGATGTACATGCAAATACATCAATTATATACCATTTTAAGCCCCTAATTGCACGTATATTTTACACATATCAAAATTTCACAAACTTAAACCATTGCTCGTCCTCGAGCAATTTGAAAATAATCTCAATGGGTACAAAGAACACACAAGAACACTTATAAACATTTAATCTCTTTTGACTCCATATCTAAGTAAACCATGCAATTCATTATCAAGAAGTCATCAATCATAAGTTTGGCATAATTAATACTCTTTCAGGTACTTGACATCGCGACTCACAAGTAAGTAGTTTATCACTCATTTCTCAATTCAGTGAATGCAGAACTACTACAGGCTTGCAAATCGTATAACATCTCTACCATTTTAGTGTGCACAACTTAAGAATCAAAAAGGATTTTCATTTGGTTGTAATGTATGCTCTTTGGTAAGGGTAGGGAAAATTTAGATTAAGTGACTTGACTTGAGCAAATAAAATTTTAAGTACACAATCTTGCAATTCACTAACCCAATTTCATCTAAAAATCATTCTTTCAAGATATTTTCTTTTTCAGCTCAACTCCATCATTTTTCTCCTTTTTTTTCATTCTTAGGCATGTTGCCTTCTTTTTTTTTTTCTTTAGCCTCAAGCTCCCAATATTCAAAAATTTTCTTTCTTTTTCGAGCTTCATAAATCATTCATTTACCTAGACACTGCTCACCCCTTTTTCTTTTGCCAACTCTCTCTCTTTTTTTTCCAGAAATTTCACATCTCCCCCAAACTTGTTCATTTTCCATAAACTCAAGTAGGGATGGCCAAATGGAACCGAAATCGGATTCTAAACTGGAATCGGAACTGTGGTCAATGGACCGGTCAACGGTTCCAAAATTAGAACCGTGTAATTTGGTTCTAGTTCCTTGGTCCCAAAAACCGTGGAACCAGTGGTTTTAACCGTCGGTTAGAACCGTGGTGGAACCGGTGATTAAAACTGACAATTTTTTTGGGTAAAAATATGCTAGAAGATATGTTAAATATTTATTATGATGTTTTATATGCATAACTACATGAGACACATTTTAAACTAAATGTTGTAAGTGAATTACGTGAAGTTTGATTCCTCTATACTCCAATAGTATATATATATATATATATATGCAGTTTAGTATTATTATTAATAATAAGTAAAAAGTACAAAACTTAATTGAATATTAAGTCAAACTCTTTTTCTTTCTTTTCTCTTTTTTTATAACTGAAATTGATTAACCATTTAAAAAAATAAAAAATTATCAAAAGATAAATAGACGGTTTCGGTTAAAATTGGAACCAGAACCATGGAGAAATTGGGTTCCAAACTAGAACTGGAACCATCGGTTCTGATTTTGGAACCATAACCGTAAGGCAACGGTTCTGGTTCTGATTCCTCCAAAGTGAGGAACCGGAACTGGCGGTTTTGGAACTGGAATCGGCGGTTCCCGAACCATGGCCACCCCTAAGCTCAAGTAATTTTAGGGATAAAGTCATTTTTGTAATTTAAAGATCAAAAAATGTGGCTAACAATAAAAAATTAAGGCTCAAAAGTGGCTATCTAGGGGATCATAGGTAGGCTTTTTAGGCTAAGTAGGCTAAAACAAAGATGGCCTTAAATCATTTTTAAAAATTGCACAAACACATATGGCTTCAATGAAGATACCAGAGCAAGTTCTAGAGTTCTAACAATCATGAATGACCACTCAAGATAAAATAAGATTGTATAAGATAGGAGCACTTAAAGGCACAAAAGCTCACAGGATTATTTTTCGCAACATGCTCAAATACCCAATTTTCTTAACTAATGATAAACAAATAAAAAACATCTTCTCAACTATTCATCGCATTATTCACAAAAATATGTCCTCTCATAAAATCAAATGCTCATAGTAAACTCATATGGAAGCTTTGTACTCTTTTCAAATCTTGATTAAAATCACACACAAAAGCAATTAAACATGTTAAAGCAATAAACATGCTAAAAATAAAAATCAAAATCAAAATCAAAATTTAAAAAAAATTAATGCAATTTTATGCTCTATATGAAATCCTAAATGCAATGCAAAAATGCAACAATACTAAATTACGCATTCTTGACAACCCCAACTTAAAATATGTTTCTTCATTCCGAACATATGAGAAAATTATCAAAAGTAAAAGGAATGTGTAAAAATAATACTTACGGAATCAAGTACCAAGTTGCCTCCCAATCAAGCTAAGTTTTACGTCTTCAACCAGACTCTAATTGTCTTTTGACTAAATTAAATAGATAGTCGAAGTTTCTTGTGGCGTGTCTTGCCCATAATAATATTTAATTCTTTGCCCATTTACTATGAAAGTTCGACCATCCTTTGCTAGTAATTCAATGGCTGCTTTTGGTGATAGTACCTTTCCGATAAGGAATGGACCCGACCACCTTGATTTAAGTTTAAGGAAATAATCAATCTCGAGTTATATAGAAGTACTACTTGTTCCTAGGGTAAGAATTTTCGTCTTAAAATTCTCTTATCATCCCATCTTTTATGTGATCTTTGTAGATTTGGGCATTTTCATATGCATCTAGACGAAATTCTTCTAATTCGCTTATGTGCGTTTTCTCTGTTCTCCTACTACCGTCATGTCGAAGTTAAGCTTTTTCTTGCAAAATACTTTATGCTCTAATTCCACTAAATGGTGGCATGACTTCCCAAAACTAATCGACACGGGGACATATCCAGGTGTTTTGTATGCCATATGATAAGGCCATAAAGCATCATCAAGCTTTAAACCCCAATCTTTCCGATTTGTTTGTGCAACCGTATTTTCTAAGATCGCTTAACTTCTCTATTGGACAACTCGGCTAGCCCATTTAACTGTGGGTGGTAGGCGGAGGCCACTCGATGTCTCACTTTGTATTTCTCCATCATATTATTAAACAATTTATTGCATAAGTGAGATCCTCCATCACTAATTAGTGATCGTGGAGTGCCAAACCTAGTGAAAATATTCTTTTGCAAAACTTTCAACACTATTCTGGCATCATTTGTTTTAGTAGGGATTGCGTCTACCCATTTGGATACATAATCCATTGCAAGAAGAATGTACATGTACCCATTTGATGCTGGAAATGGTCCCATGAAATCTATTCCCCAAACGTCGAATAATTCCACTTCCATTATTGTAGTCAATGGCATCTCGTGTTGCCTTGAAATGTTTCCCATACATTGACACTTATCGCACTGCAAAACAAACTTATAACAATCTTTGAAAATAGAAGGCCAAAGGAAACTGGACGGTATAACCTTAGTCGTAGTGCGTGTTGGTCCAAAGTGGCCCCCATATGGTGATGAGTGACATTGTTCCAGAATGTTTGTCCATTCTTCTTGAGGTACACATCTCCTAATAACTGAATTTGCACATCTTTTAAATAATAGAGGTTCATCCCACTAAAAATATCTCACATCATGAAGAAATTTCTTCTTGGCATGATATGTGATATCTCGTCGTAAGACCCTGCTTACTAAATAATTTACAAAAATCGTACGGAGCATGGTTGTTTGACCATCGAATTAACTAGTCCTGGAAATGTTTCTTTGATTGTTGTGCCTTTTTGCGTTTTCATTAGTGTTAGCTACCACGTTCTCACATCCTTTCCAATCCCAAATTTCAATGTCAAACTCTTGTAACAAAAGTATCTACCGAATAAGCCTTGGCTTGGCATCCTTCTTTGTGAATAGGTATTTGACCGCAACATGGTCATATGGACTATCGTCTTTGTCCCAATCAAGTATTTTCGAAACTTATCAAACGCAAATACCACCGCAAGTAATTCTTTTTCAATTGTGGTGTAATTTTGTTATGTCGATCCAATGTTCGACTTGTATAGTAAATGATACGAAACAACTTTTTGTGTTTTTGTCCCAATGCGGCTCCTACTAATTAGTCGTTTGCATCACATATTATCTCAAATGGCTAACTCCAACTGGTGTAATCAAAATTCATGCACTTACGAGCCCTTTTTAGTGTTTCAAAAGCCTCGCAAACAATCATAGGTGAAAGCAAAAGGTACATCTTTTTCAAGTAAGTGGGAAAGGGGTTTAGTTATTTTTGAAAAATCCGAATGAAACGTCTATAAAAACCGGCATGTCCCATAAAACTCTTTAATGCTTTCTCATTCTTTGGAGGTGGAAGCTTTTCAATTGCTACCATCTTTGCTCGATCAACTTCTAAACCTGCAGACGAAAAATACGATGACCGAGTACAATACCATCTTTTACCATAAAATGGCATTTTTCCCAATTTAATACTAAGTTAATCTCCTCTCACTCTCGCAAAACAAGGGTTAGGTTATGCAAGCAATGATCAAACGAACTACCAAAAACCGAGAAGTCATCCATGAAGACTTCCATTATATTTCAATCATTCCATGACATACCGCCATCATGCATCTATGAAATGTTGCGGGTGCATTACATAGCCCAAATGGTAATCGTGAAATGCAAAAACACCATAAATACATGTAAATGTTGTCTTTTCTTGATCCCCTCGGGAGCTATCACAATCAAATTATATCATGAGTATCCATCCAGGAAGCAATAACATTTGTAACATGTAAGCGATCTAACATTTGATCCATAAAGGGATGAAGTGATCTTTACGAGTTGTTGCGTTTAACTTTTGATAATCAATGCAAATACGCCAACCTGTAACAACTCTAGTAGCTAAGATTTCATCAGTTTCACTTTTTACTATTGCCATCCCTCCCTTCTTTGGTACGACTTGTACCGGACTTACCCAATTCTTTGTCAAATATAGCAAATATAATTCCATTATCTAACTATTTAAGAACTTCTTTCTTAATGACCTCTTGCATAGTTGGGCTAGGTCTACGTTGGTGTTGCCTGAGAAGATTTATAATCATCTTCCATTCTTATCTTATGCATGTAAATCAAATGACTTATTTCTTTTAAATCAGAAATAGACCATCCAATAGCAGTTTTATGTTCCATTAAAACTTGTAGTAGTTTTTCCAACTGATTTGCAGTAAGGGAAGAAGAAACTATTACTGGATAGGTTTCGTTGTCGCCCAAGAATGCATATTTAAGATATTCCAGAAGAGGTTTAAGTTCTGGGGAAGCTATGAGATCGTCCTTCGAATTTTAGCTAAAAAAACATGTCGCACGGTCAGGTCGTGTGGGTTTTTGTCTTCGAAGATTGATAGCACGGCCTGGCCGTGTGAGATCACACGATCGTGTGGTGCATCTTTCCATTGCCGCATGGTAAGGTCGTGTGATCCTAAATGGTCGTGTGACATGTGTCCGTCTGGAGCAGGTTCTTGCACGACTTGACCGTGTAATTACACACGGTCGTATGGCGTATGTGCGTCTGGAGTTGGGTGTCGCACGGCCTGGCCGTGTAAGTCCACACGGTCGTGTGGGTTGTCCAGCGCACATTTTTCTGGTATTTTCTCCTCCGTTGATTCTAAGGCAAGCACAAAATCGATAATTTCATTGTTAGTAATATCAAAACACATACCTTGGGATTCTTGTGAGTGGCTCAAGCACCATTCCAACGCGTCTTTGATCACAACCTGTTCAAACTCAGCCTTCATGCATGCGGTTAGCACATCAATCATGTTGCAATGTTCAATATTTTCATAGAATTGCATAGCTTTATAAATCAAAAATAATATGTGTTCATCATTTACTCGCAATGTTAATTCACCTTTTTGCACATAGATTAATGATCAACTTGTGGCTAAAAATGATCTTCCCAAAATTAATGGGACCTCGCGATCTTCTTCCATTTCCAACACAACAAAAGTTCGCTGGAAAGATGAATTTGTCTACCTTCACTAAAACATCTTCTATCACCTCTTTTGGATACATTACCGAACGATCCGCTAATTATAGGGTAATTATCGTAGGCTTCACTTCGCTTAATCCCAGTTTCCGAAATATTGATAACGGCATCAAATTAATGCTAACACCTAAGTCGCATAATAATTTATTAAAGGTTGTACCCCTATTACACAAGGAATCGTGAAACTCCCAAGATCTTTAAGCTTTTGGGATAACTTCCTTTGAATAATCACTGCACTCCTCTATCAATTTTACCATTTCATATTCTGAAATTTTTCTTTTCTTTGCCATAATATCTTTAAGAAATTTAGCATAATTTGGCATTTGTTCTAAAGCATCCCCAAAAGATATATTGATTTGAATTTTCTTAAAAATTTCCAGAAATTTAATAAATGGATCATCTAATTTCTTTTTCTGAAACCTTTGCGGAAAAGGGATAGGTACCTCAGTTCTCGTAAATGTTGGAGCAGAAATTACCTTTTGTTTTTCCACTAGTTTTGGCGCAGCTTCCACTGTTGTGTCCTACTCCTCAATTGTTTCCTCTTCTACTTCTTGTTCAATTGGCATCTTTGGACCTTCATAACCTGTTCCACTCTTCATACGAATAGACTGGCATTGTTCTCTCGGATCTATCCTTGCATCTTTTGGGAGTTTGCCTTTCTGGTGCGTTGGCCGCTTATTGATGTAGCAATCTGCCCCACCTGTTTTTTTTAAAGATTACAATCTTTCATTCATGTTAGTATTTAATTAAGTTACCTGATCCTCGATTGTGTCTATCTTGGCTTCATCCTAGTTTAGTCGAGCTCGAGTTTCCCGATGAATGAAGCTAACATCTCTTCTAGAGATGGTTTTGTTCCTTTGTCTCTGTTTTACTTTGATTGCTCCTATCAAAACCCGGAAGTGGTTGCAAGTGTTGCATCCCCGGATTATAGTATGATTGTGACTGAGTATTATTGTAGTTGTTGTAACCTTGTTGTCCCACTAAATTTTCCTGGCAAAATTATTTTTTTAGTCCTCACTTATTTCAATTTTGACATTTAGTCTTTTAAGTGAGTTTTTTTTTCCAATTTTTAGTCCTATTACCAGCTACAGAGGGTAAAAGTGACATGTTGGGATTATATGAAATATAAAACAAAAAACTTATTTTTTCATTCATTTTTGGTTGACTAGGCATCATATGTGGCATTACATTTTGAGGAGGTGAGAATGAAGGAATATATAAGTATTTAAATTTTATATTTAAATATAAAAATTAAATTTATTTATATTTAAATATAAAAATATCAAATTTATAAATAAATTAGTTAGAAAATTATATTTCTAACCAAATGTAACTTAAATTATTTTAGATAACAATTAAATATTTATAGAAAATAATTTATTATAAGAATACGCTTTAAAAATCTTTAAAAAAATTATATTTATTTTAATCATCTTAAATAACATGAAAAAAAATAATAAATTTTAAACATTCAAATTTTAAATAAAATAAAAATTTTTTATAAATAATGTTTTAACAATATAGTTTCAAGCAACCCCAAGCCCACTATATTTTCGAAAAAAATAATAATTTTTTTCGTGAAACAAATTAATTGTGTTGTGATTTTAAACAAAATACCAATTTTAGATATCTTTAATTTTTAAAATTTAAAATTTTATTTATAATAAATTTAAATAACATCAATACAATATTATATTCAAAATTTAAACATTAAAATTAAACATATAATTAAAAGTGAAAAAAATAAAGTTTCAAGCAACCCCCCCACCCCACTATATTTTCGAGAGAAAAAAACATAATTTTTTTTTTGGGGGAAAATTAATTAAAAATTTATTTAATTAATAATTTATTCTTTTCAAAATAATTTAAGTTACATTTTGTTATAAATGCAATTTTAACATTATTTTTTTCAACTTTCGTAAATAATTCAGTTTTTAGAAATTACCAAATTATTAAAGTTGTAAAGAATTTATTTTTATTTATACATTAAATACTTTTTATTATTTCAAAAATATTTCTTATTTAAATATGATTTTTAAATAATTATATTTTCCTTCATATTCACCCCTACAACTATAATGCCACATATGATGCATAGTCACCCAAAAATAAATTAAAAATAAGTTTTTTTGTTTTAAATTCCACATAAGCCTAGCAGTCACTTTTACTCGTAGCAAGTCGCAGGACTAAAAATCTAAAACAACTCACTTAAAGGACTTAATGTCAAAATTAAAATAAGTAAGGACTAAATCTCCAAATATAGATGTTAAACGGGCTGGTCGTCCTAACGGCCTAAATGAACTTTGGGTAAAGCCCTAATGGGCTTCGGGCTAAACGAACTTTGGGCTAAATGGGCCACTATCGGGCTATAAGCTTATAAGTCAAAAAATTAAAAATTATATATTTAAATCTAAATTTAAACTCGAACATATATAATATTTAAGTTTAACATGGTAAGTTAAAGTATTCATTATAAAAAAATCTTGCATAGTTTATAATTATATTGCATTAATAGAATTATAAAAATTTAAATATTTATGATCTAAAATTTTAAAATAAAATTATAATAATAAAAATAGCACTATATAATATATACCCATATAAAATATGAAAAAAAAAATACGTTTTAGAAAAAATATTCATATAATTATAAGTCATAGTTTTAACTTTTAAGAATTATATATTTAAACCTATTAAAGATGAGGAGATGTGGGCTTGAAGAAATATACTGTAATAGGTAATATGTATTAAAATAGATTTATAATATTAGAATTATATTTATTTAAAAAAAAACACAATTGCGCTAGCCCGATTAATCTACGGGCTAGCCCCTAACAAGCAAGGGCTAAATGGTCCAGCCTAAAAGGCCCGATTTAAATGGGCCAAAATAATTTGGCCCTAACCCTTTGCGGCCCGTTTAACTTCTCTATCTCCAAAGTGGTCCACTTAGAGGACTAAAAAATTAATTTTGCCAAACTTGCCTCTTCACACAACTCACGACTCTTTTGACGTTGCTTACTGCATCGCATCTAGTTTCATACTTAGCATGGATATTTGTTCTGTGAGCATGGCTATCATATCCTCATCCTGAATTTTCGCGACACGTCTTTTATCGGATCTCTTGGATGGCCACTGTAACTATTATTTGCCATCTTCTCTAACAGTTCCAGTGCCTCATTTGGATATTTCCCTAGTAGATGGTCCTTGTGTTGCCACTTAAACCATTATAAAAATACTGAACCTATTGGTAATCGGGATATCCATGTTGAGGGCACTTTCTTAGCAATTCTCTGAATCCATCACATGCCTCATATAATGGCTCTAAATCTAACTGCCTAAACTGGGCAATTTTAGATTTCGATTTGCGTCTTACTAAGTGGGAAATATTTGGCTATAAACCGGTGACTTAGTTCAGCTTAATCTACCGTGGGTGGTGTTAGAGAGCATAACCATCACTTAGCCTTATCTCGCAGAGAGAATGTGAAAAGGCGACATCGAATGGTATCCTTAGAAGAACAATATCGAAAATCTCTAAGAATTGCACGGATACATGTTTGGATCCTCACGGTTGTTCCCCAAATCGATTTTGTGAGACCATCGGATCAATGCAAGTTTTAGTTCAAAGTTATTTGCATTGATCGGCGACGGGTCACACTCCCATAAGTCCGACTACCTTTTGGCTAGAAGTAGTCCTAACTATCTTCTCGTGGGTCTTTTCATAATCCGATCATGTACATCCACCCAGGTGGGCATTCCTCATTGTTCTGTTATTTCCGACATTCAAATTAGTCCCATCCGCCATTACTTTAGATCTTTTCCTTAGTTGTTTTGTTGTCTTCTCGATTTCTAAATCAATGGGTATTGGTTGGGTAGATCGAAACGTGTGATCATACACTATCGCATTTAACAAAAACAATGTTAGAACCAAAGAAATAAAATAAAAAAAATAAAAAAAATCGAAAAAAAGAAAAAATTTACAAAATAAATTGAAAAAAAATAAAATAAAATAAATATTTACAAAAAGCTTCAATTAATATTGAACTACTTATTACTATATCTAAGTAGAATCTTTCAATCGTGAAGAAGGCGCCAAAAACTTGTTCGCTAAAAAATATTTGGATCTTACTACTGCAAGTGTACAGTGTAGTTTATAAGATAATATCAAGCAAGGTCGTATTCCTCAAGGATTCACTACGAAACATTTAGACTATAATAGCATCGCATTCCAATTTTATTGAAGCGACCGAATATCACAAGTTTATAAAAATCAAAAATTAAAAAAAAAATCGAACCCCACAAGTATTTTCAACAAATATGAAAACAACCCTATGAACATAATCTCTACATTCTTCTTCAATATTAAATCCAATTAATGTTTAACAAAACCAATTCATGCAATTTTATGGGATCAATTCCTAAGTTAGTCTATTCCCTCTCCCGGGCGGTGCATAAACAGTAGATTAATAACAATTATAGATCTCCCGATACATTACAACTATTATAACTCCCAAAAGATCTATAAATTGACTCTCCACAAATAGTTGTAGATATCCCGACTCGTTACACCCATTTATGTCTGAATTCAATTTTCATCTTTGTTAGAACTCCTCTCCCGAATTTCGCACTAACAAATATGACATGCTAATTATTGATCAGATAATAAGCAATTAAGAATAAGCACTTGAATTCATAAAATAGAATACATGAATCAATTAAGAAAACAATCAATTAAGATTTAACATGAATCCACATTTTTTATTATGCCCTAGGATCCGAAAGATTAGCCAAGCATTGATAACAAATTCATAGAAAAACTTGAAATCAACATTGTGACATCGTTTAAGTACAAACAAGATTGAGATCAAAATTAAGAAAGAAACCCCCTTATTGTCAGGATGGATCCTCCTTCTAAGCCTTCAAAGCTCTTGTGCTTCCGTAGATGTGAAAGGCCTTGTGGTGTTCTTCGTAACCTAGCTCTCCTCTCTTAGAAGACCTTTGATCTTGTAATCTTATGTATTTTGGTGTGTTGTATGTTGTATGAATGAATGAATTTTCGTGCAGCCCTTGGCCCTTTATATAGATGCTTCGAGAGATTACTTGTAGAGTTCGGGTAGGAAAAGGACACACAAATCCACCACAGACAGATGCACAGGCCGTGTGGTTTCACACGGTCACACCACACGGTCGTGTGGTCTTACACGGCCAGACCGTGCGGCTTGGTTTTGCCCCTATTTTTTCCCGAACACTTCACATGGACACTCTGCTTCACACAGTTAGGTCCGATGGTCGTGTGATACTACACGGTCCGACCGTGTGACTGGTTTTTGTCCGATTTCTTCGTCTTTTCGATCTTTACTTTGCACTCGTCAATCTTATATGGGCCTTTCAACTGATATCTTTTCATTTAAGCTCAGTTTTCTATTTTCCAGTATTGCACTACAAATATCACATCTATTCTTAAAAATAATAATCGAATTATTATTAAAAGATAGTGAATATAAATGTTCATGCAACTTTGAAACAAAAATCAAATTTCTACGAAAACTAGTAATGAAATAGACATCGTTTAAAGTTAAAATCATATCTCTAATATTAAACCTAACTATTCCCACTGCTTTTGCCGAAACCACTGTATCATTGCCCACTCGCATTGTGAAAAACCCCCCAGCAAGCTCTTCATAAGAACTAAGTATATATAAAGAAGAACACACATGATTAGTAGCGTCTGAATCAACTACCCAAGTAGAAGAATCTTTAGCTACCAAACAACTTTCAAGAATAAGTAAATCATATTTACTTTTCTTTTTCTCCTTTAGTTAGGCGAGGTACTTGGGGCAGTTCCTCTTCCAATGTCTCTCTTCTCCACAGTAGAAACATTTTTCCTTCGGATTGGAGGAACCTTTTCTTCTTGCCTTTGGAACTCTTTTTTTTCTTTTGTTTTGATTCACCCCTTTTTCAAATGGCCCTTCCTCTTCTTAAAAGAAGTCGACTTATCCTCAACAATATTTGCCTCCCTTCTTTGATCTTTCTAATAGAAATGGCCTCAAACGTTTGCACTTCTTTGAGTAAGTGTGTCAATGAATAAGACAATTTATTCATGACATAGTTGCTCTTGAATTGGAGGAAAGCCGGTGAGAATGATTCCAGAACCAAACTCACTTGTGTACGATCATCAATAGTCGCACTTGTGTACTATCATCAATAGTCACACCACAGACAGTCGCGTGGGCCATGTGGTTTCACACGGTCACACCACACGGTCGTGTGGTCATACACGGCCAGACCGTGCAGCTTGGTTTTGCCCCTGTTTTGTCCCGAACACTTCACACGGACACTCTGCTTCAGACAGTTAGTCACATGGTCGTGTGATACCACACGGTCTGACCGTGTGACTGGTTTTCATCTGGTTTCTTTGTCTTTCGATCTTCTCTTTGCACTCATCGATCTTGTTCGGGCTATTCAACTGATATCTTTTCATTTAAGCTCCGAGTCTTGATGTTACAAGAATACACAGTATCATGACCTTCTAACGAAACCAAGTAAAACACACTAAATATACATGCAAATACATCAATTATATACCATTTTAAGTCCTAAATGCACGTATATTTTACATGTACCACCTACTTATGGCCATTCTTCATCTTAGCATTCATAGCCATTTTCTGACTCCATGCCTCGATTGATCGGAAAGGTGACCGAACATAGCTTGGGGAGACTCCATTATCTCATAAGCAATCTCTGTGTGCTCGTGCTTCAACCTAAGCACGTCGTTCATGCCTTGACTAATAAGTAAGCATGAGCTTTGTTATTAGCGGCAATACATTTTTCATATATCTCTCGCACACGCTGCGTGCGACATTATAATGAGGGGTTCGGAAGATATTCTTCCATCAAAATGAGGTTCTCACAAACGAGTGCAATGTTCATGTTACATTCAATTTAGGAATATAAATGTGATGCATGAATGCAATAAAGCTTATCCTACCAATTCCAAGGTAATTTAATCTCACATTTGAAAAGCCGTTTGTGACGGTAGGTCAAATCAAATGACGATTAAATCGAGACCATCTCGTATTAATAAAATAAATAATCAAGACATCTCATATCTTCATTTATTTATTAATCACCTTTTAATTTAGCCTAGATACATCCAAACTATTTGATTGTATCCTTATGAGTGTTACCCATTATTTCGGATTTAAAAATTAACTTAAAATCGCCGCCGTAAGGTAGGAAAATTAAGAGTTGCATTTTAAATTCATATCCTTTCGGAGATTAAGCCTTGATTATTGATTTAAGTGAAAACCATCTGTATGGGGACGAATCTGAGTGTCGGAGGCATCACTTAAATCTCATGTTGCTTTGATCAATAATGGAGGCCGTAGGATTTATTGTCACAAATCCTTCTCCCACTCATTATTTTATAATAAATCTTTCCTAAATATTTAAGTTATAAAACATCTTATGTTTTAATAACTCAAATCCAATCATGTTGGTCTTTTTGATTAAAAATCTCTAATTTAAAAATCTAACTTTAGAAATTAAAACATAATTTTAATCAACTTTAAAAACCCAAAAATTATCAAAATAATTAAGTGAATAGGGATAAAATGGAAAATTTTCATGAAAGAATAAAGAAAACAACGCGTGGTGAAAAAGTGTTTGGGCCCTACCCGAGACATCCCAGGCCCTGCCCAAGGATGTTCGGCGCTTGCCCAGGCTGCCCGAACACGAATCCGAGTTATTTTGTTTCTAAAACATGCAATTCAGAGTTTTTTCATAAAAATTGGATCCATTTTCACAAAATTAAATCCAAACAATTATCCCAATTTTAAAATTATATAATACTTTTTTACACAAATTTAAAATTATATAAAACACTTTTATATCAATTTAAAATATATATATATATATATATATATATAAAACACCTTTATATCAATTTCAATCCATCTCATAGATATATCATAACAATTAATCAATTCAATTATCGTGATACATGATATGCTTGGGAGTGGGTGAATAATATATCTATATGCATGGCATATATATCACATATACATCACATAAATATTATTTTGCGAAAAAATAAATATGACTATTTGGATCGATGCCTTAAATTACACCCTAAATCTAAATAGAAAAATAAATAATACAAAATTGGGATAAAAGGGAGTTGTGATTTACATCAACCCTATACCCATATGATTTGGATGTACAATCGAATCTACAATGGAATATTACCACTTTCGATACCCTTTAAATTATGGGTGTACATTGATCCCATCAAAAACAAATTCAAGACATCGATTCAAAAACGTCCATGCATCCATATATCAAAACATTTAAGATCAAATTCTAAACCCACTCCAAAATAAATATAATAAAGTAGATCTAGTTCTTATATCAAAAACCAAATGGTTCGGTACCATTTGTTGAAATTATTCGGTCCGGGTCAAATAAGATCCGGCTTTTCAATCAAATCGAGCGTAAAGCGGACGCGAGGGATTTGAAATCGATTTTTAGATATAAGAACACAAGATCATACTTATTAAATTTATTCTAACTAAAGAAGAATAAGAAAATTTACCTCTTTCGATGATTTTCTTGTTCTTCACTTTTTCTCCGTTAATCATTCGAATCCCCAAAGCTCGTAGATACCCTGATCTTCTAATTCGATCCTCCCTACCAACGGCAGTGTGTGGGAACCTAAATAATAAATCTAAGTTCCTAATTTTAATTTTTCTATGATGTACTCAACTCATAAGATCATACAATTGGGATAACTGAATAGGAGGGAATTAAAACCCCAAAACCGACCTTAAGAAGGTGATCGCCGAAAATCTATTTTCAATTGAATTTTCCAAAAAAAAAAATCTTAGTCAAGAACAATTCTTTTCGTCAATTGAAAATTTCTATTATCAATTAAAAGTGGCAAAAGCAGTATGACCTCAAAATTGAATGTCTCACCAATTCATTAAAAGGAGAAAGATGGTTTATATTATTCAAACAACCTTTGTAATAATGTAACAAATGTGGGTGGTTTAAATCAATGTTATTGGGGCCGAAAAATCACATGTTAATGGTGAGATGTAATCCCATTTTTATAGGTCTTGTTCAATTAGTTTCTCACTCCAACTCAGTTTCCTATCTAATCTAGAACTCATAATTCTAGATAGACTCAAACTTTAATTAATAATAATTCAATATAATTATCAACTTAATAATTATATTAATATCATAAATATCTTATATTTATTTAATGAGGAAAAAACATTTACCCTCCAAACTATGCGAAGTTTTACACTTTACCTCCTAATTAAAAATTTGATGCATAGTACCTCTTGTGGTACTCGAATTTTTTAATATGCCAGCTCCGATCCATTTTTGGCCATAAAACCAGAAGGAATAATGCCACGTGCCTCGCACGCCCTCCTTTTAAGGGTAAAATAGTCCATCCAAGTGTAACAATGAATTCCCGCTCAAATCATCTCACGTGGCTCGCACATGCAAGAGGAAAGAAGGGTTAATTTTCCTAATCTAGGGTTTGGGCTAAACATAAAAACAAAAAACTCTTCCAATCCCTAAAATTGTGAGACTGTACCCAAAATTAAGCTTCCAATCATCCACGCAATGGTTTGGAAAATTCGAGAAGATGGTGACCCAAGTATCCCAATCGCACGATAATGTCCTGATTATGGTTAGTAGTCCAATTTTTTTGCCTTTCTGCCACTGATAATGCTTGGGGTTTTATATTTGTTTGGTGTTTTTTGTGGTCCCCAAGCTCTGTACATGGCTGAAATCTTCATTTACTACCTTTGAATTTGATTGTTTAGTTGTTTAAGTCTTCGACATGTCTTTTTCTTGTGTTTGGTGTATTGTCCCTACAAAGTTTGGTTGTTTTAATTATTGTCTTCACTTATATTTGGAGTGTAGTGGTTGGGGACCATGTGGGGTTGATGTTTTTAGGGTTATTTTTTTCATATGGGAGTTGTGAACTTTTGACTTATAATATTGGGTCATTGATTTTTACTGTGCATTTTTTTCTTTGTGTTTCCCACCCTACAGATCCTACTTCAGATTTTTACATCATTAGACTTCACCACTCTGGGATGTTTGTTAATTTAGGAAAACAAATATATGTGGATGCTAAGATAGTGCACATTGATTATTCTGATCCATATGAGATGTCTTTGATTGAGTTAAATTTCATGGCTGCAGAGTTGGGTTAAAAAAAAAATTGTGGCTTTTCACTTCAGTAAAATAGGGGTGAATGATTGTAATGATATGTGCTTATTTGATAATGACATTGATGCTCTAGATATGGTTAATTTTGTGGATGGTAATAGGATGGTTGGGGTGTTTGTGGAACATGAAAAAATAGTATTGAAACTACCCAATCTTCTGAGTCCTTTGAAATACCTACCCAGGACTTTCCACATGTGGATGAACCTTTACATTTTGTGGGTGATAATGATGATGAAAACAATGATATAAAAGATGGTAACAAAACCCAACTAGAACATGTGGGTGTGGAGGGAGGTATTTTTCCCTTGTTTGATGATGATGTTGATAGTAATGACGATAATGATGAGCAATCCCTAGGGTCAGATTCAGATGTATCAGAAAAATTTGTTGATAGTGAAGTTGAAGTTTTTTATGATGATGGTATGTTTGATGATAATGTTAATTTAGAAGTATAGTGGGGTGGTCTACACATGTCTAAGTCTCAAACTGGGGTGTCTAGTGAACAAGGTGTAACTGAAAAGTTCAGTTATAAGAGTAGAGTAACCAAGAACTTGCATAATGGTTATCTAGTTTTCAAGAAAGGAGCAGACATAGAAGATCCCAAGTTTGAAATAGGTCAATAGTTTAATGACATCTACCTTTTAGAAAGGCGGTGAGACAACATTCCATTAAACAAGGCAGGGACATAAGATTTGTTATAAATGATAAAACAAAGGTACAAGTCAGATGCAAACATGAAAATTGTCCCTGGTTGGTTTATGCTTCAAAGGTTCAAGGTGAAGACTCAATTCAGATTAAGACCTTTAATGGGAAGCACAGATATCCTAAGGTGCAGAAAGTTTATCATGCCAATTCTAAGTGGATAGCTAATGGCTATAAAGACAAGATTTGGGCTGATCCTAAATGGCCACTAGACTCTATGATGACCATCCTCCAGAAATATATGAAATTGGTTTTTAATAAGAGCCAATTATACAGGGCCAAAAGACTTATTTTTAAGAAAGGGGTTAGGTCAGATGTTAAACAGTATCCCATGCTTTAGAGCTATGCTGAAGAAATTAAAAAATCAAACCCTGGTATAAGTGTGAAGATCAAATGCTGACAGGTGGATGTACAGCCAATGTTTAAGAGGATGTACATCTGTTGGGCTGCTTTAAAGAGGGGTTTTTTAGAAGGATGTAGGCTTGTCATATTTTTGGATGGATGTCATTTGAGAACTATTTCTGGTGGTATACTTCTTAGTGTTGTAGGCATAAATGGGAATAACAGCATACACCCTTTTGCTTATGTTGTTGTTGAAAAAGGAAAGAAAAAGGCATGGTTGTGGTTTATGCAGGATTTGGAAATAAGTAACCCTTGCCATTGGACTATAATGTCAGATAAACAAAAAGGGTTAATTGATGCAATTGATACACTGCTCCCTGGTTGTGATCACAGGTTTTGTGTTATGCATTTGTACAAAAACTTTAAAATGGCACATAAAGGGATGACACTTAAGAACTTACTTTGGAAAGTTGCTAGGGCTATTAAGGTAATTGATTTTGAGACTACTTTGCAAGAATTGCAACAGAGAGACCCCTCAGCATATGAGTGGTTGGTTCAAAGACCACATGCACATTGGTCTAAGTCCTTTGTTGAAAGAAACTGAACTTTTAAGATAATGTTTAGATATTCCAGCAGCAAATGTGGAAGAGCAACCTGTTAGGGATGTAAGAATAATATTACTTTTAATTAATTGCATTTTTAAATCTTAAACTTACATGAAAATATTATGTAACAGGTGAGACAAGAAGATGTGACAATGGGGCAAACAACATCTGGAACATCAAAGGGTGTTAATACCATTTTAAAGGTATATAATTGTTTATAACAGTCTTTACATGATCAAAGGTGATTTATTTTTATCTTATTACAGGGATCAAGAAGGAGCAAAAGGATTTCAACAGGAAATTAAAGTCCTAAACATGCTCCAATTCTGTTTAAGCCAACAGGACAAACTAGAAAAAGATTATTTCAACAGGATAATGATGTGGAAATGAAAAGGAAACAAATTGCTCAAAGGAGATGTGTGGTTCCTTCACCTACAATGGTGACCAGAAGCAGTGCTGCCAAATGCAACTCCAAAGTCACAACCACAGGCACCTGCTGAAACAAATCTGGTTGTACCAACTCAAGAATCTCAAACAGTGGAAAAAAAATTTGGTGTGAAGAGAAAGCTAAAGGTTAAGCTCATTTCTTAGAAGGTTTTAAAATAATTAATTAATTTGTTGATTGTAACCAAATCTTGATTATTTTTTGCAAGTCAACAAGAAACCTGAATTGGACCTCAATTCAAAGCCAGTTGGAAAAAACAAAGAAGCTTTGTCAAACTCTAATGCAATGACTAAACCTGCATGGAAAGCTCCTGGACATAGTAGTAGTGTTGTAACCTCAGATATTATGTTCTCCACAATAAAAAGTTCTGAGTCCAAAAATACCACCAAGAAAGGATATCAGAGGCCAGGAAGAAGAAGCTCTTGTCTGTAGGCAAATGTAACCTATTCATTATGATCATTTTTTGTTGGTTGTCCAATGATACAATGCACCATTGATCTTTTTGAACAATCTAGTAACTTTTGGGGGTTATGATTTTTGATGTAATGTTATTTTGGCTGCCTAGAATGGTCTTTTTGCCTCTTTTTGTTAGTGCCAATGGATGAAGATACTTGTCTATTTTGCCTATTTTGATGTGATGAAGATGCTGGAAACACTTCTATACATGTTGGCAGTTTAGAAGGGTCATTTTGCCTCTTTTCATTAGTGACAATGGATGAACATACTTGTCTATTTTGCCTCTTTTCGTTAGTGACAATGGATGAACATACTTGTCTATTTTGCTTCTTTTGATGTAATGAAGATGCTTTTGGATACTTCTATTTATTTTTGCAGTTTAGAGGGTCATATTTCCTCTTTTTGTTAGTGACAATGGATGAAGATACTTGTACAATGCTTTTGGATACTTCTTTTTATTTTGCAGTTTGCAATTTGCATTTTATTCTTGGATGTAATTGAACATGTATAAAATATGCAAAGTCGTTTAATAGCTAATAAGCAAAGTCATTTACTAGCTAATAAGCAAAGTCATGGGGTTACGTAACTGGACCATGGCATGAATTCACACAACATTGAAAATTGGAATTTGTCCATGTCTAAACACTAATACATTGCATGAAACTACTACAATATAATACTTAAGCATTCCAACCATAAAGCCAAACTTCATTACATGAAGAGGTACATAACAATCCAAGATACGACCAAAGCCACCCACAACCTCGATCTCTTCCGTTTCAAGTCGTCTTCAAATCTGTTAGCTCGTTTCAGTGGTCCCAATATGATTTGTCGTGCTCTAGGGCACATTAGAGGGTCAATCTAGTTGAAATACATACTATCCCCAAATTCCTGTAACACAATTTGACACATCAAAATTAGTAAAACATTTACAAGCATTCCGAAATCAAAAGGCTCAACCTCAAAATCACAATATGCCATCACTGCAACATCAATTCTGAAATCAAAGTTCAATCTCAAAACCAAATTAGGGTTCCACAAGCATTCCAAAATCAAAAAGTCAACCTCAAAATCAAATTAAGGTTTCACAAAATCAAATTAGGGATTCAGAAAATCAAACTAGGGCTTCACAAAATCAAATTAGGGTTTCATAACCTAAACCTCAGAATCCATCATTTTTCAAAAAATCAATCAACATGTCATTTTCCCAAATCAAAGCTCTATATCAAATTACGTTTTTAAAAAATCGTCTTACCCGAAACTTCTCGTAAGCCATATGCCTTCTACCAGGATTTAGGTAGTCCACGTGGTCTTCTTCACTGCGTTTCGACCACATTTGCAGAAATCGTCCATGATGAACTCAGAAGTTTGCTTCCACGTTTGTTTTTCTTCTTCAAATTGGCGAGGCATTTTTTTACAGCAAGTGGTAAGTGATTCTCGTTTTACAATTAACAACCAGGTTACAAAGACCATAGTACCCATACAAAATTATAAAAGGAGGGCGTGCGAGGCACGTGACATTATTCCGCCGGGTTTTATGGCCGAAAATGGACAGGAGCTGGAATATTGAAAAATTCGAGTACCACAGGAGGTACTATGCACCAAATTTTTAATTAGGAGGTAAAATGTAAAACTTCGCATAGTTTGGAAGGTAAAAAAAATTTCCTCTATTATTAAACAAATAAAATCAAAGTCAATATGAATTACTACTTAATACTCTTAAAACTAAGTTTACCATGAGGACATTTTGGCAAATCAAAATTTTCAAGAAACTTTAAAACATATTCACAATTTTATAATAAGTATAAATAATATAATATAATAATAATACGTATATATATATATATAGTTTAAGCAAAGTTAGACTAATTGTCAAACCAAACTTAGAGGGTGTTTGGTTAAGCTTATTTAAAACATCTTATAAGCTCCTACATCTGATAAGTTGTTTTAGGAGCTTATAAGATGTTAGATCTTATTTTAAAAATAAGTTGTCGGGATGTTTGGATAAAATGAGATAGTTGAGCTTATTTTTTGTTTTTATATCTTATAAAATTATTAAGTAATTTTTGTCTTTTGAATGTTTAAAATAAGGAGCTTATAAGCTCTTTTAAAAAAAGTTGGGGTGGAGGTACTTTTTTTTTTTAGGAGTTTATAAGCTCTCTCGACAACTTTTTTAGAGCTTATAAGCTCTTTTAGAAAAAATTACAAACACATTTTAAGAGCTTATAAGCTCTTAAACATCTTATAAGCTGTTTTTAAGAGCTTATAAGCTCAGCCAAACACCCTCTACTTCCTCACCAACTTTTTTACACTCCAAACTTGGACTAAAAATTATATTCCCTCACCAACTTTTTTGCACCATTTGTTAACGCCAACGTACATAGCGCCAAAATTTTCAAATTTGCATCTCCTTTTTTGGTACAATTTCTTACAAGAACTCGTCGATATAACATTCACAACATTGTCAATGCTGAGTATTGGCCATTTCCAGGCCAGAATAAAGACGAACATAATTCACATTGGTAGATATTGTATCTGAAATCAAATCACCAGGATTTTTTACTCTTATCTTCATCTTAGATCTTTCAATAAATTATCATGGGATTATACTCTTTTTGTTGGATATATGGGGTCTATAACCTCCCTTAGGATTTACCGATAGTAGGATTCGTTGACGCTTTGTGACATCGAACCTGATGCCCTCACCTGCCGAGAGTCTCTTGTGGATTCTGGTTACGCCGCTCATGCACATCCATCGTTCGGCGCAGGGCTCTACGCTACTAGATAACACAAAGGATTAAGTACAAAAATACTACTGAAGTTTAGTCTAATGACCAAAAAAAAAAAAAAAAAAGCCAGTTATCTTTCAAAATTACAAATACTCCCTTGACATGTTTCTCTTTTACAAATTTGCACCCTCTACAAAGGTATTTGTCAGAAAAATACAACCCTCAAAGAGCTGTTAGTAACGCTATAAAGAGGTATTTGTAATTTTGAAAAAGAAGTAGAGCTTTTGTAATTAGGTTAACCAACAGCTATAGCTTTGGTCTATAAGTTGGGCCTGATCCTAACACTTTTGAATCTTAAAAGGTGATAAACCTATCTGCTTAGAGAAGGATGAGATTAACCAAAGGTCCACAGGCAATGAAACCCAGGCATAAAACACTGGTGATAAATATATAATTTGCAGCAAACTTCATATTTCAAGAATGGTGCTAGTACTTGATGAAGATACAATCCAACAGTGGTGTTGACTACAATCCCAAATCAATACACACAATATTTCCTAATCTAAATGTACTTTAAAATGAACAAGATGAACAAACAATGTCAAAAGAAAGCTTAAAAAACGCGTATTACGCAGTTCTCTGCGTGTCCCTTTGGGTTCTTAGACTAAAACTTCCATATTCCATGTAAACTGGAAAAGGCACAATTTGTAAGCTATTCTTTCTTCAGAAAGCCTCGACGAAAGTGGTAAAAAAGAAGAAAACAAATTAACCTTTATTAGTTCCACGTGCTGCTAGACTCGAATAACGAATGCTTCACTCCCTGCGTATTGCTTTGTTACTATTGCTCCCTTCATTTACGGCTTACTTATAGAACTCGTCTTGAGAATTATCGTCCGTTTGTACTACACATTCCAAAACAGCCTTAGTGGGTGCTCTCGTTTTCAGTACCATTTCTTCATACTCGTCGTTAGAATTCGAAAGAGCTGTAATGGCGCCTCCTGCCCCAATCGAAGCCACGCCATCATGTATGACAATAGTTCTTATGACAATATTGAGATCAAAGGTTTGGTTGTAAGAGAAATATCCGATGCATCCGGAGTAAATTCCTCGGGAACTACTTTCTAAAGAGTCGAGAATTTCCATTGACCTCAACTTTGGCGCACCCGTCATCGACCCGCCGGGAAATGCCGCCCGGACAGAGTCGACTGCGCTGACATTCGATCGCTTTTTCCCGCGAATTGTGCTCACCATAGTGTGAACGGTAGCATACGATTCGATTTCCATGAGACGAGGTACGTGAACAGAGCCCGGCTCACAAACGCGTCCTAGGTCGTTCCTCAAGAGATCTACGATCATCAAATTTTCGGCTTGGTCTTTCTCACTGTAAAAGAGTCGAAAGTCATTTGCGAAAAGCCGAGGACAAATAAAAAAGTTAATTATTGCTTTTTGATTAAGTAGGGTTATTTACAATAAACTTGAGGTTCAATCTAATTACAAAAAAAAAAAAACAGCTATGTTTCAAAATTTTATATACCCGTTCGACACTTGTTCTATTATACAAATTGCACCCTCAAGAGGGAAGTACTTGTTAAGCAAATACAAACCTCAAGGCAGTATCTATAATACCAGGATATTTGTCACTTTAAAAGAGGGATAATTACAAAAACAAAATGAGGTTCGGGCTAATTACAAAAAACTTCACAGGTTTGTGAAAATTACAAACAACCCATTGAGGCGTGATTCCGTCTTATATTTCTCCCGTTCATAAGCAAAAATACATTTCAAACATCCCCCCCCCCTCAAAACGATATTTATACAGTTTTCCCCCTCAAATTTAAGACATAATCAAACCTGAGGGGTTTTTTTATAGTTTTGAAACATCTCTAAATTTTTTTGTAATTAGCCCAAACCTCGGGAGGTTTTGTAATTATCCCTTTTGAAAGATAACTGGAGGTTTTTGTCTAAACCTCATGGGTCGATACATTCAGCAATATGCGTGTCTTGTTAATGAAAAAGTAGACTTACCTATATTGTAATCGTTGCTTGTGCAGGTCATCTTCCTCAGGAGATGCTCCACGAGCTATGGTGCCTTTAATGGGCTTCGCTTCTAGAATGCCATCCCTATCCAACCGTAGGAACCTTTCAGGCGAAGAACAACAAATACATAAATTTTGTTTCGGAAAATTTAGCCATGCAGCATACGGGGCTGGATTTTTTTTCCGAAGATTAAGATAAAGTCCGAGGGAATCTATTTCCCCAACACTTCTATTCATCTGTGTTGTAAGACATAACTCATAGCTTTCACCATTTCTAATAAATTCTTGACATTTCTCAATGTCTGAAATGTATTGCTCCCTTGATTTCTCAGTTGCAAATCCTTCTCTTGGAGAAATTTTGGAAGAAACTTTAGATGCCGGAGTTACAGATTTTCTTCGTGGACGAAGTTTCATGTTTAGAAGCTTCTGTTCAACGTCATCAATCCAGGGAGTCGTACTCGTACTTTCATCAAGTATAGACATTACATAAATATCATCACAATGATGATCTATAACCACAAGATTATCGGTAAAGAAAAGGCAAGCATCAGGAGCCCTTGCTTTGTGACGATTCACATACGCCCCACATTCAACTTTTAGATCATACCTGCATTCAAGTTATTAATAATATCAGGAAGATATGCAAACCTAATAATCTGATTTGAGCAACTCATTTTTTATTTATTTTTTTTTTTTTTTTTTTTTTTTTTTTTTTTTTTTTTGGGGGTGGGGGGTGGGGTGGGGTTGTTTACAAAATTTATCCCTGAATATTAGCCGATTACAAAAAAAAAAAAAATCCAGCTATTTTCTAATACTACAAATACCCATTAGGGTATTCCAAATAACCCCTGAGGTTTCTTTTACAAATTACCCCTCTCAATAGGTACAATTTGTAAAACAGAAACATATGTCAAGGGAGTACTTGTAATTTTAAAGATAATTGGGTCCATCCGTAATTAGGATAAACTTCAAGGGAAGTATTTTTAATTATTCCAACCAAAAAAAAAAAGGTTAGTTGTTTAACCCCGCTCATACAGCTGCGCTCCCGTACTGCATGGTTCCATTTCTTGGACACTTACAAACCATTTTATGCGAAAATATAGTTTATGTCATCTATATCTTACATGAGATTTCCAGCAAATCATCTTCACATAAGAAAATGAAAATGGATTCAAATGCAGAAGAGAGTGCTGTGAGGCCAAGAAAATTCTTGGCTCTCTACTGAATGCATGTTGGTTCGTAAATTCTGAATGTAATAAAAGAATCCGAAATAGCTCAGTAATGACAAGTGGGAGTTAATGTAATCTGATGTGTAAGCTCGACAAATTATTTGAATCAGGGCCAACACCCAATCATATTTTCTTCTACAATTTGACTTCACTTCTTTAAACAACGTCATCCTATTTATCGAGCAGATTCTGAAACAAGCAAAAATATGTTCCGTGTACTTCCCACCCACAATGGTAAAAGATCGAAACATTATATCAGATGAACACTAGGAAAGATATAAATGATTACAATGAGATAGCTGATATACCCGATGTAACCAATAAAGCCACCATAGAAATCAAAAGGCAATCCTTCATAATCTGCTGCATCATAGTGAAATGACTGGAGTTCCTAGAGCACAGAGACAGATAGAAATTAGTGGTAAACTTAATATGTTCAATTATTTTCCCACCAAAAGAGGGGGGAGAAAAGGTATATAGAGAAATGGGAAGGAATAAGCTAAATCACTTAAGGGTGCATTTGGATGGGAGGATTTGGGAGGGGATTTGGGAGGAGGGATTTGAAATCCTTAGCTAAATCCACACCCTTGTTTGGCATATAAATCCAAATCAATGGATTTCAAATCCCTCTTTAAGTTTTAGTTCATTTTCAATGGATTTCAAATTCCTCCCAAAACCTAGTCATTTGAAATCCATTCTTTTTTTTTCCCTTTATGCTCACTTGCATATTTATACACACTGCACACATTTACACACACTACACACATTTACACACATTGCACACATTTACATATACTACACACATATTTACACACACTGCACACATTTACACACACTGCACACATTTCTACACATTTACACACACTACATACACTACACACACTTACACACACTGCACACATTTGCACACATTTACATACATTACACACACTGCACACACATTTACACACACACACACACAATCATACTTACACATACTCTCCTCATATGCACACGCAATATCATCACACACATATTCAACATAATAAAAATTATATATTTCATATTTTTATTAGTGTATAAAATTATAATTATTTATAAAATAATTAGATTATATCTTTTATTTTTATTTATTAAATATCAATTAAGAAAATAAATAGAGCTTCTAAATTTTTTTTTAATCAAAACTTATGATGGATTTGAAATCCTTACACAAATCCACATCATCCAAACAAGAGGTGGATTTCAAATCCAATGACTTTGAAATCCATTCATTTGAAATCCTTTAAAATTTCAAATCCCTCCATCCAAATGGGCCCTAATAGATAAGCATTTTACAATTAAACTGATTAAGACTACATTGAATTTCATTATACAGCAAACTTTCTGGAATCAAAAACGTTTTGGAAAAAATTTCATGTCCAAAAGTTTCAATTTATTTAAGTATAAACCATTAACCCCGTGCTGTTATCCAAACAACAATTAATATAATACATATGTATAACACGCATTATCCAAAACGGATTAGTTGAAATATGACAACCAGAATTCAATTATTTATGCGGAATTATTAGCACATAAAAACTTATGGTTAGTCACACACCAAGAAAATGTCTTATCCATTCCCTTAAAAATTTAGGAATTCTAATAGTACTAAAAGAAAGCACTCATAAAGTCAGATATAGACACAGTATTTATATATCACACTCTCATAAAATTACCTGATTCAAAAAGTCAAAAAATCCATCTTCCAAGTAAGTACTTGTAATATTGCCATCAGCATCTTCAATAGATAGATGGCCTCCATGATTAGATGCCATGTCTCTGCAACTGGTTCCACAGGTAGAGTGTTTCTCAGTAAACAAGATTATCTATAACTCATAAGAGACAACAAAAAAACTTATCCAATTTAATGGTACATCTTGTAACTACATATGACCATACTCTAACCTCTTGTTCGACAATCTAAACGTCACTTGTCTCCAGAGTGACCCTCCTTTACCCCCCATAAATGAAAAGCGAGCTCTGCTCTACACAGACGAGATGATTCATAATCAGCAATTACAGCAAAAAAAATAAATTCAGAAAGGAAAAAAAACTAAATACAAAATAGGGGTTATATCCTCTCAAAAATAGAATGTGATGTTATGTGATAAAATAAAACCACTAGCAACGAGGAGAACTCCGAATCATCTACCCTAAATGCTCTTTCTTTTATTTTCTCCATCTACATGGTAACAAAAATTGCACAGGAAAGAAACTTCCAAAAGTTATGGAAACTCTTTATTCCAACTCATTTCACTTATTAATTATGATGGCAGTATCTGTCACAAAGTTATCTATATATGTCAAACATTTCAGTTTTAGTATCAGGATCTAATGCGTCTATGACTAACTCCTGGTAATTAAATAGCAGTTTTGGAATGATTAGTAACAAAGATTTCACTCATTGCAGTGCATGATAGATGACCTACATTAGGCACCTGACCAGAAAATTGATCAAAATCTGACATTAACATGAAAGTGCTATCAGCAACTTAACTGTTGACAACTGTAAGATAATAATGCCAAGAGCAAACATTAAGGCCGGGGAGAAATAGAAATGAACTGGGAAAACAAGAAAGAAAAAAGGAAATACTACCCAATCATATCCCAAATCCTCAATCTCACATAAACGAATGACAGAAAGTGAAGTCGTTTTAGTGCCAGAGCAATCAATTAGGTCTGTGGAAGGAAATTAAACATGACGAAAAAGAAAGAAAAAGAAAAAGAAGAAGAAGTAAACCATCTCTGTCGAGGAACTATCCAGCCAAAACGTATTCCCTGTGTGATGGTCTCCAAACAGCTCACAAAATATTTTTTCTGCCCCACCAACTTGGCTGACAGAACATTCAACTTTTCTCCATTTCAACTTCAGAAATTTTGCATTTCTTGAATGTGATGGGTTCACTAAGTTACGGAGACTGGCATGCTTCATGTTGTCAAATCCATTCACCAAATGGTTACTTCTTACAACATCTTGGAATAGTTGACTTACATTAGGCACCTGCATGCACGCTAAGTAAAGCTCACTGCTCAGAGTGACTGAAAGGAGCACACTACCATATATGGGTTACTCCAATAACATATCATGTCTAGCATAATCCTATTAATACTAAGGGATAATTACGAAAAACAACCCTCGAGGCTTGACCTAATTAGGAATATATCGAATTATCTTTCAAAATTACAAATACCCCCTTAAGGTATTACAAACACCCCTTGAGGTTTGTATTTTCTTAACAAATACCCCCTATTGCGGGTGTCATTTGTAAAATAGAACAAATAAAAATGGGGATACTAGTAATTTTGAAAGCTAGTTGGATGTTTTTGTAATAGACAAAACCCCAAGGTTATTTTTTGTAATTAACCCTAATACTAATTGTTACCAGAAATTTGACAGGGATCACTATTGTTATTTAGAAGAATGAGGCCACATTTCACCACTAATTATCTGAAAAACCCAAAAAGAGAAATTCAAATAAAAGGTAAGTACATCTTATTTTTTAAAGTAGATTACCAGAATAATGAACCTTCCTCTTGCTATCCAAGGACAACCTCAATCTAAACCAATAGTCCTTTGTGATTTCTGCAAAGTTTTTGAATATTTGTCTCCCATGACAAGTAGCAATGCTCTCTGGATGAAACTGGAGCCAAGAAGCAAACCAATTAATGTTGGAATAAAGTAGCAACCAAAATCATAGAACTTATTATTAGGACGAATATTAACCTGCAAACCGCAATGAGGCCTACTGGAGTGCATAATGCCCATAAGAACACTTCCATTCTGCATATCCAGTGAGTTGGAAGAATGCCATTGCAGTCCATTCTCTGATTTTGTAGATAAAGATTTAGCAAAATTTTCTGACTCAGCTTGGCTCTCAAAACCATCAAAGTATGAATCAAAGTTTTGATTTCCAAAAAAGGGGATTGTTTCAGGGGAGGAGGTCCAGGCTATTGGTATTAGTTCCCTAGGAAGTGAGCTTGGGTCTATAACAAGGGAGTGATATCGGACCACCTGCATCAGGTCAATGCACGAAATATGAAACTGATTTTTTAATTGTTCTATGCATTAGTGGCGAATGTATTATACTAACAAACAACACAGTATTAGTACTTTAATCTGTATCTATCAAGAGAACTTTGTCAGACAATTTTCTAAGTCAGAGTACTATTGGAGATATATATCAGGAAAGTACACCATCTTCGTTTCAGCTATATCATCTTAGTTTTCAGTCATATCATGAAGTTCAACAAACAAACAGAATTTTCAAAAGCACTCTATTTAGATCAAAACAATAATACCAAGATTATCTGACCAATAATTGATCACTTTGGATCAGGTTAATATATATCAAAGTTGGAGATCTTTGAAACCCACCCACAACTCCCAATAATTAAGATAAGAGAATAATCACCAAATTACAACAAACCACCATGCATCAACCTAGAAGGTTCCTCCTATCACAATATAGAGCCTTTCATGATACATATTCGATTCCAATTCTAATTCACAGTTTCAACCAGTTTCACAATTTAAAGTCCTTTAGCTCTTAGTTTGGAGACAACAATTAATGATCTCCCAAGAGTAGCCCTTCGTTCTCATTGTACTCATTCACAAAGAATATGGTGTGGATGAAACATAGCTTGCCCGTTTGTTCTGCGGATTAAGATTAATCAATAAATCACTTTACATGGATTTTAACTCTCACCTAAAAGTCGGTGCCTATTCTAGATCCTAAAGACGACATCCAATTGTAGGTGTAAGGAGTAGTTCTTCAAAGCAAAATGCTTACGTAGTTGAGGAATATATGGTTGCTCGAGCTCTTTCTGTTTGAGAATAAAGGAGAACAACAAAATTCATCCCCGCGCCTCGAATTCCTTCTCAACCCTCCTCTTCAATTTTCAGGAACACAAGCAACAAAAAGTTTAGGTGTATAATGCTAATTATGTCATAGATTGCCACGTGACCATATAAAACCAAAATATATATATATATATATATATATATATAATCTTCAAAAGTGGCTCTGAATATAACCACACCAATGACCAAACTATATGGAAAAAGTGAGGCTTAACTAAATAATGTGGAATATTACTGTTTTACGTAAAGGTATATAAGATTGACCTGACCTTAAATTCTGAATTTCGTCCAGAGGGAATCCCATGGAACAACCCACAACCATTATGCTCAATATCACTGTAAAGGTCAAAAGAAAGAAGCTTAAACAAGATTATGGCCACTAACTGACTAATTTAATGGAAAACTAGCTTCATATTTAGATTTTAGAATCAGGCTTTTAATTTCACAAAAATGTCCATTCTGAAGAAAAACATGGTTTTGATCCATCAGGTCATAACCACCTTCAACTGTACGAAAACAGTACAAAAGGAATCTGCGTTGAACCCGAACGGCCTTGTAACTGTAACATGCAAAAATTCCAAATAATCAAAATAAAAAAAAAAAAAATTATCTTACCTTAGTCGTCCATGAATGGGTTCAGGAGCATGGATGATCTGAGCACCATGGACATAACCTAACGCCTGCAAATCATTTCACTTGAAGATCAGAACATGGGCTACAAGGTGATAGTTGATATACAAGCAAACTCATGGAAACATCAACAGCTCTAAGGCTTGATTAATCAAATTGGAATGATGACAAATCAATCAATCAGACAAGGTTTATAAACCACATCAGGTTTACAGAGACTGACTAGGCCAGCACTATGTGAATGTCTAAATATACCTGGTGGCCAAGGCAAACACCTAAAATAGGGATGTCTGTGCATTCCCGCAGCAGCCTGAGGCATACTCCTGAGATGTACAAATAAGTCAATGACTCAATGTTAACAATCAACATAAAATAACCAATTGCAATATCAAATAGAAATTCTTTAGGGCTATAAAATGTTATAATTGAAAAAATATCCAAAAACATGAGAACCACAATGGAAGAGGTTTAAATGCTCCAAAACAAAGCAGAACATTTTTTGTTCTGGGACCTTTTGCAATTATAAATATCTTTGTCATGCCCAGCAAGAATGTAATTACGACCATTTACTGAAATTTTTTTCTTTCTTGAACTGTTATTGCACCACAAATATGTTCTACTTATTAACTTTGTAGTTTGATCATGGGACCCTTTCAAATCTTTGAGTGAATATTCTCCACCAAGAAATCTTAAGCATCAGAGGGGTCAAACAAAGTCTTCCGTTCACCTTGCATCATCACTTGTGTAAGTTTTGGTTAAGTATGTGTTTTGACTTTTGAGGAAAGAAATGTTTAGACAAGCTTAATATTTCATGCTGAGGCTTGTGCTTGTTTAACTTCCAAGGGATACTTTCTTGGAAGATATCCATAACCTCCATATAAACACAATAGTCAAATGGGCAAATGGTTATATAACAAGTAAAAAAAGTGCTTGAAATGCAAATTTCAGATCTAACCTACATCAGCAGGACATGTAGGAGAACCAGGACCGGGAGATATCACTATATTGTCAAATGCCTTCTCTTCATACAAGTAATGACAAACATCTTCCCAAGACCACTCATCATTATGAATCACCACTGGAGGCACTGGTCAGTTTCAAGACACAAAATAAAGTGTGTCAAAAGTATACAGAGACAATTGCCACCAGCCAAGGTGTGGACCTATTTCAGAATCTATATGATTTGATGACATAGTGCAAAAGATATTCACCATGAGGGTAATTAAGCAAAGACAGAAATGATTTCTGCGACCATTTTTTAATTTAATTTGACAGTAGTCCCACTAAACAGAGCTTCATTTAACCAATCTCACCGAACTGTAACGAGAAAATAAAAGTAAATCTAGAAGCCAAAGCTTTATATGATACTTTGAGCTGACAGGTAAACACAGAAAAATAGAATGAACAAAAAAGTTAGAAAAAGCATGATGTGCACAACTAGATTATCATGTAAGAATATAACATCTATGAAATGGTTGTTCGGTAATTCCCAAGCCCTTGAGACAAACAAAGTTCATTTTTGTTTCATAAAAGAAGGGTTTCCTTCTATCATTCTACAAGTTACAACCAAACCTTAGCTGAGTTACAGAAGAAACAGGATGATACAGAAAAGAAGGGGAAAGAAAAGTGAAAACTTCAACTTATGGGTCTACAGAATACAACTGACTTTAGCTTCATCAAAATGGCTCAAATAATGAAAAGATGTTTACATCAGAAAAATGGAAACCAGCCTCTAATAGGAATCGAAAATATATAGTACTAGAAACTAAATCATGCCACAAACCTCCACTTCATTGCTCGATTTCCCACTTTTCTCGAAAGAAAAACCTCCAATCTCAATCTATTGCTTTCAATAGTACAGAGCACACTTTAGAATATGGAATATTTCTATAACGATATTTAATACAGAATTTCTGTAATTGACCTGGTCCTATTGCACAGATCAACATATGAACCGACCTAAAGTTGGTCCCACGTTCAAAATTTATCAACATAGATACTCAGAAATGGTCATACTCACTGAACCCCACCCCACAACACACACGCACCCCTCTCTTCCCATCCTCATATGATGATTCCACTATGAGCTGATTCATTTAAATTTAAGGTTATAATGATAAGACACTCATCATGCTATAGAAGGTTGAGAAAGATCCAATCTATTATCTATCTTCAATCAGGAAGCTCCTCTCATCAAAATCATCTCAATCAATTTCCGAGTGTACTTTATCCATTCTAATAATAAGCCCAAAATTTACTAAGCAGAAGCTAGAACCTTTGAGAAATCACATGATATTTGATTTATATAGGTCTCCTCTCTCTGTGTTAATAATGTGTGTGTGTGTGTTCGTTTCGGCATTCATCTCCACATTGAATTTTACATATCAAAACAACCACCCTCCATTCTGTAAGGGATATAGGGAAGCTTACCCTGATAGTAAATAAAGCACCAAAAGGAATGTGTTATGTAACCGCTAAATACTGCAAGATAATTAAGTATACATGCTGAAAACACAGTGCAAAACGAAAGAAACCTTACATCCATTAATCACAGACAGCTCCTGGTAAATATTATATGTATAACTATCGTAATTGTCAATCAACAACGTTCGTACGAATTCCAACTTCAAAGACGGTTCATATAGCTGTTTCTTCCCTACATATGACCCTTCCAATTGTCCCGGGACTAAATGGCTCGAAACAAACGCCTTTTTCAAAACGCCATTATGTTTGTCTTTCCAGTTCAAGTCACCAAGTCTACTGAAACCTTTTGGAATTACCGATTTCAAATACTTGTTCTGTGAAATGGTCTCTAAACAAGAAAATGAAATCTCAGTTGAAGAAGAACACAAAGCAAAACCCATTTATTTCAGGTTAATCTTGTCTCTTCTTCAACCAAACAAGACAATGAAACAATTTTTTCCCCACAATTCGAGGAGTTTCCAATGACCCAATACTCCCCTGCAAAACATTAGCCAAAAGAAAAAAAAAAATGACATCAAAACATTGTATTCCTTCAAAACTCACCAAATTAACAAATGGGTCAATATTATAACTAGGAAAATGGATAAAAACAGATGAAATGAAATGGGTTTGTGAAAAAAAGAACACAAACATGGAAATATTAACAGATCTCGGTTTTTAAGAACGATTAACAACAAAAAAAATTGTAGATACTCAACATTAAGCTAAAAACGAACCTGCAAGAGGAAAAAAGTATCAGGATTCAATTTTTTTCTATTTATTTTCCTTTATTCCAGCTCTATTTTTCAGTTTTTGAGGGGATGAGGCGTTTTGTAGCCACCTCTTTTTTTGAAGAGAAGAGTCGGCGGGTATTTCTTTGTCTGCGTGCAATAAATTAGTTCTTTTTTTCTTTTCTTTTTTTTTTTTAAGAGGCAAGAAATTAGTTGATACCAGAAAAATTGAAAAGGGTAATTTGGTAAAATTAGGAAAGATATCAATCAATGGGTTTTTGACACGTGGTTAGAGGTCAGCCGTCATTCCACCCACCACCAATTCACCAAACGTTAGATAGGGCCATATGGTTGGTCAGATCGGACTTTGGCCCAAATGATTTATAGCTTAAATTAAGTTCATTTGGGCCCATCACATTTCACAAAAATATGTTTTTGGGGTATTAATTTGAAGAGTGGGACAAAAAAAAAATGACAAAAACTTGCGTGAGACGGTCTCACGGATTTAGATTCGTGAGACGGAGTCCTTATACAAAATTTTAAAGGTTTTTTTTTTCAGATTTTATTTTTCTTAGGGTTTATATTTATTTTTTTAGGGTTTATTTTGTTTCTTGAGTTTATTTTTAATTGATTTGGGTTTTTAGGATTTTTAATTTTTTTATGGTTTATTTTTTATTTTTTGGGTTTATTTTTGTTTTTCGGGTTTATTCTTCATGGTTTATGTTTTTAGGGTTTATTTTAGTTTTTTCATGGTTCATTATTATTTTTAAATTTATTTTCATGGTTCATGTTCTCAAGACGGAGCCCTTAGGAGGTCCGTCTCACGGATTTAGATCCGTGAGACCGTCTCACAAGAGACTTGCTCAAAAAAAAAACTCTCCTCTCTCAAAAAAAAAATTCTCTCTCTTAAATCTTTCTCTTCCAAAACCTTAACCACTCACTCTCCACTCCCCACCTCCCCGCCTCCTCACCTCCCCACCTTGCCCGGCATCGGCTGGCGTCGGCCACCCACCCTCTCCATGTTTTTTTGCAGATCTTGTCTATTTCTCCAGCTTGAAAGCTCCAAGAAGGGATTCTCGGGTGATGTTCTCGTTTTCCTTTCGTTTGGGCTCATTTTCATAGGTGGGAGCAGATCTGTGTGCTTTATTTCTTCAAAGGAGTGGGTGGTGCGGCGCAACCGGAGGTTTGGAGCAGATCGGCCGGTGTAAGGATGGTTTCGAGAGGGAGAGGCTTTTTGCTTTTAGCTTTTAGTTTTTTTCTTGGTGTTTCTGTTTTTTCATGCTTTTTTTAGTTTTTTCTTGGTCTTTTGTTTCCTTCTAGCTTTGTTTTAAGTAGTTTCTTTGTATTTTTCGTTTTTCTTTATTTTTGTTGTTTTATCATTACTGGATGAGGGGTGAAATCCGTAGACGGTCAGTTTATCTGGCTTGTAGTACGTGATATTTCGGTTTTTTTTAGTGTTTTACAGTCTCTATTAAGGAGTGTTGATGTCTCCCAGCGTGGGATTTGTCTAGTTTTGGGTGTGAAGTTTGTAGTTTATGAAGTGGATCTGAATTGGTCTTGCCGATTCCCCCCTTGGCTTTGATTTAGTCAAGTCGGCTCTTAGTCAGTTGGCTACGTTTGTAGTTGTTATTCCACTTTTTGAGTTGTTCTAATAAAATACTATCGTTCGAAAAAAAAGGTATTAATTTGAAGAAGTTGACGTCGGAATCCGGAATATCCCGTGTCAATTAATTATACGGGATTTGATGTAACGAATAATGATAGAAAGGAAAAAATAACATAGACAGCAGGGGCGAATTCAGGGGCACCCCCGCCCCCTCCCACAAAACAAAAAAAATATCCCATTTTTCTCAGGGCAATTGACACAAAATACCCACATTTTTTAAGTAAATGTCAGCCTTTTACGCTTTTTGGTACAATTTTATCTAAATTTACACTCCCGCCCTTTTTTACACAATAATACACTCCAACAAAAATTCCCGGACATTTTTACGGTTTGTTTCAACATTATTTCTAACATGTTTCAAAAATAGAAACAACCAAGAAACAAACCAGAAACAATATAGAAAACACCATATGAGCAAAAAGAGTTAAAAATAGGTAAAATTATATTTAAACATCAAAAAACTTCATGGAAACAACAAAGAAACATCGGAACAACATTAAAAAGCGTATGGAAACAATCTAGAAACAACGTAAAAAATATTTAAAATACCACATGAATAAAAATAGGTAAAAATTGTATTTATACATTGAACACTACATGAAAACAACAAAAAAATTATTAGAACAACATTAAAAATATTATAGAACAACACCGAAACAATAGAAACAATGTACAAAATAATGTATGAATAAAAAACATCATAAAAAATAGGTTAAAGTTGTTTTGAAACATCGAAACAACAATGAAACATCATAGAAACAACAAATAAACAAATTTAAACAACATAGAAACAACTTATATAACATGTAAAACAATGCAGGAACAAAAAAAAAAGAAAAAAAAAATCAAAAAATATGCAGGAGCGTCAACAAATAAAAAAATAGGTACAAAAGTAAAAAAAAATAGGTGCAAAAGTAATATGAGCGTATTGTATGGTATGAGGACCAAAATTAGAGTATTCCATGTAATTTCCCCTTTTTCCTAAGGGGAGAAAAAAAATTATATGTTTTTTAAGGAAAAATAGTTGGATTGGGGGGAAAAATTTGGGTTAGAGGTAGCCGAGTCAGCTGGCCATACCCCTAGTGGACAAATGAAGTAATAAATACTATATTCGACCCAAATAGTAGGTCATATTTGCGCTTTTATTAGCTCGGAACAATTTAATAAGTTTCTTACAAGTTAATTTTCAACTACTTCTTTATAATAAATTAGGGTACATAGTAGAGAATACCCTTTGTACTCTATCATCCCTAAGTATAGGTTTAATGATCACTTATATTGGTTATGTACCCAATACTCCAGTTTTCAGAAAAGGTGTCCGATAAATAATTTGAGGGGGAATTGATGGACATTAAATGCTTAAGAGCTTTCAATGTTGACGTGCATTAATAGCTGACACACATTTAATGCGATATGATTTAGTGACCCTTTTTTTTATCCACGAGGGCTTTTCGAACTCTAGCTCGGGTCGAGGGCTCAAGTTCTTGCTTCTAGCCATTTTGGGTTCGGGATGAACAGATCGGTCCTTTTGGGGTCAGACCTTTGAGTCGGATTTCAAGATAAGTTCTTATCCTTACACGTCAAACTAGGTACAACATGTAAATATATTTTAGTTTTCTGATCATAAAACTTATTTTTTTTCTTTTCAAATTACCACATAAATTGTGATTAGGAAAAATCATATGATCACTAGAGGTTCAAATAAACCGCACTATAAGGCCTTTAAGTTTCACATTAATTTTGTATTTAGTACTTGTTATATCAACTGTAATTATTACATTTCGCATCTAAATACATTTTCAAAACCTTTTTTGGTTCCTCTAAATCTACTTTTGCTCATTGTTCTCTCTAAAATAATATATCTCATAAATTAAAGGACAAGCAATCATACTCTCGTCAGCCTCCCACTTACATGTACTTTGTTATTTGCTATTAAGTAGTTAATCGTGTGCCAATATTACTATACGTGTGGGCCATTTTGCTAAAATTTTATACAAACAACTACAATTAGGCCCAACTTAGTTTCGGCTAATTAAAAATTTGGAAGATGTATATTATGTCCTTGGCCCATTTTGTTCTTCGAAGAGATATGGGCTTTCAAAATTTATGGCCCAAATTAACCAGGCTGTTTTATATTTGATTAAACTCATAAAAGGGTGGTTAATACTGATCATATGATAATCATAATATAATTAACTTAATTTCGACAAAACTTCCGTTTAATTAAAATTACCCTTAAAACTCTTTATTTCCCATTTCCTTTGTTTGTAGTTAGTACTACATCCAATTATTATTTGGTAATTATCCAACTGATAGATAATGATGTTTTCTTGATATTAAAAGAGAATGGATCCAAATCCCAAGCATAACAACGTAATTACGTAAATATTTGAATAATGAAGAAGGGAAAATTAAAAAATTGATAATTTTGTAGCAAGCATCTAATCACATTGATTAGGATTCTCCATAACTACGCACATATACTACATCAATCTATATTAATTATGACTTTCATATCGACGAATTATTGCTCAGACGATGTTAAATATTTATTGCAAAGGACAAAATTTTGTGGCTCACTCTCTCTTGGGATTTTTGTTCCTCATATGATGCGATCTCATTCTCGGATTGTTCTATTTTTTTGGATACGGGATGGATTAAGCTCGATACTGACGGAGCCTCTCGCGATAACCCTAGAATGTCATGTTCCGGTGGTGCTATTCGCAATGAAAATGGCAATTTTATATATGAATATTAATTAATCTCTTCACACATGACTGCAGGATTCCCACACTTGTTGCTTCCGACACTATACACGATAAAACAGACTCTTTCCTATATTCCCTTTTCTCCTTCTTTGCTCAATTCCCAATCTCTTTTTCTTCTTTTCATTTTGTTGATTACAATGATGTATTGGTTCTGAAAGCCTTCACGCGCCAATTACAAACCGAAATGAACTATTCTATTACAAACAAATTCTAAGCGAACTTGAACTTGAGCGTAAGTAGTCGAGATATTATCTCTATCCGCAAGACAATTACGTCGGCTAGTGCTCACGGTTTGACGTATTGCCTCCAAAGATAAACGGCCGTCTTACGTAGTAGTAGCACCACTAACACGTGAAGCTCCTTGAACGAAAAAATGTTGAAATCGGTTCTTTGGACCTTTTTTGTGCGAATGCGAAGTATGGCTTTGTGTATGAATATTTGCTATGTTCCAACCGCAATGCACTCAAATGAATTTATAGACAAACACACTGCAGGAGATAACAAAAAGTAGTGGGCATTAATCCAATTGTAACATCCCGGATGTTACACCCCACTACTCTATATGCATAAAGTAATGGCAAGTAGTGGGCTCTTTTCGGATGACCCACTACATTGGAGTTACTAAGCTCCAGCGATCCTCGAACCTGGACACACCTACAATGCCCGATTCATTGGCTCCAAACCGGGCCCAATAGGCCGGCCGCCGGCCCAAGCCCGGCCCCGATCCCCGAGCCTGGGCCCCAGTCCCAGCCCAGGCCCGAGGCCGAGGCAGCGGCCGCAAGCGGCGCGCGCACGTGTGGCCCACTTGTGATCGTCCACTTGTGTTATAGTTTATACAACAAATAACACCTTCTAGTAAATAAACTAGGATAAACTATGATTTATATTCCATGTGGGATAAGGCGTGTTCTTTCATCTCCCTTTAAATAATCTTTACATAATGCCCATTTATGTGGCTACCTTCGTGTATTAATTTCTCACTCACCGAAATTCGGTTTGAGAAATAAAAATACTACGAACATCTACTCGAACGTAGATTAATAATATATAATTTAATTCCTCAGAATTAAATATTTAGCCACCGAAAAATTGGTCAAAGTTGGGTCGATACCTCTTTATCAAAACCAAAATTTCCAACAATCCCCCACATGAGTGGAAATTAATGTATGCATGAATGCGGAACACGCAAACCAGATCCTCAAGAGACAATATTGCATTCGGAAAGGTAGCTTATGGCTTTGAACCTTCCGTAGTCAATACCATCGAGTACACTGGCGGCTTAGTGGACGTAATGCCTTGAACTATTCCTCCACGGTGTATACCGAGTCAGTGTGATATTAACACAATAAGGTCTCAACACCTTTGTTCTCACGTTTTGTGTCCGTTTCGCCATGGACACCACTTTGGATTCATAAGTGTTACTTTGAAGCGCCCGCACTTCTCACTTATATAGGTGATCTCTATCCGAGTATCTGCCATACTCAACCTCAACGAGGTGTAGGAATCATTAAAAGTCAAATGACTTAGCCTCACCACAACTTTGCGGGTGTTTCAACACTTGGTTTTGCTTTCTAGGGATGGATTATAACATTGTTTCCAAGTGTTACAACATAACCTTCATAGTTTAGTTTTCCCATTGAACCAAGTTCTTGGGATCTCGATCATCATGGTTGGGTTACCACTATGATAGTTATTTTTACTTTGTGGACTTCAAGCCCATTCCTCTAGCAATTTACCCAATTGATCTCGATTGATCCTTTTGTCAAAGGATCGCCAAATTGTCTTTTGACTTTACGTAGTCAATTGACATCACACCATTTGAGATCAATTGTCTAACGGTATTGTGTCTCGACGAATATGTCTAGACTTACCGTTATACATATTGCTCTGTGCCCTTCCTATAGCCGCTTGGCTATCACGGTGAATCATCACGGAAAGCGCACAGCTTCCTCCGACATGGAATATCTTCCAAAAGTTTGAAGCCATTCTCGCTTCTTCACCAGCTTTATCCAAAGCTATAAACTCGAATTCCATGGTGGACCGAGCTATACGTTTGCCGTGGACTTCCACGATACCGCACCACCTCCAATGGTGAATATGTATCCACTAGTTGAATAAGAATCTTTCGAATCGAAATCAACTAGCATCACTATATCCTTCAAGACAATACTGGTGGATATCTTGAGTAGTATAGCCCATAATCCAAGGTATACTTTAAGTATTTTAACACCCTGGTTAACGCTTTCCAATGCTCATGGCTTGGATTGCTCGTGAACTACTCAACATATTTGAGGGTAGGCCAAGTCGGGCGTGTACAATTTGTGATGTACATCGTTGCTTATTATACGTGAGTATTCCATCCGAGCCACTGGTTTCGCTTTTTATTAGCAACCGGATGTATACTTAAATCGATAGGCGTCTTTGACGGTGGTATCAAAAGCATTGAATTTCTTGAGCACTTTCTCCACATAGTGGGATTGTGACAAGATAATTTCATTAGGAGTTCTCACTGATTTTAATCCCAAGGATTACATCAAGGTCCCCATATCCTTCATGTCAAAGTTCCTCTTTAACATTCTTTTAGTCTCCATGATAGTATCATGACTCACGCCCATGATTAACAAATCGTCTACGTATAGACAAACTATGACAAATGCTTCGATGTCCCTTTGACATATACGCATTTATCACACTCGTTGATTTTAAATCCATTTGACAACATCGTATTGTCAAACTTAAGATGCCATTGTTTTGGAGCTTGTTTTGATCCGTACAAGGATCTTATTAACTTGCACACCTTCTTTTCTTGGCCAAGGTGCAACAAACCCTTCAGGTTGTTCCATGTATATTTCAAAGCATCTATCTCTCCATTGAAACGCCGTCTTGACGTCCATCTCGATGAATCTCTAGATTGTGCAAAGCGGCAATCGCAAGAAGCACCGAATAGACGCAATCCTTATTCTTGGAGAATAGGTGTCAAAGAAGTCATATCCTTCTTTTTGTTTAAAGCCTTTGGCTACAAGCCGTGCTTTATACTTATCAATAGTTCCATTTGCTTTATACTTCTTCTTTAGGATCTATTTACATCCTAAAGGTTTATGACCAGCAGGGAGATCAACCAACTCCCAAGTATGGTTCTGCAGAATGGACTCGATTTCACTATTGATAGCTTCTTGCCAGAGCGGAGCATCTCGATTACTTAGAGCCTCTTTAATCGAGTTTGGCTCACCATCTAACATAAATGTTATGTAATCTGGCCCAAAAGACTTAGCCGTCTTAGACCTCTTACTGCGTCTAGGTTCTTCACTAATTGGTGTTGAACCATTTGCAGTTTCGTGAGTTCTTTTATTAGTACTCACTTCTAATTTTTCTCTACAAGGGTAGACATCCTCAAAGAATATAACATTCCTTGATTCGATTATGGTACCTTCAGTCATTTCCGGATTTTCTGACTTATGTATCATAAACCTATATGCACTACTTTGGTATGCATATCCCACAAAGACACAATCAACTGTCTTTGGTCCAATTTTAACTTGTTTTGGTTCAGGTATTGCTACCTTAGCCAAACACCCCCACACTTTAAGGTATTTATAAGAAGGCTTACGATTTTTCCACAATTCGTAAGGTGTCTTATCTTTTCCTTTAAGTGGTATTTTATTCAATATGTGGTTGGTTGTTAAAACGACTTCCCCCACATAATGCAGGGTAATCCGGAACTTATCAACATGGCATTCATCATCTCTTTTAGAGTCCGGTTTTTGCGTTCAAAACAGTTAGAGCGTAGTGAATATGGTCTTTGTTGTTTGATGAATTATGCCCGATCGAGTACATAGTTCTTCAAATGGTGCAACATATTCGCCACCTCTATCACTCCGAATTATTTTAATCCTGCCAAGTTGATTTTCAACTTCATTTTTATAATTCTTAAAAGCCTCTAATGCTTCATCTTTGCTTCTTAACAAGTATAAGTAGCAAAACCTTGTGCAATCATCAATAAATGTGATGAAATATTTTTACCACCTTTAGTTTGCACAAATTTTAAATCACACACATCGGTGTGTATCAACTCTAAAGGTGAAGTGCTCCTTTCAACCGAATGAAACGGTAATTTAGCCATTTTAGCTTCAACACAAACTTCACATTTTCTTTGTGAGTTTACTTGAGGTAAATTAATTAATTCTAAATTTACCAATCTTTTTATAGCATTGATTTACATGTCCTAATCTAATATGCCATAAACTAGAGCACTCAACAATATAAACGAGAAGAAGATTCATTCTTATTCATATTCTCGCCAAAACGGCGTACTGATCATTACATTCATTTTGAAGCAGTCCTTTGTCTAGATAACCCCTACCAAGGAAGCTGTCCAAATTTGCTAAGTACAAACTTTTCGGACTCAAAAACTAGTCTAAACCCATGGTTGACGGCGAACCCGAAACCAGATTTTTGCGGATGTCCGGGACATGCAAAGACGCGTCCTTGACTTCAACTCCTTTCCGAAGTCGGCTTTAGCACCACCGTTCAACGCCAAAGAACATCGAAGAGGCGTGATTCCCCATATGGAGCTTCCTTCCGGTCGATGGGATGTAAGAAGAGAATGCATCCTTATCGAAGCAGGACATGGCAAGTGGCACCGGTATCCACAAACCATTCTTTCGGGTTATCCACCATATTGGCTTCAAACACCACCGCCGACATGTCAACTTCTCAACCGACTCCCTTTCTTCAACCACATTGGCATTGGTGCGGTTTGGTTTTCTTTTTCTTTGGCGACGGCAGATCTTTGCCATATGGTTCGGTTTGCCACGATTGTAGCAAGCTCCTGGAATTTTCAGTGCCGGTTTCTTGCCTTTATCATTAGGCCTTTTCTTGAGTTACTTGACGAGCCGTGCTCCATCAAGTTGGCTTTTGACTCCATAGGGACAAGCTTGGACTTAGAGTCAATCCTCCTATTGTCTTCCTCAATTCGAGTTTGACAATCGGATCCTCTAGTCCCATCTCCTTTCGCTTATGTTTGAGATAATTCTTGAAATCCCTCCAACTTGGGGGCAATTTCTCAATCAAGGCGGCCACTTGAATGCTTCCGCAAAGCCATTCCTCGGCGAGAGATTTCATGTAGGATCAACTGGAACTTCGAACTTGTTCCATCACGGTTTTAGAATCAACCATCACAAAATCCAAGAACTTACCGACAACAAATTTCTTTGTGCGGCATCCTCGATTTTGTCTTCTTCTCCAAAGAATCCCACAATTCTTTGGAGGATTTCACAAAGACAATACACATTGTAAAGTGCATCACTAAGTCCGTTTAGGACATAGTTACGACACAGAAATCACCCGGCCCCATGCATCAAACGCAGCGTTTTTTTCAAACATTTGTTTCGTTCTCGGCAACAACGGGAGCGTCCTCGGTCGGATCTTCGCCGGACTGAGTAGTCGGATAAAACAAAGCATTTTTCTGCCATCTCTTGAAGTCGAAACCCATGAATTTTTCGGGTTTTTCGGCTTGGGCGGGAGGGATGATTGGGGTTACGCTTGAGCTTGCCATCATGAAGTTCGATTAATTGTCTTGCGATTGTTGATTACAATGTATTGGTTACAATGTGAAAGCCTTCACAATGGCTCAATTACAAATCGAAATGAACTATTCTATTACAAAGCGAAGCTTGAGGGAACTTGAGAATCGTAAGCGAGTCGAGATATTATCTCTATCCGCAAGACAATTACGCCCGGCTAGTGCTCACGGTTTGACGTATTGCCTCCAAAGATAAAAAACCGTCTTACGTGGTAGTAGCACCACTAACACGAAGCTCCTTGAAAACGAAAAAAATGTTGGCGGTTCTTGGACCTTTTTTTGTGCGAATGCGAAGTATGGCTTTGTGTATGAATATTTGCTATGTTCCAACCGCAATGCACTCAAATGAATTTATAGACAAACACACTGCAGGAGATAACAAAAAGTAGTGGGCATTAATCCAATTGTAACATCCCGGATGTTACACCCCACTACTCTATAATGCAGGAAGTAGTGGGCTCTTTTCGGATGACCACTTACATTGGAGTTACTAACTCCAACATGATCACTCGAACCCTGGACACCTACAATGTCCGGATTCATTGGCTCAACAGTCCATCGATCACTCCGAATCGGGCAAGCCCATTTTCGAGTGGCAAAACTTACTTTAGTGGACCTGGACCGGGCCCGATAGGGTAGGCCGCCCCCAAGCCAAATCCCTGGCCCTGGCCCATGCCCAGGCCGGGCGAGGCGGGCGCGCAGCGTGTGGCCCACTTGTGATCATCCACTTGTGTTATAGTTTATACAACAAATAACACCTTCTAGTAAATAAACTAGGATAAACTATGATTTATATTCCATGTGGGATAAGGCATAAGCCTTTCATCTCCCTTTAAATAATCTTTACATAATGCCCATTTATGTGGCTACCTTCGTGTATTAATTTCTCACTCACCGAAATTCGGTTTTGAGAAATAAAAAATACTACGAACATCTACTCGGAACGTAGATTAATAATATATAATTTAATTCCTCCAGAATTAAATATTTAGCCACCGAAAAATTGGTCAAAGTTGGGTCGATACCCTCTTTATCAAAACCAAAATTTCCAACACATTTTCAGTTATTTTTTTTGCAGCTTTTTCCAACATATGAATTAATTAGCATGGGATGGGAAAAACAACACTAGAACATTTCATGTATATAATAATATAATAAAAATAAAACATGTGTAAGTCTACAGTCCACAATCAGAAATTAAAAATAAAATGATATATACTAGAACTATATATTTCTTCCATTTTTAAGAATAATAACTTCTAATTTCCTCAAAAAAAAAAAAGAATAATAACTTCTAAAATAAAATATGAAATAAGACACAACAGCTAGGAATAGCTACACTAATTTAAATTAGGTATGGAGATGTTTTACAGTTATATTCTCCACAAAGCTCCTAATTAATGCACATGATGGTTTCATGTGAAGAAATAGTTAACTTTTTTTATATTATTATCAAAGATAACATAAAATAACCACAATCACTTTTTTTTTTAATACAAAATCCTGAGAAAGACGAGAGTGGTGGGATTTGATTCAGGTCAACAACATATATTACAAATGCTCAACCAACTGAGTTGCAATCAATTCCTCAATCACCACAATAACTTTTATTTGTGTGGTACATTGTAGATTTTCTAGCTCTTAATTGGACATTATATTTGTTTCATAGAAATTTTGTGCTACATGTGGAGTACCATATAGTTTTTTTCTTAATAATATTAATGTATTGTTGGTTTTATATTATAATCAATAAAAGAGCAATATTTATTATATACAACTTTTATTTAATAGAAATGATGGTAATACTTTAAAAATAAATAAATTCGCAGGTGACAGTTGAAAAATAAGAAAAACATGAACAAAACATTTATTGTAGTGGGTTACCGCACATGATTTACATAAAATATCAAAAATTTGTAATGTGAATTAGAGATTGCATGCCTTGTAAGAGTTAATTCTATCCTGATTGAGCCATAGTTACTACTCAAAAGACAAACTCGTTAACTTGTTAATGTTTGAATTTCCTCAAACATTACCTTTTCTTTCTTTCGAATTTTTCTTTCAGATTTCTGGTTTCTTCTTGACAGTTAATATCTTCATTTTTTTCCAGGAGTTATGTTAGAAGTTTTTACTTCAGTTTTCTAACTCTACTAACTCCTTAGAAGTTTATTATAGTGGGCGGTTTTCTCTTTAAATTTTGGAGGAAGTTTTTCTCCTATTTTCTTGCAGGAAGTTATTCAAGAAATAGCTATTTAAGAATCAGAAACTACCAGCACATTACGTTTACAGATTTTAGGAGAATTGAGAGTTCATCTTCCAGCTTTTCCACACAAGAAAATTCTGCAGAAGCTCAGTGATACCAGGAATGTTGGCAACATTGTTGGCATCATTTTTAGAACTCGAGTTTTGAGTGTTTATGTGAGATAGATTCAGTGTATATTGAGTGTTTGGAGTGCATTAAATGTATTCTCACATTTTGTAAAGGAGTGTTGTTACTTTCGGAGACACAAGGGGAGTTGTTCTTCTAGTTTCCTTATTTCCTTTGTAATTTTGTAAGTTGTAAACAACATTACATTTTGAATAATTTTTGTTCTAAAGAACACAATACAATTATTTTATACTTGTACAAAATTTCCAATCTCTTGTGTTTTATATCTCATTCTATCTATATTTCATAATTGTGAAATTGTATTTTAAATAAAAGTCTTTCGTTGTGTTTTGCAAAGTGTTAGTATCACTTTTGACTGCACACTGCATTTTTAGAAGAAATTGTTAATGTTTGATTTTTCTAAAGTCAAACATTATAAGATTTTTTATTTTCAGATTTCTGGATAATATTACACAGTTAAATTTTCAGTTTTTTCTACAGGAGTTATTTTCAGTTTTTATTTCTAACTTGTGGGAAGTCATTAAGTAGTGGATGGTAGTTTTTTCCACTTCCTTATTTTGTGCAGGTGGTTATGCTTGAGGAAGTTATTCTTTGGAGAAGTTACAAACATCTCTATTTAAAGCAAATCACTCCTGCAGAAAACGTATGGATTGAGAGTGTGAGATCAAATTGAAGAAATCAAAGAGACACTCTTTTTACTCACAAGAAATTTGCAGGAAGATAATTTGGCATCATCTTCCCTAGATTTGTAGTTTGTTCATTTTGAAAGAGCCTATGTTATAGATGAGTGTATAGGGCGTGAATTGGAGGATTCTCTCAGTTTGTGATGAAGTATTGCTTACTTTACAATACTTAAAAGGGAGTATATATTTTAGTCTTGTTGGTTTTTGTATTTTTGTATTTTGTAACAATATTTCTTTTAAAAGTTTTTGTCCTAAGGACATCGTACAAGTATTTTTATACTTGTACACAATTTTGAAACTTCTTGTGTTCATTTTAATATCCGTCATTCCATTTTTGTTGTGATTTGTGTTTCTAAGTTACAAGACTTCCGATGTGTTATCTAAAGTGTTGGCAACACAATTCACATCACTGCACTATTATAAGAATTGGGTCCTTCAATTCTTTCAAAACTGATCGAAATTCTTCTACCATAGACAAAAATGGTTTATAATTAATTAAATGTGAATGCATATTAATGTTGCTCTGAGATAATGACTTAAAATACTTTTGGGAGGATGCAAATGTATATAATAGAACGTCAAATATATTTTTATGTTTACACGAAAATTTAATGAAAACATTTTCAACACTTTGAATATTGAAACATAGATATAAAATTGAAAATGCAATCAAATTCAGAATTTTAAGTTGTTGTTTCCCCAATATTATTTCTCATTTAAAATAATAATATCACGCCACTATTCCCAACTATTTTAAATAAAATAATTTAAAAACATATGAAATGTCTCATTTTTTTTTTAACTATTATCTAAAACGCGCTATTTTAATTTTCATCAATATTTAATCATAAAAATAGCATAAACGTTTACTCATGATTCATGATTCAAAATTTAAAAACAGGCAATCCATTTAACATATATAGGAAGACATTGATTATTACATTCTTATTTATAAAAATCTTTCTTGTACGTACATATGATTCGACCTTTCTGTCAAATCAACTTAACCTTTTTTGTCTTTCACAAAGCTTATTTACTCATTTTTAAAGTAGTTAGTATTGTTTTTGTTACTGTTAATTGTAATGATTAGCAAACATTCCAAGGTTTGACTAATGATGATGTTCCTCCTATATGAGTTGCATGTTGCCACAACTGGTCTTCTTTTTTCCTTTCTTTCTTGTCACACCAACTTTGTTTGACTTGCATAAAAACTTAATTTAGTGGCATGCATGCTTAATTATTTTCACCTATATATATAGCATAATAATCCCAACAACCAAGTCTTTGGTTCAATCACACTTTTCTTTTTAACTTTTCATAAATTCCATCCTTTTCTTAAGTATGTATATTTTATTGGCAATTATTTTAGAGTTTGGAAGAATAAAGAGAAATTTTCTAATGACGTGTACGCTTTTTTATTCGCATTTAAAACTTGTGTTCTATTTGCATTCTTGATGGCTTGGAAGAATTAAGGATGATGAAAGTAATATTTACTTGCATTTTAAACGTGGACAATTTTTATTGTATTGCTCCATTAATCTACTATTTTTTGTTTTTAAAATTTTATTTTTTACTTTTTCTTTGAGAAAAAAAAATATAATTAGGTGTTATATGCATTGAAGTATCCATTAATATGCTACTTTTTGTTTTTTAAATTTCTGTTTTGTACTTTTTTTTAGAAAACAAATATAATTAGGTGTTATATGTATTGGAGGATGGTTATCTCAAATTTAGTTAAGAATGAGTTATTTAGAAATTGAAAGTTTGGATTTTTTTTTTTTGAAGGAAGAGAAGGCTATTTAGACTAATAAATAAACGAGAGATTTTGGTAAAAGAATATTTGCTTATGATTGTTCTTTTTCAAATTTTTTGGTTTCTTACAAAATGATCGAGACATCCCTATTTATGGACAACATCGTACCTAATGACTAGGATTTATTCAATCTAATGGTTATACTTCACTAGAATCATCCTCCAAAATATTTACTTACTAGAAGTTTCTACAAACTTTTTCTAAAGTAATATCTAAGATATTTCTTTTATATATTTCTAGAGAAATCATAAAACTTGGGCTTTTTGGATTTGACTTTTTATTTTATATTTTAATTCAAAATATTCTTTCAGACTCGATATTAATTATTTGGGCCAAATCAAATTTAATTTCGAATACAATATGTGGGGTGTTTTGAGAAAATGCTTTTTTGAGAATTATGATAGTTGGTAGCAATATTTTTTTAGCTAAATAATATTTTGGCGTAACTCATGATTAGAAAAATAAGAATAAGTAAATATTGTATTTTGGAAAATCTTCACAAGTAATCGCATATATATTGGGCTAAATTAACGGAATATTGTGTTTGCCAAATATTTTCGCAAAGTTGGGGTAAAATTTGGGGTCGTTAAAATTTTAAGTGAAGGCTCATTTACAACTGGAGCCTTCAAAGCAGGCTTTCCTACAAAAGGAGCCTTCTGAAAAGCACTTTTTTTTAAATTTTCTTCTGACACGGCAGGCGCCATTTTGATTGGCGCCTGCCACCTGCTTTTTGCAGGTCTGAAAGCTTCATTCAAGAGGGCGCCTACCCCTCTTGTTTCTAGGACTTATAGTGTTCCTTCAGTTGGGCCTCATGTTGACATAGTTGGACCTTCTAGTTATACGCCTCTGATGCACCATGATATGAAATTTATTGGTCTTTTAAAAATGGTATAAATAGCATTAATTATTTTAGTTGATCATTTTTTATTATGTATGACAGGTCCTTCTACATCCACTCCGGGTTTTTACTACACACCACAGTGGACATCGTTTTCATCGCTATTGGAGACAAATCATAGTGCCATGAGAGCTCCATATGGTGCCCATGATCCGTCCACGTCCGAGCGTCCACATTTTAATATATCGCCCGTCTCATTTCCGCCTACACTTAGTGCCTATCGTGATTTGACCGGAGAGTCTACATCATCAGCTGCAGACGATCAAGATGATGAGGATGCGCCACAACATTTTGTACATGAGGACCAACCGGATGCAGGTAGGCGTAGGAGTACTAGAAATACATGCTAAAAAATTTATTTGATTGCAACTTGATCTGGTCCCCTCTACCAACTAAAAAAATTCTTATTATTTCTCTTTTCACTCCAAGTTTAAATGGATGAGTGATAAGGGTCTTTTTATACATGTTTTATGTGTATATTTAAGTATGATTTGAGTTATTTTACTGTTAGTTTCATAAATTTTTGATTGTACATAGTTCACATTACTCCGAGGTGCTTTTATTGATGTAGATTGATGATTTGGAGCTGTTTTTGGTGAATTTTGGGCCATGGTTTCATGTCAAAACATACCCGGGGGTTTCTGGATGCAAAAACACTCAAAATCCCAAGCTAAACGCGTCATTTCGGGGCCTTTTCAGTCAAACACGGGCAGAGTGTGTTTTTAAGCACGGCCGTGCTTTTTAAAAGTAAAAAAACGAGCAATTTTTCGACCCCGACGTACCAAGCACGGCCGTGTTCGGGAAAACCCAAAAACACGGCCTGCCCGTGCTTTGAAAGCACGGGCATGCTTTTCGTCCAGACTGAGTTTTTCTTTGGCGGAAATTATGGAGACTTTCCCTTTTTGCTTTTTGACAACCTTTGAGCAACTTTTACACCTCATTTTGATGCACCAAAACTCTATTATTCCCTCAATTGTCATGTGGACACAATGATTCAACCAACTCAACCATGAATGTGCACACAATGATTCAACCAACAACCATGGAAGTGGAGCATTTGTTAGCATTATTTATGTGTTCTTTCACAAAGATGGTGGCTATAAAAGCCAAGAGTTTGAGTTGGGAAAGGGATATAATTCATGTAGTATTCATTGATAGAGAGATTTATTGTATATTCATTGTATATTCTAAGTTTCAAAGCAAAATACATTGAGAGGATAAAAGAGAGGTAGAGTTGGAAGTTGAAGAGCAATAGAGGAGAAGGCTTGGAGCTCAACATCATTGCAATCAACCAAGGAGGAAGTCTTGTATTGGTCTTGAATAAGAGCTAAGTACACCATGTTCATTTTATTCATATCTTCTTGTGTAGTATACTCTTTTGACAAAGCCATGTGTAGCTAAATTTCTAGTGTTTGAATGTAATGAACTCTAGAATGAATTTGTGATTAAGGTTTGTATGTTTTTAATAAAATCTTCATGATTTGTGTGATTCACTTATATTATGCTTTATTCATTCAAATTGGTATATGCGCAATATTGATTTGAAGTTTATTTTTCATCCGGGAAATCGAGAGATTCATGGTGAAATAGAACCTATATAAGTGAAAAGAGTTGCATGCAATCCTAGATATAGGACGACATAAATATTCTGGATTAGGTCAAACCTAATATGGAAATTCACAAATCGTTATAATGCTGTCTTGGGGGTTTAACTAGAAAGAGATTTCAGTTAATCAACTTGAGATTAGAAGTTATTCGCGCTCGATAGAGGGTTTAACTTAAATCGAGAATTTCTATGGTCCATGAAACATGAGATTTTACTAAAAGAGGTTGGTTTTTGCTTAAGGGATTATGGTTGTATTTTTATCTTGTTAAATCACAAAAACATTCTAGAGGGATTTACATTCAAACACATTTCTAGCTCTTGATTTCTTAATTCTACAATCTATTTTTATTTGATCTTTTGTAAGTTGCAATTATTTTAAAATTCTCTATTTTTCATTTTCATTAAACAAACAAAACTCTGAAAATTGCTAGATTAAATAACAAAAAGACGGTAATTATTAGTACTTACAATCATCGTGGGAATGACACTCGGTACTCAACAATCTATACTATAAAACGATAGGTGCACTTGCCTAAGGTTTTAAAGGTAGCTTTTGAGCCATCAATGAGTTCAACTGGTCCCCTCTACCATTCCCACAAAAGCTTAACTCCCAGTTAATGATGTGTCTCTATAATGCGAAAACTTCAAAATGAACATTACCGATGGACATCATCCTCGTCGATTCACTACTAAACGAGAAAGGTAAAGGCAACTGGGTAGTTGGTGAAACAAACAATAGTTTGGCCATTCTGGAGGCTAGGGTAGTCCTGAAATTTGCATTCCAATGCAATTTTAAGTTTACCGAGGTAAATCAACGAGTCAAACATCTTCAAGCCCGCTATAATTTCTTCGCCAAAATGTTGAGTACGCCAAGTGTATATTGGGATCGTAAACTCAATTTCGTGCACGCAGCTGCAACGGACTGGGTCACTTGGCGTTCGGTAAGTTAAATATTCTTATTTTTATTATGCGAGTTGTATTATATACCATGATGTATTGTAAGTATATTTAATCATTCATTTTCTTTAACTTTTAGGATGATGGCACTGTTTCTCCAAATGCTTATATAATGGAGGGAAAACCTTTATTTGACAAGCTCGAAATATTGTTTAAGATACCTGGGCCGGAAACACAAGGCTCAAGCAACTTGCCAGCTCATCCTCTACAGTACTTGCCATCATGCTCTAATGCCGAGTAAGGAAGTTCTTCTTCATGCCAAGATTGATCGTGTAGTACCGATTGTTCGACGTACTTATGCTATAATATCATACTCTATCTTATTCTAGTATTTTCATGTTTAATTTCTTGTTGTTATTTAATTATGTATCGTAAGGACTTTATGATGTAATCATGTTTCCGTTCAGTAAAATTTCAATTTTAGTTATCCGAAAAAATTATGTATTTATTTCATATTTAATATTTATTTTCGTAAATGAAAAAAAAAATATCAAACTGGCGCTTACGTGTCAGATTAAAAAAAAAAAAAAAAAGGTTTTTGAGCGGGCGCCCTCGGTTGGGCGCGTCGCTGAAGGCTCCTCTTGAAAGAGAGCCTTCACTTAATATATTAAGCTACCCAAATTTTACCCCAACTTTGCGAAAATGTTTGGCAAACACAATAATCTGTTAATTTAGCCTATATATTGTGGCAAAAACACTTTGAGGGAAAGTTGCACAATTTTATTGTGTAACCATCCACAACCTTTATAATCGAATCGAAAATCAAATTATAAGTTTTGCTCTCGATTATGAATTTAAATACTCAAATAGATTCAACTACCGATAATCTAGGTAGATATATATAATATAATTGAATTAATTATTTTTTTATGTTAAATAATAATATAATAGTTAGTTTTGATTTGCTAAATTTTAAAATTAAAAAAATATATATGAGATAAATAATCAACTACAATACACTTATAGCAAATTTCAAAATCCAGAAAACCTTATACATTGCACATTATATAACGATCTACTCAAGTCTTTTATGGATGTAATCATTTAATTAGAAGTGTCAAAATAGGCTTGGCCCGTGGGGCTAGCTCGCCCTGCCAAAGGTAAAGGGTTATGTTGTGGGTTTTTCGTCACTTCCTTAAATTCGAGCTCAATTACATTAGGAAATTCAATAAAATATTCAGTCATGTAAAAGATTTTCTAATTTGGCGATCTTCAGTATTTCGAGCATAACTTCATCTACAAAATTGATATCAAGGTAATTTAATTTTATTTTAAAAGCTAAGCAGAATTACAATTCATATGAAGACACCAAAGTCAAATTCGCAATGAAAAATAGTTTTTTAAATTATATATAGATGGGTTACCCTGCCCAACCCGTGGCCCATAGCGGGTTGAGATGGTTGGGTTGAGATTTCCCCAAACCTACCACCTTGGCAGGCTGCGGGCCAACCCATCATGTTGGTCTATTTCGACAGCTCTAGATGTAATTCTATATCCAATTTCAAGTTTCCAATGTTGGAAATTAAATATTGAAAAGTTACGTTATTGGTTTTCGTGTGAAAATTAGGGATGCCAATTTTGGCCCAATTCGCCTTTGTCGCTAGCCCGACATGTTTGAGTCCCCCCGCCCCGTGACCCGCAGCGAGGTATGACGAGCATGTGTATCACTTTCGTCCCACGAGCACCGCCCTGTCCTGCTCCGCCTAACATTTTTATTTTTTTAAAAGTATTAATTTTATATCTTAAATATATAATATATATGACATGTAATTTTTATACACTTAATATTATATCTAACATATATACATCGATAATGATAATTTTAAAAATAATATGTATTAATAAAATAAAATACAAGATATATTTTTTTTATAAACATGCTTATAAATATTTTACATGTTTTTGATAATTTATTTTCTTGTTTCATGTTTCTTTTTATTTCAATTTTATTTGAATAATTGTTTATTGTATTATATAATAATAATTATTATTCTACACGACTCGACCCCTCTTACCCTGCCCTGCCTCATGACGTGTGATAGGTCATCCTGCCCAACCCAGTGAGATCGATGGGGCGGGTATGGGTCTTCAAGTACCCTCCTCGCACCATCGTCATTCCTATGGAAAAATATGTTTGATTTGTTGTTTGAATTTCCATATTTGAAATAAAAGCATGTTTAATTATAGTTTTTGAAGTGTACTTGTGAAATTGATTTGTGCTATTGTAGTAAAAACTTGTTTGGTTATAGATCTTGAAATGTGTTTTAACTAGAGATGTCAAAAATAGATCGGCCCGGCCAATCCCATGATAGTTGTTAGACTGAGCTGCATTTTCACAGGCCTAAAAGGAACTAGGGCTATTTGGCCCCACCCGTTTGACTTGAAAGGCATATCGGCCCGTTGAGCCCGATACAATTAATTAGTTGTATTTTAAAAAGCATGGACCGGACTTGGGCTCCAAAAATATTGGTCCGACGGAATTCTAACGCGACTCGATTTTCCAATTTGACGGCTCTAGTTTTCAAATAGATTTGCATGATTAAATTGAAAACCTATTTAGTTGTGTTTCCATAATCATATTTCAACAAAAAAATTGAAAATAATTCATTTCCAATTGGAGAACTTCACTAAACAAATGTAAATCTATTTTTCAGAATAGTTGAAGAACAGAAAAATAGCATCTGAAAACACAACCACACATACCCTAAATTTGAGCTTTGAATGACAATTAACATGGGGTAAATTCAAACTTGAACTCATTAATTATAATTATAATTTTCTATAAATAATTAATTTATCTATTTTAATTTCTTTAGTGAAAAGAGAAGAGAGTGAGCGTGAGAGTGTGTGGGGGTGGGGGTGGGGGTGATGAGAGGAATCCATTATGCATATCGTCCAAACACATGCAGACAAATGAGGTTCAGAAGAGAAAAGCAACCTTTGCTTTAAGACACCAGAAAAAGGAGATTTCAAACCCCAAAGGTGTGATAGAGCTTAGGAAATTGCGTGGACACCATATCATAACCCTATTCTAATTTCTAAACATATCTCTCTCTCACACTGCGCCTTGTTTGGTTGGTGCCTATCTATCTCTATATATATTTATAGTGGAGAACTTGGGTTTTTGTATATTCCAACCCCACAAATTAAAGCTCCTTCTTTTTCACTCACATGAAACCCCACAACAAAATTTGGACACACCCTACAAATCTTTGTTTTTGAGCCTATATACCTATATGATGCTTATTTTGTGCCATTCAACTGGTTTTCTATATATCTGCACTGTGTTTGTGTGTGTGTGTGTGTGTGACTGTGTTTTTCTATATTTCTTTCTTTTTATCTCCTTTTGCAAAAAGGGTTTGATAGCTTAGCTATATAGGCCTGTAGGGTTGATGTGTTTTGCTATCTTCTTTTGATGTTAATTAATTTGGACACATTTTGAACCATTTTAAAATCTTTATTGTATCTAGATATGTGAATGTTTTTTTTTTGTTCTATATATTAAGCACCATCCTAACCCTATATTTTTTTTAAATCTCAATAACTATAATTCCTTTCTGTCTTTTTTTTTAAAAAATTTCTTTCTACTGTTTCATCATCTTCGTGTTTTGATCATAGCAAATTCAGGGTAAGGAAAATTGCACACTTGCAATTTATTGCATGTAGGGTAGCAAGTAAACACACACGCACACGCACAGTAACACATACCATTGTATGCTATTAATAATGTAAATTAAATATGTATTTTTTTGTGCATTTTCATATTTACACATACTAATAATTAGATGCATATGTAAATATATATATGCCTGGCTCCCTGTATGCCATTTGCAGAGCCCACCGGAGAAACCGGTGGCCCTCCGTAGATGGCGTATGAGGGAGCCAAGCATATAATTAACACACACATATATAGTATGTGTATTATTTAATTATTAATTAATTAGTACTGCTATTTAGTTTATAGTTGTGTGGTGTTTTAATTTCTTGGAAGAGGATCAACGTTGCATTGGGAAAAGGTTACAAGCGTGCTAAAATTCTCATCAATTCTTCAGAATAATTTGTATCCAGATTCCAGGTAAATTGTACTTATTGGATCTCATTTATTTAATTTGTTTTAATTTTCTTGACTTATATATTGTCATTTTTGCCCTTTTTGAGTTAGATATAATTATAGAAGTCGCTAGCTAGTGATTCTTAGTTTCTCGGAAATATTGAAATTAATGGAATTAGGTTTTTTTGTCATACATATTTTTATAAATTAATTTTTTAAACCTTGTTCACATATATATAAAAATATATAAGAAGATTTATATGAAAAATAGGGAAGAAGAAATGAACAAAACCCAGTTACAATAATGAAGCTCATATTCCCAGAAGGCATCCTGGTTGTGTATATACAGACAACATAAAAGTTACAACCTTAGTATTGCCCAATCAATTTCATCAAACTCTTTCTATGTATGTGTCTATCTTCCAAAATCTTTTTTTTTTATCATACACCATTTTTGACAGAAGCCCACAAGGTTAATTTAGTTGTATTAATTACCACTAGCTAGCTCTAGTAATTAATTACATTAATTCTCTAGTTTTCCATTCTAATTTTTTTGGCTAAATTTTTGGATTTACAAAGGTTTTCTTATCAGATATTATTAATTAACTTAGTTTCTGATTAATTAATCTTTGAAATTTTTGCAGGGTTTGGATATGCTAACTTGTAATTTCAATAACTGATCCATCTAACTACCATTTTTCTGTAAGCAGACACATTTTCTTGACACTAGTGTTAATTAATAATTAATGGAAGTTTTAAGTGTAGTTTCTTATTTGGTCATTAAGTTAGTTTCTAATTTAATATTTGAAATTTTTGCAGGATTTGGATATCAAGAACTGATTCATTTACCATTTTCCAGTAAGCAGCACATATTTTCTTGGGACTAGATCTGATTTAATTTTTATGGATTGATCATATAAAAACCTAAAATTTAATTAATTTTATGAAGTATATATATATATATATATATATATTTTATTTTTTTTCCCTTCTTGACCTTATTGATTAAAATTTTTCTTTAACATTTCATGTGGTTTTTAAACGTTTCTAGATCATATCTTCATCGGATCGGATTAAGTGTAGTTTCTGATCATTAACCATTGAATTTATTCAAGTACATGTTTTGAATACTAATTAATGGTTTCAATGCTAATTACTAAGCTAGTTGTCTTATATCCGCAGTTATTTTTGTCCATTTTTTAAAACTAATTATAAGGTATAATCCATTTCGTAAATCCATCACATTAATGTTGAAGTAACAATATTCTTTTATGAGAACGGCCCTCACAAATTGAGAATACTACTATTTATCACAAATTCAGTGAATTACTTAAAGCTATATATATCATCATCCGCTGAATATGTGCAGATTAAATATTACTTACATTTAATTTGGGCATGATGTTAAGTTAGTCAATTTAACACATCAAATCTTCGAAATTGCTTTTCATTTAAAAAGTTTTGATTCATTATTTAAATCCATTCAAGTGAATTCATTATAATGATTCCAAAATTAGGAAGGTGTGAAAAAATGGTGAAGCTCATGATAATGTAAAACATTTATCTTACGTACAAAAGGCTAATTGCAAAATTGGCCTCATAACTATAAGGGGACTGTAAATTTTGGTCCTATAAATATTTTAGGTAGCATTTTTGATCTCATAAGATCTTGATTCTGTGCAATCTTTTTTCTAATAATTTACATTTTTTGCAATTTTGGTTCCACAAGTTCTGATTTTGTGCGATTTTCGTCCCAACTTGGTGTTAAAATTATTTTGTTTGTCCTCACAATACCTTTGTCATTTAACCAAAATACCCAAAATACCTATGACCGTTAAAAATTACATTACCGAAATTGCTATTTTTTGACTAATTGGTAATATCGTCAATGACCAAAAATATTACATCAAGATGTTACTACTCAGTAGTTTGCCAACCCATAATAGTTAGAATACTAAAATTGCAATTAAGCCTCTTACAAAATGTATGCTACATAAAGACTAATAGAATGCAAACACACTTAGCATATCGCGTGTGGAAACTGGGAAATTTTATAATCTAGTGTTAAATTTAGGGTTTTAGGTTTCGTCGCATAGAGTCTAGGCTGCAATTCATATGCATCAAAACACATACACACAATGTGTGTGTGAGAGAGTAGGGTTATGTGGATCAGTGTTTTGAGGATGGAGAATATGTTTGATTATCTGGGGAAAGCCACTGAATGAGCAAAAAGAGAATTGCTATCATGATATATAGCAGCTTTTTTGCTGGGCTTTAGGGGAATCTCAATGATAATATAAATCAGTCTACAAAAAGGGAATGGGGAATAGGCCCCACCCCCATAGACCCCCTTGGCCAAAGTTCCAATTATTTTATGTATTTCCATTAATTCTCTATCTTCATTCTTCTCCAGTTGGTTATTAGGGTATAGTATATCTTTTCTTTTTTTTTTTTAAAAAAAAAGGACCACCCTTTAGTCCTTTAGAGATCTCTAAGACCAAAATCTCTAAGACCAAATGGAGTTCTTAGTAATGATGAAAGCTAATTAAATTTAGAAATAGTAAAGTAATGATTGAATATGATTGGTAGTTAGAAATTTGTAAGTGAATGAATAGAGAAATTTGTGAGTGAATGAATAGTAAATTTGTGAGAAAATGTGTAATAATGATTAGTTTTTGTGAAAAATTTGTACATGTGATTTGTAAGATAAAAAATGAGAAAAAGTGAAAGTGAGAGAATAATATGTTTTTTGAAAATTTTTATAAATAATTATATGTTTAGTTAAAAAAAATTCTCCAATGAAACAAAAATGGAAATTATTTCATATCCAATTGCAGCCTCAATGGTTCCTAGCCTCCGGTTCCGACTCGGTACCGCAAATTCAAAAAACCGTGTAAGGCAGAACCGAAATCGAATTACTAATGTGACGGTTCAATTATGGTTTCGTGAAGCGGACAGCGGTTTACAATTTTTTTTTTATTTTGATGAATTATAATCTAAAATGAAAGAAATAAGGGGAAAAAAGAAAGAAAATAATGATGCGGGTTAATTTGAACTTAATTCTAATATTTGAAGGCCTATAAATCCTCATAGATAATCAATGCTCAAGTAGTTCTCGTACCATCTAATTAATTTACATTAGGAAGGTGGGAGCAACATTGTTCAATAATTCAGTGAATTGGTGCTGGACAAATGAGCTCATTCGTTGATTTATATCGATCATCAACGAAAAACTGATCTCCACTGTCAATTCAGGCCGAAAAAAAGGAAGTAATCATCGGTTCACGGTTTTGAAATTTGATGAACCGTCATCGAACCATGTCAAAACAATTCCAATTGCGGTTCCAATTGAAACCGTGGTCAATAATTTCAGTTTTGGTTCGAACCAAACCGCAGGTAAACACCTCTATTCTTGGTTTTACTCATCAAGCTCCTTTTTCCTCTCTAATATATACTTAAATAGATACATGGGACGTTCTTTAGTGAATTTTAATGCAACTCTTCCATTCCTTAGCCTCGTTACTATTATTAGAGATCATAAATATAATTAGAGATGTTAAAGAGGCTAGTAGTTATGGGTCAGTTCTAGCGAGATTTGAGCTAAATGGACCAATTTAAATTGATCGTCAAATTTTCGAACCTAACTTTAATTCTATCAGACTAAAGGAGCCACTATTGGGCTAAAAATCAAAAGTTTCAAAATCATATATATACTTATAATTTAAACTAAAACGATTATAACATTTAAAGTTGAAGTATTAATAATATAACAAGGTCATGCATATTTTATGATTATATTGTATTAAGGAAATTATAAACTTTAAATATTTTAATATCTAAATTTAAAAATAAAACTACAATGATAAAATCGAAAGCATTATGTACCTAAGTGATAAGGGCAAAAGATTGTAGGCCGACTGACGGACTTATGGCATTGGGCCGAGGCTGGCAAGGCCCCGTAGTATTGGTGGCACATTAAGCATTAAATCTTGGGCCGATCTGAGGAAGCTTACAACATGGGACTGACTTTCTAAGGCTTATGAGTATTGGGTCGACCTACTGAGCCCATACATAGGTGGGAGGCCTATCATATTGGGCCGACCTGTTAAGGCTCGAGTACGAGTGGTTCTGTAGGGATGTTTATCGGGCCGACCTGTGTAAGGTCCGTTGTATTAAACCGACCTATCAAGCCCTGCACGGCTAAGGCGATCTGTTGTTGACCCGTTGTATTCTATAAGGACTTCGGGGTATAGTTCAACTCGACCCAAAAGATGTATGAGACACTGAGGATGCCTTGGAGATTTAAAGGGGCTTTACACCAATACATTGGGCCGAGGTGTTTTGAAACAGGTCGGAGCTATGGTCTTACGGGCGTAAAATTAGGGTTTTTAGGAGATCCGATCCTAATCTAATGATGAATCTGACACCAAATCGTAACGGAATCCCGGATTTTACGGAAACCCTAATCCTAACTAAGGTATAAAAGGCCCAAGCCCAGGTTCATTCTAACCTAATCTCATTTTTTTACTGTTACATTGCTTTTCTCTCTCTAGCCTTTACTTCTTTTCCAAGACACTGACTTAGGCATCGAAGAGGGTACGCCGGAGCCCCCCTCCGGCCCCCCTTGTGCAGGTTTTACGAAGGACTTCGTCTTGGGAGGTGATCGGCGAGGAGAGGTCATTTTTGGGAGCAACCAAGTGGCGCCGTCTGTGGGAAACATTGAGCAGAGACGTGAGATTCGAGTTTTGGCTATGGAGGATGTTAGGAGGAACTTGGAAGATGATCTGAACCGTACGCCGCTGGGAGATACTCCGGGCGTAGTTACGCAGGAGGATGTTCGACCTCCACCCCCACCACCCCCGGTGGACGGCGGAGGGCAGCGGGTGCAGAGGATGGGGACGGATGGACAGACGCCTATGTCTGGGGGGAGTATAGATTTGGTCCCAATGTTCTTTGAACAGTTGGGTGGTTTCATCACTAGAGCCGTGGAGCAAACGGTGGAGAGACGCTTGAGGGAGATGCTTCCGCCACCGGCTCCGCCTGTGGTCCCCCCTCCGGTCCCTCCTCCTCCTATGATTCCCCCTCCGGTGGTCCCTCCTCATGTGGTCCCTCCGGAGGTGGGAGAGAGAGGTCGGCGGCCAGCAATGGCGGAAGAGGTGCATTCATCAAGGGCGAAGCATGTGTCCACTGAGGACCAGGATTGGTCAGAACGGATGGACAACCTCCATCGTGAGGTGCGAGATATCCGGAGGAGAGTTGCTGGAGTGCCAGGGGCAGCTGCGGTTCGGGTGAGGAGGGGAACTCCTTTCTCAGATGAGGTGATGGCGGACGAGCTCCCAGCCTCATACCGAGCTCTGAGCTTTGAATATGATGGTACCACAGATCCGTGGGACCATCTCTGCCGTTTTGAGAACGCTGCTTTGCTACACAGGTTCACGGATGGCGTGATGTGTAGAGTTTTTCCTACCACTTTGACGAAATCAGCTCAGCAATGGTTTGCTTGACTTGCTCGGGCTCCATTCAAAATTTTGACGACTTCAGCTCGGCTTTCCTTAATCAGTTCACGAGTTGCCGTAAGTACCAAAAGGCGCCCCTGACTTTGTTTAGCATCAAACAGAGAGAAGGGGAGGGACTTCGGAGCTATATTCAGAGGTTTACCGCGGCAAAGTTGGAGGTGCCGTCAGCCAGTCCGGAAATTTTGGCTAACGCCCTAGCTCAGGGCCTGAGGGATGGGGAGTTCTTTGAATCATTAGTAATAGAGCCTGCTAAGACCTTCGACGAGCTGTTAGCTCGGGCGGAGAAATATATTAACTTGGAAGAGGCGAGAAAAATGAAGAGGGAGGAAGGAGAGAAGAGAAGAGACAAGAGGGAGGATCGGGAAGACAAGGGACCTCGAAGAAGCAAGTGTCCGAGGCAATGGGAGGAAGGCCGAGGTTTGAGAAATATACGCCATTGGTTGTCCTCGGGCGAGGTCTTGTAGCTATTGAGAGGCATCCCGAGCCGAGGTGGCCAAAGCGCACGCCGAATCACGATAAAAAAGCGAAATGTAAGGAATTTTGTAGATTTCACAATGAGTATGGACACACAACAGATCGGTGCACACACCTGAGGGATGAGATCGAGCGGCTCATTCAAGCAGGTCATCTCAGGGAATTTGTGTACATCGACAAAAAGGAGAAAAAATGGGAGTATAAGAGGGATAACCGGGGATATCACCAACCTCGGCGGGAGCCGGAGCATAGGGGAGAGGAAAGGGAGGAGCTACCTCCACCTCCGCCGCCACCTCGGCGGGAGGTCATTCAGATGATTGTTGGAGGACCGGCGGAAGGTGATTCGAGGCGAGCTCGGAAAAATTATGTTAAAGCAAAGAAGACACGGATCGGGTGCAAGCGATTGAAGGTGGAACAGGTCAGGCCGGGGCCGAGTATCCAGTTTGGACCAGAGGATTGCAAGGGTATCGTGACACCTCACAGCGATGCTCTTGTGATCACAGCGACGATCTCCAATTATGATGTGCAATGGGTATTTGTGGATACAGGGAGCTCAGCAGATATCCTATTCTATGATTGCTATAAGAAGATGGACCTCCAGGTCGGTTTGGAGGCGGTGGACACGGCGTTGGTCGGATTCGCTGGAGGGATGATGCAACCAATAGGTATGATTACTTTACCTGTCTCTTTGGGAGCCTAATCGTAAAACTAGAATGATTCGATTTTGATAGTTGATGCGGCGTCCTCCTATAATGTCATGTTGGGTAGACCGGCACTAAATGCTTTCCAAGTCAGTAGTGTCGGTATACCATCTGAAGATGAAGTTTCTGTGGGAGAGGAAGTAGGTGAGGTCGGTGGTGATCAATATATGGCTAGAAAATTGTATGTAGAAAGTATTCGGAGGAAAGCGAAAAGGGGAGTGCTTTTGATGATGATAGAAACAAAGACAAGTTGATTAGGTTGGATGAGTAGGTGGAGCACGCCCAACCTAATGAGGAAATGATGATGGTCGGTGGTGCCGGTGACCCCGATAAGGTCACCAAGGTCGGGAAGGAGTTGTCGATGAATTGAGGGATGGTGGTGGAGTTTCTAAGGAGTAATGTGGATGTATTTGCTTGGACAGCGGAAGACCTGGTGGGGATTGATCCGAGCATTCTTGAACATAGGCTTAATGTTAATCCGTCATATAAGCCGGTGAAACAAAAGAAAAGGAATTTCGGCCCTTTAAGAAGGATTTATAATTGGGCGGAGGTGCAAAGGTTTGGCTTGAAAGGGCACATCAAAGAAATCCAGTTTCAGAATGGCTATCTAATGCGATATTGGTTCCAAAACAGAGGATGATTGGCGCATGTGTGTGGACTTTAGGGATTTGAATCGTGTTTGCCCTAAGGATTACTATCCATTGCCCCGAATTGATCAATTGGTGGATTCGACGTCGGGTGTGAACCGCTTAGTATGATGGATGCGTCGCAAGGATATCACCGGATCGAGGTTAGCGAAGAAGACCAAAAAGGGTGTGCTTCACCACCTCTTTTGGTACCTTCATTATGTAGTAATGCCGCTCGGATTGAAGAATGCACGGGAGCCACATACCGAGGTTGGTGGATAAGATGTTTGGGGAAGCGACTTGGCGGGAACATGGAAGTGTACGTGGATGATATGTTGGTCAAAAGTATGAAGGTTGTGGATCATGTGCGTGACTGTTGAAACGTTCGACACCTTGAGAAAATATAGAATGAAGTCTGAACCCCAAGAAGTGTGCCTTTGGGGGGGTCGGGAAAGTTTATGGGGTACATGGTGACGGAGAAAGGAATAGAGGCCAACCCTATAGGAGAAGGTCGGGGCCATCGAGAGAGATGGCACCGCCTCGGGATGCCAAAGACGTGCAGTGTTTAACAGGTCGGCTAGCAGCTCTGAATCGGTTTATTTCGCGCCTCGTGGAGAGGAGTTTGCCCTTTTTTAAGGTCTTGAGGAAAGCCAAAAAGTTTGTTTGGGATGAGGAGTGCCAAAAGGCCTTCGAGGACTTGAAAAATTACTTGGCTGATCTGTCGCTACTAACTAAGCCGTTGCCCGGTGAGCCCTTATACCTCTATCTTTCGGTAGGAGAGGCGGGGTTAGCTGGTCTTGATCGGGGAGGAGAGATCGGTTCGAGGCCGGTGTACTATGTCAATGAAAGTTTTGAGAATGCCGAGTCTGCGGTATGCGGAGATCGAGAAGGCGGAGTTTGGCCTTGGTGGTGATCATGCGAGGAGACTTCGGCCGTATTTTCTTCGCATAAGGTAATCGTCCGAACTAATCTTCCGTTGAGAAATGTGATGAGTAAGCCCGAGGTAGCGGGGAGGTTAGTGAAGTGAGCTATTGAGCTAAGTGAGTATGATATTAAATTTGAGAACAGATCGGCCATTAAAGCTCAGGCTTTGGCAGACTTTGTTCAAGAATCAACAAGGGATGATAGCAGAGAAGGAACTTGGGTGATTTATGTGGATGGTTTAGTAGGGAGCTCGGGATGTGGTGCTGGTATCGTCTTGATCAGCCCGCAAGGGATCGAAAATGACTTTGCTGTGAGGTTGGAGTTCAAGCTATCTAATAATGAGGCGGAGTATGAAGCATTCATAAGAGGAATGCAAATGGCCATTGAGATGGGGGCTGTTAGGATGGTGGTTTACATGGACTCTCAGCTCGTCCATAAATAGGTTATTGGAGAGTTCGAGGTTAGGGAAGAGAGGATGAAGAGGTATGTTGAAGCATACCGAGCTTTAGAGGGGAAAGTGAAAGAAATCAAGATATGTCGAGGTCGAGGGAGGAGGAGAATGGTCGAACGGATTTTCTAGCAAAAATGGCGATTCGGCCTGGAGAATCAAGCTAAAGCAGATCACACTTTTGGTGGCAAAAGAAAGCGTCTTTGGGGTTGGAGGTTGGAGAGATTGAGGAGAAAGAGGATTGGAGGTCGGCTATCATAGCTTATCTAAAAAGAAGGGTCTTACCAGCGGTAGGCGTGAAAGCGGCTCGGCTGAAAATTCGGGCGACACGTTTTTGCATTATCGGGGACAAGTTATATAAGAGAGGCTTCTCTATGCCTTTTCGAGGTGTTTGAGTGGAGAAGAGGGTACGTATGTCTTTGAGAGAGATGCATGAGGGTTGTTGCGGGAATCACATGGGAGCAAGGATTTTGATGAAGAAAGGTCCTTAGAGCGGGGTATTTTTGGCCTTACGAAGGGGGAAGAAAAAGTTGGTGAGAGCATGTGAAAAATGTCGATCCATGCACCTTTGGTACATCGCCGCGGAGGAGCTCATGACAATGAGTTCGGCATGTCCTTTTGCAAAGTGGGGAATTGATATTGTTGGTCCTTTTCCTCCCGCTTCAGGTCGGAGGAAATTCTTGATCGTGGCAATCGACTATTTTAGCAAGTGGGTGGAGGCGAGCCTCTTGCTAAGATAAATGAGGATGCGATGATGAAATTTATTTGGCAAAACATAGTGTCGGTATGGAACGCCTCGGATCTTGATATCGATAATGGAACGCGATTCGCGGGGTAAATCCGAGCTTGGTGTGAGGAATTGAAGATCAAGCAAAACTTCACATCGGTGGCCCATCCCACGAGCCAATGGGCGGTGGAAGTGACTAATGCGTAATTCTTGTCCAAGGATTGAAAGCTCGGCTTGAGAAGGCGAGAGCGTGGGTCCGAGAGCTCGGCTCGATCTTGTGGGCTTATCGAACTAATCCGGAAGGAGGCAATCGGCGAGGCTCTCGTTCGGCTTGGTGTATGGTATGAATGCTATGATACCGGCAGAGATCGGGATGGAAACGCATCGAGTTGAGAATTTTGATGAGAATGCTAATGAGATCCGATCGAGAGGCATTGGATACTATAAATGAGAAAAGGGAGATGGCATTTTGCGAATGGAACGAACACGAGGAAGGATCAAGGCAGCCTATGACAAGAAAGTGAAGAAAAGGGCCTTCCGTGTCGGTGACTTGGTTTTGAGAAGGTCGATGCTAGCAAGAATAAAGGGAAACTAGATGCGGCCCAGGAAGGACCACGCCGGGTAGTGAAGGTGTCTTTGGCGGGAGGTGCGCATTTAATTGGAAGAGCTCGGGGTCGAAAACTCCCAGGGCTTGGAACGATTGCAATTTGAAGAAATATCATTCTAGAGTAGAGGAATATCCGATGTAATCAATTTACTCGTTTTGAATGAAATGATCCGCTGCCCTACATTATGAGATCGGAGAGTGGAAATGATAAAAAGTGACTAGTATTTGGAGCTCAGCTCGAGCTAGTCTCCAAATACTTGGGGCCACGAGGCCATGCGAGGAGCTCGGCTCGAGCCAACTTCCTTGGATGAAACTGACAAGTATTTGGAGCTCAGCCCGAGCTAGTCTCCAAATACTTGGGGCCACGAGGCCATGCAAGGAGCTCGGCTCGAGCCAGCTTCCTTTGAAGAGATTGACAAGTATTTGGAGCTCAGCCCGAGCTAGTCTCCAAATACTTGGGGCCACGAGGCCATGCGAGGAGCTCGGCTCGAGCCAGCTTCCTTTGAAGAGATTGACAAGTATTTGGAGCTCAGCTCGAGCTAGTCTCCAAATACTTGGGGCCACGGGGAGCACAATAGGCCAATCTTTTTTGTAAAAAAAAAATAATAATAATAACTAAATCTGACCATTGTCTTTACAAGCCCGAACTATGATGAAAGTAAATTGTTGGGAAATTTATTGTTTAGATTTTGATGAATGCCATGTAAAACTTAGAATAGGAAGTTGGCACCCCATTTTTTGTTGTAAACTACATTGTAATAAATAAATTTGGTCAAGCCGAGTTAAGTCGCCTATGCCCAAACATGCAAGAAGACAACCGGAGACTAGTAGGAAGACTCCCGCGAGACAAGTGAGTTTGGCAAAAGAAGAGAAGACGGGGAACTCGATGAAGGTGCAACAGGTGAGATCTTGGTGAATAAAGCATCGTCAAGTCAACTCAAGATAGTCAAGTCTCTAGTTGAAGTGACAGGAGAGTCATTTAATGATTGAAAGCTGACTCTAAGTCACCTGGGGAAAACAAGGAAATGCGTCAAGTCGAGATAATGAAAGAGATCCGTTGAAATCAAGAGAATTACTTAAACAAGTAATATCTCCATGCTACCTTTCTCGGAGTGCTCGATCCAGAAGCGTGCAAGGGAAATAAACCAATGGGAAGCACTACACCGTGTCGGTGCTCAAAAGTCAAGAATATTTCATACGAGGAAGTGGCAATTCCAAGGACGCAACAAGACAAACCAACGACCACAAGTGACTTTAAAAAATAAGCCTATCTCTTCAACGGGCAAATTTTTGAAAGATCACTATAAAAGGCTGAGGGATGACTCTGAAGATTAAGAAGTTGATTACCTGAACCAAAAACATTCAAGCTAATATCTGAACTGTAATCAAAATATTCTCAAAATCATTCAAGTTTAATCCTCAAGCCTACACTACGAAGAAAATCAATCCAACACTCACTGTGAAGGAAAGATAACTTCAATCGAGTTGAAGAGGAAACTTTAGAAGAAAAGAGGTCTACATTCCACGAAGGATTGTAGGAAGGTTCAAGGTCGAACCGTCTCGAGTTTTGGAGGGCTTCGTGATCAAATCCCTAAGAGCTTGAGCAAGTGAGTGTAGTAGCAAAGCCCATTTGCCCTGTGAAGAAGTTTCGAGTCGGACGAGAAGCTTGGTGAGTGACCAAGGCATCTCAGATCGAGTCCCAAAGGATCAAGTCGGTTTGTGTGATCAAGACTTGTATCTGGTATTACCACTCAGATATCGATCAATACATAGTGGATTTCTCCAGGAGTTGGAGAAGAGAAGAGTAGAAGAATTACCCCATCTTCGAACCTCTATAAAAACTTATCGTGTCATTTACATTTCAGCACTTTAATTCCTGCATCTTATTTGTTTAATTCTGCTGACATATTTGCTATCCAACTGATAATCTCTAAGTACTAAAACCAAGTATTAAATCATAACTAAACCAAACTTAAGGGTGTTAAGTCTTCCGCTGAAAACAAACCACAAGTTGAGCTAATTCGTTCTTAACAACTGAGTTATTCTATCACAACTCAGTCGAGCCTGTTGAGTGACTAACTCTCTTGATTAACTAAATTGGGTTTGTCCACAAGGACACAATCGTATAGTGTCAACTCGAATTTTAAAAAGGACCAAAAGTGAAAAGTTGGTAAGGTTTATTCAACCCCCTTCTAAACCTTACACTCACACCCCTTGGGACCTACAAGTGGTATCAGTGGTTGGTTCATTGAGCCTTCCGCACTGGTTACTGAACTAGATCTCCAAACTTTTCAAAGTCTGTTTTAGTACTTAAGCTTTCAAAACTCCTTTTATCATTAAAAGTTATTATCATGGAAGCAAATTTGACACGCATCCCTATGTTCACAATTGAAGAATTTGATGATTGGAAAATTCGTATGCGAGGCTCATCTATCAAGCATTACATGATGAGATGTGGATAGTGATAGAGGATGGGCCACTGCAAATCTTAAAAGTGAACACACAAGTGTAAGAAGAGCTACAATGAAGGTGAAGAGGATGTTGCCCCTAGACCCGGCTATGGTTGAAAAACCAAGAAGCGAATGGACAAATGATGACAGAAAAAGATACAACCTGGACAATGTAGCAAGGACATCCTTTACAAAACCTTGGACAAAGCAATGTTCAATAAAGTCAAATCATGCAAAAGCGGCTAAAGAAATGGGGACAAGCTAACATTGATTTGTGAAGGCTCGAGCAAATCAAGGAAAATAAATTATCGGTGGTTGTACAAAAATTTGAGAATTTCAAAATGATCGCAGGAGAAAACCTGGATCAAGCTGGATGCTCGGTTCACGAAATCACCAACGAGCTATCGCACTTGGAAAGGAATATACACGAAGAAATGTGTATGAAGATCCTAAAAAGTCTCCCGGTGAATCGAAATGAAGGTCATGGCACTCGAGACATTCCATGGACCTATCAAGACCTCCAACCATGAACTATTCTCGGATCTCAAAGCCTACGAATTTGAGCCGAGAAGAAAAGATCGAGGAAGAGACAATTGTACCCAAAAAATTTGCTCTAATTGTTAAGGATGGAAAGAGAGTTGAGGTCAAAGAAGTCATTGATCCGGAAGAAATAGCCCACGATGGTTAAAAGGTTCAACAAGTTCTTCAATAAGAACTACAAGAGAGGCAAGGGCGAATCTTCCGGAAGACACTCGGCTCCTCCAAGTCAAGGGAAGATAGGCCAACCAAGAGAACAGATCATCAAAAAGTTGAATATCAAAGGGTGACAATCCAAGAATGGAAAGAATCGATCAAAAGGTTGAATATCTATCTTTGGAACTGTAGGGCAACCAGGTCACTATGCGGTGATTGTCCATATCATGTAGTCAACAAATACATGAATGAAGAAGAAAGAAAGGTCTTGAGAGAAAGAAGACAAGAAAAGAAAAAGGCAACGTTGGTGCAGAGAGCTGCTGAGACAACCAAGTCAAGAGAGACAATCGATTGAGAAAGATGAAGCGACTACTCAAGTGACTCGAAGAAGCCCCGACCGTTTGATGGCCAAGGAACAAAATCAACCTGACCAAGAAGATGATGTACACTCTAACTCATCAAACTCAGATTATAGTGATAGTGATCGTGACACACACACTTCATCATCCACTGATCTTTATGATTCATTAGGCAAAATGATGAAAGATTTTGAACACATTAAATCCTCACACACACTACTAAATGAGGAAAACAACCTACTCAAGAGCAAAACTCACTGGTGACTAAGGAGCCGAGTACTCTAAGTCAAATAGTGATGAGAATAAAAGTTTACTTTGAAAATGCCAAGCTAATAGCGAGAAATAGCTGCCATAGAAAAGAGGAGAATGACCTCAAAAATGTGATTGCCTCATTCACTAAGGCATCTAAATCATTGGATGATCTTATTATGAGTCAAAGAGAATGTGGAGACAAGACAAAGCTTAGGATTTAATTCCTCTGTGCTATGTCAAACTCAAAAGTAATTTTGGAAAAAGGATCTTCAAGCAATGAAGTGTATCAAAAATCCAAAACTCCAAATGGTGCACACACATTCACTCCAAAGCACAATTACAAGCAATCTGGCCTTGGTTATAAAGGAAAAGGAAAACAACCAGTTGGGTACGTTGAGAGGACAAGCGAGAAGAAATTCACCAAGTTCTCTCAAACTCCAAACGGGAATTACTCTGTAAAGAAGAAACAGAGCTACCAAAACCCCAAAAGTTCTATAAAAGAAACACATATGATGGGAATGGTAGAAAATATCCAAGCCAAGCTGATTGGAACGATGTGAACTATCAGCATAGAATTATGGAATATAAGCCCAAATGGCAAAGGCCTAGAACTCATCAAAGGCCTAGAACTCAGCAAAGGCCATTCCAAAAGTATAAGAGCCTTCATTAGCACACATATGCACCTAGGCCCTACACTCAGAGACACCACAATTACCCAAAGAAGGCAATTGCTAAAAACACATATACATGCATACAGACAAAAGAGACAGCTGTATGAACCTAGAATCCCCAAGCAATTTGCCAAAATTAATTATGATTATGGCACTGATAGATGGCAACCCCTTAGAGCCAGATCATTTGGCTATAGGCTGGTTGGATCATCTTACAATACTAACCCCTCAGGACCCAGACAAGTATGGGTACCTAAAACTTAATTTCCTTGATTGCAGGTTCAAGGAACAACTGAGTGCCAAGGAACCTGGTACATGGATAGTGGTCATTCCGGACATATGACAGAAACAAGAAAAATCTGTCAAAATTCAAGGAAGTTAAAGGAGCAAAAGTCATATTTGGAGGAAATGAAGCTCCAGGAGAAATAAGAGGCATTGGATCCATCAAGAAGAACGGATTAGAAATCACAGATGTTGTATATGTTGAAGGACTCAACTTCAACTTGCTAAGCATCAACCAACTCTGTGACAAGGGTTATAATGTTGGATTTAACATGGGTATATGCCATATCAAGGATATTGAATCAAATGAAGTTGTGTTGCAAGGATGCGGACAAAAGAACATGTATGTAGTAAATTGGTCAACCGCAACACCCAAAGACTGTCTATTAGCAAAGAGCACAAATTGAATCAAGTTGGTTGTGGCACAAAAAGTCGAGTCACCCTGAATTTCAAAACACTTAACAAGCTTGCGAAGTAATCTTGTGGAAGGTCTTCCGGACTCGATTATACAAGAAGGAGAGTATATGTGACGCATACCGAGAAGGGAAAACAGATCAAATCATCATTCAAAGAAAAGACATGCCCATCTTCAACAAGGATATTGCTGCTACATATGGATCTATTTGGTCAGTTGAACCACTAGCATAAGTGGGAAGAAATATACCTTGGTGGTAGTAGATGACTACTCAAGATATACATGGACAATATTCATGTGTAAGAAGAAAGAAACTCTACGAAACTACCCACGGTGATGAAGAGGATTCAAAATGAGAAGAGCAAACCATTATCAAAATAAGATCAGACAGAGGAGTGAGTTTGTCAATGGTATAATAACTCAATATTGTATTGAAAATGGCATTGGTCATGAATTATCTGCGTGCAAGGACTCCACAATGAGAATGGAGTTGCGAGAAAGAAGGAATAGAACACTCAAAGAAGCAAAGAAGGACCATGTTAGTCAAGCGGGGTTACCAAAGAGATTTTTGGTCAAGCAATCAACACACTTGCTACACTCAAAACAGGATGTATGATAAACAGACGGTGACAAAGACTCCTATGAGATTTGGACGGGGAGAAAACCAAATGTTGCATATTTTAGAATATTTGGATGTAAATGCTTCATCCATAACAATGGCAAAGACAATCTAAAGGCTTTCGATGCTAAAAGCCGATGAAGGTATCTTCTTGGGATACTCGGTGAAAGCAAAGCCTACTGAGTACTCAACAAAAGGACTATGGTTGCGAGAGGAATCCATTCATGCGGTATTCGATGAGCCAAATGTAAATGGAGAAGACATTGAAGAGTCGGTGATAAGATGAATCATCCAACCATACTGAGTAAAAGTCCCTATCTTGAAGTGAAGTGGAATTATAAACTCGGATGAAGATGAGATAGCCGAGTCTCATAAAATCTTTGGAAAATTTGCGGCTAAGTGATTGCGAGAGAGCGATCAAAGCAACACAATTTTGCTAGACGATCAATCCGGCTAACTTACTTCAACTTGATGTAAGATGGTGAAAGACCATCCACGAACTTGTCATTGGAGATATAAGAGAAGGTGTCATAACAAGATCGAGAACTCAACAAGAAGCTATGTTCACATGCTTTATCTCCCAAATAGAGCCTAAAGATGTGTTACAAGCATTGGATGACACACATTGGATTCAAGCTATGCAAGAAGAGTGAATCGGTTTGAAAGAAATAAAGTATGGGAATTAGTTCAAAGACCCACCCATCAAAATGTTATTGGTACTAAATGGGTGTTCGAAACAAGATGAACGAGGAAGGTTACGTGGTAAGAAACAAAGCAAGACTAGTAGCCAAAGGATATTGCCAAGAATAAGGAATAGATTTTGATGAAACATTTGCTCCTGTAGCAAGATTGGAAGCTATAAGGATGTTTCTTGCCTATGCGACTCACAAGAATTTTATTGTATATCGAGATGGATGTAAAAAGTGCATTCCTAAATGGTTTATTGTAAGAAGAAGTGTATGTTGAACAACCTCCAGGATTTGAGCAGAAGACTCTTGGAGATAAGGTATACAAACTCAAGAAAGCTCTGTATGGATTGAAACAGGCACCAGAGCATGGTATGATACTTTGTCACAATTCCTGGCGAGAATGGATTCACAAAAGGAAAAGTAGATAGAACACTTTTCGTAATTCAAGACAAGAAGAGCATCTTGCTTGTTCAAATATATGTGGATGACATCATTTTGGATCCACAAACAAAGAGCTATGTGAAAAATTTTCAAACCTCATGCAAAGCAAATTTGAAATGAGCATGATGGGAGAGCGACATTCTTCCTTGGACTCCAAGTAAAAAAGCAGTGAAGGATGGAACCTTCATAAGTCAAACAAAATACACGAGAGATTTAATGAAGAAATTTAGTATGGAGGAGAAGTCTTACGTGAAAATACCAATGAATACATCGGTCAAAATGGACATGGATGGAGATGGCAAGCTGTAGATCAAACAAGATACATAGACTTATTGGATCATTGCTTTATCTCACGCAAGCAGGCCGGACATCACCTTTCTTTTGAAAGTGTGTATGTGCGAGATTTCAATCTGCTCCAAAAGAGAGCCATATGACTGCAGCAACTAAGAGGATTTTGAGATATTTGAAAGGAAGCCAAAAGTTGGCTTATGGTATCCAAAGGAAGGTGGATTCAAGCTAATTGGCTATTCGGACTACGACTATCTTTGGATGCAGAGTTGACCAGAAGAGCACTCGAGGCACATGTCAAATGCTTGGAAATAGGCTAATTTCTGGTTTAGCAAAAAGCAAAATTCAATAGCCACCTCTACAGTGAAGCAAAATACATAGTTGCGGGGCTTGTTGTGCCCAAATCCTATGGATGAGGCGGTGAGAGACTATGAAGTTGAAGAAAAGGAAATTCCAATCATGTGTGATAACACAAGTGCAATCGCAATCACTCGAGAATCTGTGTTGCACTCAAGAACAAAGCATATCGATGTCGATATCACTTCATAAGAGATCATGTTGAAAAGAAGGACATCATCTTGGAATATATTTCAACGATAAACGGTTGGTGACATATTCACAAAACCATTATGTGAGTCAAGATTTGAAGAACTCAAGCATGAGTTAGGGTTAATTGGTGGTGACACTCGAGAAGACTCAAAGAAAAGAAATGAAACACAAAAAAAAGAGAAAAAGGATTGAATTCTCAAAATCGACTAAATGAATCGGCCATATCGGAAAAGACACTATTTATCAATTAGCTGACAGGTGAGTCACCGAGAGAATGTGACCGGAAGAGTTAAATCGGCTAAGAGATAAGCCGAGTCATTTATGAGCAAAGTGACAAAAACGATCGTTTTTACTAAGCGGGAATGTTTTTAAGAATGACGTCAACATAATGATGATGTGTACGAGGCAAAAAAAGCATGCATGCCAAGCTTATGATTGGATATAAATCTTTGCCGCATTAAATTCGAGACATTAAATGCTAATCGGCGTGCAAAATCTAAGCCGTTGATTTCGATGACATTTCAAAAACCACCCGCACGTCCTTTGAAACCATACTTAAACCATTTTAAATCTGTTTTCTCTCACTTATTACCAAAACGTTTCATTTCTATCTCGAAGCAAAGGCAAAACTCTCTCAAAACCCTATCAATATTCAAATCAACTTCTAAGTTTCTTTTCATGAAAATCTTTTGAAAAATGGCATCAACTTATGATTTCGCTCAAGCTAGGGAAGCAAATCCACACTGGGTCTACTATGGATTTCGAGGGAATGGTCAAACAGGGATCCGATGACGCCCTCATAAAGAAAATCATTTGAAAAGCTCGAAACGTCGGGCCGAAATCATTTCTCGACGATAGAGTTCTCGATGACCTATGTGGAAGAGGTCGCACGATTCTACGTGAACGCCGAGATTCACGATGAGGGGATCAAATCCTCTGTTCACGGGAAGGAGTTCATCATCTCGCCAAGGATCAGCGAACACGCCACTACCGGCGGAAGGAGCACGAGAAATCAATGAAGCCGACGTAGACTTGGCTGCCGCTTGGAAGGAAGTAGCCAAGACCGACTATCTTGAAAAGATAGTCTACACAACCAAAAAGTGGTTTGAAGGAAGACTACCACAAACTGTTGGACATAGTTGCCAAATGCATAGACATCAAATTTGGCGACTTTGACCAACCAACGTCTAAAGCAAAACCGATCGTAATGGCTACAATCATTGAAGAAAAGCAAGTAAACCTGGGCTGAGTTTGTCTCACAAAGCAGACTCCGCGAGAATGTAGGGAACAAATCCTTCAAGGAGAATAGTGTATTTGGAGGATCCCGGGATATGGCCAGTGATTGGCGGTGATGGAGGTGAAAGGAGTCCCTCTTCGACATGGAAAGGCGTTCCATGTAAACAAGAGGATGTTCGAGATCAAACCTCTCGGCGCTGAGAAGAGAGCCCACGCCAAGAGAGCGATACAAGTGGGGGGGAAGTGACCCTAAAGATACAACTATTTTCCTCTCCACAAAAAAGAAGAAAGGCTTTTGCCCCTCGAATTTGCTAAGAAGCTATTTGCCCCGGACTAAGAAAAACAAATCCGCTCCTGCCGCAGCCGAAGTAAGTCGCTTTGCCCCGCGGCCGTGTCTCTCGTCTCAGGCCGGCCGAGAAGGAATCTCAATTACCTTCTCCTGGTCGTCAAAAAGAGGAGAACCGATAAGCAAGATGGCTCGCTCCTCGGAAGAAAACACAAAGACGGCCCCCGCCGCCCAGGACTCGAAGACACTCTCTCCGAACTGCAGGAAATCCCTGTACGAACTAAGAGACGAAGAAGAATCATCAAGCAATCCGAACTTGAAAAACCGGTGAGTCACCACTCGGTAAACAGAATCGAGGAGCTATTTGGAGAAGTAGAGTCTCCGGATATTATTGATGAAACAGCCCAAGTCTCTTTGAAAGCGTCGCCAGAGGCAAATCAAGACCCAGTTTGTAGTTCGAACAACCGAGACACAAGAAGTAGCCGAGAAATCTAACTCGCTTTTGTTGACAAAATCGTATCCTCCTCGCAATGCACGCGGTGACGAGAATGGAGCACCAAAGCCTGCTACCTTCTATCCCCCGAGAATGAGGATGGCAGAAGAAGAAGTGAAAGATATGATGATGTGATGATCCTATCCCCACTTTATCCGGACATCCAAAATCGCCTGCGAGAGTGGAGGAAGTGAAATTGAGTCAATCCAGGAACAGTTCCAACTTTGAGTTTATCAAAGAAGAAGAGGAAGCGATGAACTTTCTTGGAGTGACCACTGTGATCCAAGCATTGGATGAAAAAAGCGCACAGATATCTTGCGAGATCTTCAAGGACAAGGAGAAGGAGAGGGGAAGAGGAAGGCGAGGCACGTGAGAAGGCTAGCATCCGCCCTATCACCGGCACCCGCACGAACACACACATCATCTCCTTGACGTCTTATCGGATAGTGATGAGGATCGGACCTGGACCTTCGGCCGCCGAGAAGAGTTGCAAATCTCGCAAGCAATGCACGAATCGAGAATTCTTCATGAGAAAAGAATGATGGAGGGACGGAGAGTCCTCCAAAACAGTGAGTTGGACCCAATGGGAGTGGTGCGATATATTGCCACGATTGTTGCGCCACCACTTCCCAGCTCACTCGGAAGAAGGAATTAAAGGAAGCTGGCGATGAAAGCGGGTTAGTGGGGACCCCGGTCGAGCCAACCCCTAATGAAGGTGTCTTACCACCGCCCCAACGACCGAACACTCGGTAGAAACAGTGGGAGTTTGGAGACGAGTGACCCCATTCCAAGTCACTCGGTTGGTGCGCCGGTGAGGGGAATCTCCTCCAGCTGCAGCAAGGTCGGAGGATGTCATGAGATGACTCCACAACGAATCTAGGAGGCGAAGTGGAGAAAGTACAAACACAAAATACACAAAGCAAGTTGCCATCAACGAAGCTCGGATAGTTGAGATGTCTCGGTGAGGTGCCAAATGCTCTGGAAGGCTAATGACGCTGGCGATGCAATCGAGGCACGAGGAAGGAACAACCCCGGGAGTTAACACTGGCGATGAAAGTGCAATCCATGGGATTGAGACTCCAATGGATGCCACCACAGAAGACCCTAAGACAGTGACATCGCCGAAAGGGATGTCCGAGCCTCACCGCGATTGAGGCGCAGGAGGTAATGAAGGCCAACGGGAGGTTGAGACTTCCGGGGTAAAGAAGCCGAAGTAGAGAACATCCCTCCTGCTATCATTGATCCATCCGAAAAGGAGATTAGCGCACTTCACGACTCCCAGGATAATCTGATGTAACCTTTAAGGATCGGAAGAAGACGATGAAGCCGAGTCATCCCCCGTGGATCGATCCAAAAGACTCGGTGAGGATGTTCCAACCACGAGCAAGTCGACCTCAAGACTACTCGTCAAACTTTCAAATTTGATGATGAGCCATCCATGGAAGTCTCATCATCGTCCGATGACGCTTCGATAAAGGCCGAGGAGGACCAACTCAATTGAAGAAACCAGTGAGACCGACGAGGCCGTTGAGACAATGAGGCTCAGCAAAAGTCGGGTCAACTTCACAACAAACCCCCACCGCATGAGTCCATGCGCGGGGCTCCCAAGTCGAATGAGTTCGGCTCCGGGGAACTTCATGCGCACCACTCATCATTGAACAAATCCCGATTGCCCGTGATGATTCCTTTGTAGAAACATTTCCCTTCTCTTTGAGGTACCCGACCTCCCGAAGAGTCGAAAACGATCTCGCGCTTCCACGCACAGATCCGTCATTCCATCGATACCATCATTCCACCGCTTATGATTTTGACGCTGCTTGGCCATCACCGCAATGAGGGAACAACGAAGTTCGGGAGGTGTTCAAAGCATTATTTGCGAAATTGAAGCGGATGGAGAGGCACCAGGCCTCGATGGACATGAGATCTGGATAACAGAGATGCCAACCTTACTGCCGACTTGAGAGGCATAATAGTCGAGAATCCGGGAGTGGTGGCAACAAAGAACAAACAATGCGCGTGGGAACAAGCTAGATATTTGAGAACATTATTCAACAAGTCTTTGGTGCAGAGCGAGAACGCCGATGCAAAGACGAAATTGAGAGAACACATTGAGCACATGCATGAATCTCACCTTTCTTTGAGATAAAGGCTGCTGCGTGAGCAAAATAAGAATGAGCTCCTGCGTATGGAAGAAAACATGGATAGAAAATTCAGCCTTCTTATGGTGAGATGAAGTTGCTTAAAGGCTGAATCCAACGCTACTCGGATGCGAGCGTGCGGCAAAGATACACCACATCGGACTCGAAGCGAACTCGGCTATCGCCAGACTCGACTTCGACTTCGCTTGCTAGTATGTTTCAGGAGTTCCTCTCTCCTTTGATGATGCCAAAAAGGGGAAGAGGAATACCTTAAAGCCCTAAAGAGATCTCGGAAAGTTTGAAAAGGAGGGAGCGGTGTGAAGGGAAAGACAGTGAGGAAGTTACAAGGAAAAGAAAGGAAAGTCTGTTGAGGAGAAGAATCGAGAGATGTGACCTTAATGATTGCACAAACCCCCAACAAGGTCTTGTCACGGTGATATTATCAAAGACAAACTCCCAGTGACTCGCCACTCCAACACTCTGCTTTGCATCTATGGTGAAAAGAGAAAGACGATTGAAGCGAGGGATGGAAGAAGTGGAAGGAAGGTTGAATGCCCGAGTTATGGACATCTTGAAACAACATGGAGGCATTCCGGTGAGAGCGAGAGACACTTATGCCATCTCGGATGTCGGGACCGAGCCAAGACCAGTTGATGAATTTAAAACGCCGCATCCCGAAGGATACTTCGCAAACATGTCTATGGCTCAAGCACAGGACTTATCTTGGGAAAAGGGTCTCACGTTATGTGAAGAAGTGAGCGACGAGACTATCGCGATCGCTCTGCTGGTCACTCCTGGTCACTCACCGTTTGGAAAGAAGAAGACCCGTACAATACACGCCCGAGGAGGAAGAGGAAGAAGCGGTGGTGGAGGAAGAGGTTTGGACCAGGCCTCTGCCCAAAAACATTGAGTACATAGATCCAGGCAAGAAAGGAGGGATCTCTTGGGGTGTCTTGACCAAGTAGCCAATCGCAAGTGGCGAAAACAATCGAGTATGTGAGAAGAATCGAAGAAGAAAATAAAAGACAAACTCGGCTATGGGAGGAAAGACAAGAGAGATTAAGAAGAGATGAAGGTTTTGCCCGGAAGGCATATGAAAAAGAAGAAGAAGCGGTGAAGATGAGAAAAAGAGAAGAAGACCGAAGAAGATGACAGAATCGAAGAAGATGAAAGAAGGAGCGGCGAAGGAGATGAAGTGTTCTTTATCCACCCCTTCATGTATTTTACTATGTAAATACATACTATGTAAGTCTTACGTAATAAATCAGTAAATTCTCTATTTTTTTTGCGTAGACATAAATGTTTGCTTTGATACACCTTGTGCTTGATTTGTGTAAAAGAACAAGAATGTTATGATCAATAAAAGGATTGATTCTACGCATACATTCTCTCGTGAATGCACTATATGTATGTATCTTTGCTATTTACATTTTGAATGTTTTAAGTTTTGGCATCATCAAAAGGGGAAATTGTTGGGAAATTTATTGTTTATATTTTGATGAATGCCATGTAAAACTTAGAATAGGAAGTTGGCACCCCATTTTTTGTTGTAAAGCGCATTGTAATAAATAGAATTTGGTCAATTTGAGTTAAATCGCCTATGCCCAAACATGTAAGAAGACAATCGGAGACTAGTAGGAAGACTCATTTGCGAGACAACCGAGTTTGGCAAAAAGAGAAGACGGGACCTCGTGAAGGTGCGGTGAGATCGGTGAGTAAAGCATCAGTCAAGTCAACTCAAGATAGTCAAGTCTCTAGTTGAAGTGACAGAAGAGTCATTTAATGATTGAAAGCTGACTCTAAGTCACCTGGGGAAAGCAAGGAAATGCAGTCAAGTCGAGATAACTGAAAGAGATCCGTTGCACAGAAATCAAGAGAATTACTTAAACAAGTAATATCTCCATGCTACCTTTCTCGGAGTGCTCAGTCACAGAAGCGTGCAAGGGAAATAAACCAATGGGAAGCACTACACCGTGTCAGTGCTCTGAAAAGCTGAAGAATATTTCATACGAGGAAGTGGCAATTCCAAGGACTGCAACAAGACAAGCCAATGACCACAAGTGACTTTCAAAAATAAGCCTATCTCTTTAACGGGCAAATTTTTGAAAGATCACTATAAAAGGCTGAGGGATGACTCTGAAGATTAAGAAGTTGATTACCTGAACCAAAAACATTCAAGCTAATATCTGAACTGTAATCAAAATATTCTCAAAATCATTCAAGTTTAATCCTCAAGCCTACACTACGAAGAAAATCAATCCAACACTCACCTGTGAAGGAAAGATAACTTCAATCAGTTGAAGGGGTCTACATTCCACGAAGGATTGTAGGAAGGTTCAAGGTCGAACCAGTCTCGAGTTTTGGAGGGCTTCGTGATCAAATCCTAAGAGCTTGAGCAAGTGAAGCTGTAGTAGCAAGGCAGCTGCCCTGTGAAGAAGCCGAGTCGGACGAGAAGCCGGTGAGTGACCAAGGCATCTCAGCATCGAGTCCCAAAGGATCAAGTCATTTGTGTGATCAAGACTTGTATCTGGGACTGTTACCACTCGTATCTTGATCAATACATAGTGGATTCCTCCAGGAGTTGGAGAAAGAGAGGAGTAGAAGAATTACCCCATCTTGAACCTCTATAAAAACTTATCGTGTCATTTACATTTCAAGCACTTTAATTCTGCATCTTATTTGTTTAATTCTCGCGACATATTTGCTATCCAACTGATAATCTCTAAGTAGTAAAACCAAGTATTAAATCATAACTAAACTAAACTTAAGGGTGTTAAGTCTTCCGCTGAAAACAAACCACAGTTGAGCTAATTCAGTCTTAACAGCTGAGTTATTCTATCAACAGCTCAGTCGAGCCTGTTGAGTGACTAACTCTACTGATTAACTAAATTGGCTGTCCACCAAGGACACAGCTGTGTAGTGTCAACTCTGAATTTTAAAAAGGACCAAAAGTGAAAAGTTGGTAAGGTTTATTCAACCCCCCCTTCTAAACCTTACACTCACACCCCTTGGGACCTACATAAATAATAGACAAGAGATCGAGAAAATGAAAGTGCGAAGAAACTTCATTGATCATTTAAAATAATTACAAGTGCATAATGAAAAGCTACAAAAGTAGAACTAAACTCCTAAGCAGTAGGAGGAACATTTTCGGTGTTCAGGTCGTCCATGGAGATGGTCACATCATCTATGAGAGCGAGATCGGGATCATCATCCGGGATTTCTGAACTTGAGAAGGGCCTGCGGGAAAGGCGAGGGGTTGGGCGATCTCAGGAACTGAGAAGGACCTCCCCGTGGAGGCGGGGGTGGAGGATGAATGGAGCGAGATAGGGATTCTATGAACACCTCCACAAGAGCAAGATTAAGACGCTCCGCCTCTTCAGAGTACACGAAGCCCTTGGCATCGGGCAAGACCTTCCGGGACCTCGGCGTCGAAGGGCTCGGTAGTGATACCGCGTTCCTCGAGTCAAGCTCACTGGTCAAAAGCAAAGCCGTAGTACTCCATGGCGATCTGAAAGAACTTTGATAAATTCCCTGGAGCTCGAAAGAAGGCTTGCTTCACCCTCTCCCGAATAGCCCGAACTATTGAAGAGCCCGGGGAGGTGAGGAAACTTTGGCGACCGGCCCGATGCCTCGGCTCGGGCTTGATCGACATTGTGATACATCGGATCGGAGATCACTCGGCTCGGTCTTGAGATCGGCATTACTCGATCTCGAGCCTTTATCTTGGCCTCTAGAGAGGCCTCAGTAGCTTATTGACCTCCTCCCTGTCCTTGTATCGGCGGTTCTCCTCTAGGAGTTTAGTCTCCCGAGCTTTCAGCCGAATGCACTCCTTCTTAGAATTATTGAGCTCGCCAATATTGGAGGGATCAACAAAACCGACCCGAGCTCGGGAGATCAATGCGGCTACCTGTGCCTCAGCTTTCGAGTGGTTCAAGCAGAAGGAGCTCACCAGCTCAGCATCACTAAGCTTCTCCAAGGCAGTTCGGTCAGAGTTCGGGCAGTTGCCTTGGACGTATTGGATGGCAAAAGTTCCATCGTTGTTCTTCAGGATGGAATTGACTGTGAAAAAGGTTTGGTTGGGTGTATGAATGGGAGTGCGTGAGAGTGAAACAGCAGCAGTAGGAGGTGTGGTGGTCTTCGCCTTCTTGGCAGCTCCTGTGCTGGTACCGACACCCGACCTTTTAGGAGGAGGAGGTCGGATAGAAGGTTGAGCCCCTGGGCCTGTGAGATCGGCCATCATTACAAAGAACTATGTCGGTCGCCCGAAGTAGAGGCGACCTCCGGGCTCGGGCGGCAACACTGGATGAAGGAGGGAGTGAGCCAGGAGCAATTGGTTGCTCCTCGTCATCCAGCTCGGCAACCATCTGTGCCATGAACATATATGCACAAAGAGGAAAGATTAGCTAATGAGTAAAGAGTAAAACAAATCAACTACAAAAATGACAATTACCAATGTCACAAGGCAAGGGGGCCACGATGGGGCTTAGCTCGAAGTAGTACAGGAGTGAGGGGGTTATGAGGCGATAAAGGTCATACTTGACCAAGGTAAGTTTATTTATTTGAGCTTGAAGATCGGGAGACCGATCTCTGGGGTTGTGTTTGCGTTGGAGAGAAAAGGTCCAGTCAAGCAATAGAAACCCCCAAGCTCGGGGGGAAGAAATGAAGAAATATTTATCCTTCCAGAATTTGTTGGAGGAAGGATACTTGCTTAAAAACCGAGCATCACCTCGGGAGGTGATGTAGAAAAGACCCTTAGTGGTCGAACTCTTTATTTGGAACAGGGCAAAAAATAGTTCCAGAGTGGGCTCTATTTCTAAATACTTAGTCGAATGATGAATCAGGCCAGGATACGGAAGGAGTTCGGAGCTAGTTGGTTAAGGTGCAGGAGAACTCGAACACCCCCATGAACGGATGGATGGGAAATCGAGGTCGCCCTCTATCGACTGCAAAGAAGGCTAGGGCATTGGGGAGAGGTCGGTTAGGTCGGTCAGAGCTGCTAGGCAGAGAGAGTGTGAAAGTAGAAGGAATTTGGGCTGTTCTTTTAATGGTTTGAAGATTGGAGGCTGATAGGATGGTCTCCCTAAAATCGTGAGGATATACAGGCAAGAGACCCAAGCACGGAGCTCAGATCTCTATTGTATCGGAATCCCGACCCGAATCAGAACTGGATTCGGTGGCATCAAGATCCGATGGACGGACTCCAGTGAGAGAGAGTGGTGGTGGGATGGAACCCGTCGTTATCGCCCACCGCTCTAAATCGGCGACGACCGGGTCTGATGGCGTCGAGTGAGAAGAATAGGATGCCATATTGAAGAAAAAGAAAAAATTGAAGAGAAGGGGGATTACTTCTTTGGATGGAAATAGAGGGAAAAGTGGTGGAGCCTAAATCGTTGAAACTCGCCGGAGTTTGGAGGGATTCCAGCCGGAGAAGGAGTTCTTTGGCTTAAGGAAGATGCTCGGAATTTAGGAAGTGTAAAAGTGGTGAATGAAGAAGAAGTTGGGCTTTTATAAGAGGAGAGAGAAGACAAAGAGGTGCCTCGATTTTCGAGGAGACGTTTGACGGTCTACGAGGCGTCAGGGAGCCGAAAAGACGTCTCATCAATCACATCCGCGTGTCAGGTACTCGAGAGGCCAAGAGTCGGCAGGAATGTGAAAATCACAAACCCTAAATACTAGGCCAGCTCGGCCTATCAGCAACTATGGTTGAGGTGCAGATCAATCCATAGTTGGGGGGAGGAATTGATAAGGGCAAAAGATTATGCAGGCCGGCGGCCCAGGCTTATGGCATTGGGCCGACCTGGCAAGGCCCATAGTATTGGGCTGACCTGTTAAGCATTAAGTACTGGGCCGATCTGAGGAAGCTTACAGCATGGGACTGACCTTCTAAGGCTTATGAGTATTGGGTCGACCTACTAAGCCCATACATAGGTGGGAGGCCTATCATATTGGGCCGACCTGTTAAGGCCCGAGTACGAGTGGTTCTGTAGGGATGTTTATCGGGCCGACTGTGTAAGGTCCATTGTATTAAACCGACTGTCAAGCCTGCCGCAGCTAAAAGCGTCTGTTGTTGACCCGTTGTATTCTATAAGGACTTGAGTCTGATTCGCTCGGCCCAAAAGATGTGTGGCAATCGAGGATGCCTTGGAGATTTAAAGGGCTTTACACCAATACATTGGGCGAGGTGTTTTGAAGCAGTCGGAGCTATGGTCTTACGGGCGTAAAATTAGGGTTTTTAGGAGATCCGATCCTAATCTAATGATGACTCTAACACCAAATCGTAACGGAATCCCGGATTTTACGGAAACCCTAATCCTAGCTAAGGTATAAAAGGCCCAAGCCCAGGTTCATTCTAACCTAATCTCATTTTTTTACTGTTACATTGCTTTTCTCTCTCTAGCCTTTACTTCTTTTCCAAGACACTGACTTAGGCATCAGAGAGGGTACGCCGGAGCCCCCCTCCGGCCCCCCTTGTGTAGGTTTTACGAAGGACTTCGTCTTGGTAGGTGATCGACGAGGAGAGGTCGTTTTTGGGAGCAACCACTAAGAAAAATAAGAAACATTAATAGTTATTTATTGTAATCACTTATATGGCTATAAGTTAAAATTTTCAAGATTATATATTTAAATTCATAGATTAACTCTTAAATTATATATTTAGCATATTATTTATAAATATAATTTATATCCTAAAGAATCTAATAAAACGTCGTGTTATTTTCTTATCTAGAATAAAAGTGAAAAAGCTAGATTAAGTACTGGATAAAACAAATAAAAAGGATTTTGTCCTCATATAACTTGTTTGGTATAGTTAAAGACCATTGGATGCAGATATTAATAATGTAAATTGGTTTGCGTATGAGTAGGGGTGGAAATGGGCCAAGCCAAGTCGGGCTTTGAGTTGGAAGGTTTATGCCTGTTTTGTTAAGTTTAGTCTTAAGCCTGGCCTATTTTCTGTAATAGGCGTTTTTCATAGGCTAGGTCTGGCCTTTTTAAGTAACAGGGCCAAGTCTGAGCTTATTTAAAGCCTATTTAAGCATATCAAAGTCAATTTCAAAAAAAAAAAATTTGTAAACTACAAAAAACAGACAACTATCTCACTGTGTCAATACAACATTCATAATGAAAACAACAAAAGGTACATGAACATAGAATCCATTACCTACATCTCCAAAGAACATAAATATGATAATACAATATCCACTAAATCCATAAATAATAACAAATCCAAATACAGAATGAGACAATACATACATTTATTCTATATAATACTATTTATTTCTATATATTATATATGTCATATATATATAATATTATATATATATATATTATATGTAGGCCTTAAATAGGCTGACCTGTTGAGCTTAAAAGGCTTTTTTAAAGGCTCAGGCCCGACTCAACTATTTAAATATGCCTTGTAAAAGGCCTGAGCTTGACCCAATTGTTAAATAGGCCAGACCAACCAAAGCCCTTAGTAGGCCAGGCCATAGACCCCTGTTGGGTAGCCTGGCCTATTTCCACCTCTAAATGAATCTAGTTCTATTTCAAACCCGACTCAACCTAGATCCGATCTATTTAACTTATTTACTATTTAAAAAAAATATTAAAATATATATTAATTAAGTAATAAATTAAAATGGGTCTATTGTTAACTATTAGGTCTATATTTGAACTCCTTAAAAACCTAAATGGACTAGATCTTCGGTCCAAACAGACCCACCCAAACTTAGTCCATTGAGTTCTCTATGGTTGTGGATGGATATGGACCATGTGCTTACCCGATTTGTGCAAATTATGCAGTCAATTCATCCACGAAATTTTTAAATTTATGTTGCTTACACATTTTGTTTTTTATATTCAATCATTATTTTACAATTTATATATCAAATCAACTATCACACACTGGGAATAGAACCCTGATCTTCGTCTTCCCACAAAGGAGGGAGGCAATAGTCCAATTCCATAGTACCAACTTACACTATTGCACCTAGACACGCATAACATTCTTAATAAAAAAGGAAAATAAAATAGCAAAATTGATCGATGCAACGAGGGAAACCATTCTTCCTTTGGATAAATTAATTAGTTTATTCGTCTAGAAAGGAGGGAAAAGGACCAAGAAGGGGGCCAGGAGGGTGTTACCTTTTTCTTATTGCATTGTGTTCAGATTGTACTTTATAGTAGAATCTATTTTCTCTCCTAATGGTTTCAAGTTTCAACATATACACGTACATGTATATATTTACAATATCCCATATTTTTTCTTGCTTAGGTATTTTAAACCATTATTCAGTAAAAAATTATGTATATATTATGTATGATTTCTGTAGCACAATTTACTTACATTAATTTATTTACAAGTGAAAAATATATCCATCTTAGATATAAAAATCATTGTAAAATAATATTGCAGGAAAGATGTATTTCATTGATAATGTATGTACAATTAGGGATGGCCACGGTTCCGGAACCGCTGGTTCTGGTTCCAAAATAGGAATCGACGTTTCCTGTCCGTTTTGGAACCCGGTTCCTCACCGGTTCCGGTTCTGGTTTTCACCGGAACCGTTTGTTTATTTTTTCATACTCTTTTGATTCTTTTAAGATGGTTTATCAATTTCACTTAAAAAAATAGAAAAGAACGGAAAAAAAACTTGGAGTTGATATTCAATTTAGTTTTGTAATTAATATTAATAATAATAATAAACTGTCTTTATATACTATTAGAATATTGATAAATTAAAGTCCACGTAGTTCACTTACAATATTTAGTTTAAAACGTGTCTCATGTAGTTACGAATATAAAACATCATATTAAACATTTAACATTTCTTCTAGCAAATGTTTACAAAAAAATTAAAATCGTTGGTTTTAACCTTGAACCGAGTGATTTTAACCGTTGGTTCCATCACGGTTAAAACCGCCGGTTCCACGGTTTTATAGACCAAGGAATCGGAACCGAAATCGACCTACACGGTTTCGTTTGGTTCGATTTTGGAACCGATTGATGTCAGCGTTTCGTAATCGTTGACCACGGTCACGATTAAGTTCGATTCTAGTTTAGAACCCGATTTCGATTCCATTTGGCCACTCCTATGTACCGTATATATATGATTCAACAAGAAATCAGCCTCTATAAGGAAAAAAACATTACAGCTATATATATGGTAATTTGAATTTCTTTTGGTGCCAAATAATAGCCTAATTGATTTGTTTCTTTTTAGGGCCGTTTTCTATAGTTAGTTGACAAGGGTTAATTAAATCAAAGTTGTAACTTATTTAAAGAAAATTTGACCATATAATTCAAACAGAATATTTCATTAATCAATCTTCTTATGAGATATAATCATGAAATCAAGCATTTACAAAAACTTTCCCTTATTTTTCTTCTGGGATGGGTCATTTTATTTTTTCATCAATCAAAAATAAAATCTTAAGTTCTCCTATATACATCATGGGTTCCACTGGCCTATAAATATTGAAACTATTCTCAGAATTTTTTCTACTCAAATATATAATCATCCAATCTCAATGGAGCATTTTTCTTTGCCAATATTTGCCATATTTTTGCTGGTTTTATTTTCGGGACCAATTAGATTTGGCAATGGTCAAACAATCATAATCAAATGTGATGAAGCTGATTGTGCTGCTCTATGTCAAGAAGCTTACAAGGAGAAGCTAATCAGATCATATTGTTTGGAATTGCCATTTGGAATTGGGAGGATATGTGTTTGTGAGCATAGCTTAAGCAAATCTAGTAGCAAGGATGTTGTCAACAAGACTTACATTTATAGTAAGCCTATCTAATCACAATATTATTTAGATGGAGAAAATAAAATGGAAGAAATAAGGGTTTTGCTTGTATTTTTCTTTTATGATTATTAGAGTGAAGAGGAATTGAAAAACATTAATATATCATTTGGGTGTATTTTTTTATGTCTTCCTCTATGAAATTTTGAGCAATTATGTTGTGTTTAATTTGATTAGGAATGTAATATGAGTCAAGTTAGTGAATCCCAAATTCAAACTCTGCCTAAATGTAGGTGCACAAAAGATACGAGTTTTGCTATTTTTCATTTTCACTGTAATATTGAATAATTATAAGTTATAACTTGTGTTAGACGGTCAAACCGTGTGACGGAAACATAATATAAATATTTTTTGGTGTAAAAGTAATATTTTTTGGGTAAAGTAATACTTTGTCTGTATTCTTTTTAGCTGTGCAACAATGTACTAATTTTTACTCTAAAAATATTATTTTTCACATTAAAAAATATATTTTTTTGTTTCTGTCGCATGGTGCAACCGACTCATAGAAGACCCTCTCTTACAAAAATTACCCTTGAGTTTTAGTCTAATTACAAAAAGATATAATTTTCTTTTAAAATTGTCAAATACTCCATTAAAGTGTTACAAAAACACTCCCTTAGGGTTTTATGACCTGCTCCCTCTTTTTAAGGATGTAATTTGCAAAATAAAAACCAATAACAATGAGGTATTATAACTTTGAAAGATAGTTAATTGTTTTCTCTTGCAATTACTAAAATTTAAGGATTCTTTTTTTGATTATCCCTATTACTTTATTACTCTAGCTATATATTGTTATTGGTAGCGGCCATAAATCACAATAAATTTCAAAATAGTAGGAAAATAAAATTTAGATTATTCTAAATTTCGCATGATTGCATCTTATTTCTCAACCTCCCTGCCTAGCTCCATCTCAAATAGATGCAATTAAATAGAGCTATCAAAATCAGCTCGGCCCAATAAATGGACCGGCTTGGGCTTCATTTTCATGGGCCTGAAATGGCCTGGGCCTATCTGGCCCGAAAAGTTGGGTCAGTCCGACATACATGTTTTATGTGTATTTTTAAAGTATGAGTCGGGCTTTATTTCCAAAAATAGTGACCTGATTTGATGGAATCCCTTAGTACTCTACCATCAAATGAGCACAAGAAAGTCAAGTTTGAATTTTAAATTTTTAAAAGTAGATCAAACTGTTGGAATTGGTTTGATAAATTGGATTTCGACTCGATTTTGACCAATTATTTAAGTGTGTTCATTTATTCGATGTATGAAATAAATGAGATAAACGTCATCTACGCCGCAGGTAGATGAGTTTAGCATTTTGAATTTCTCAAAACCAATGTCGGGTGAATGAGAAATAAATGCATAAAGTTGGCCACTTAAAATGATTTTATATATGGAATATAAAAGGGTGGGAATATGGAAAGTCATATCCCACATAAGAAACACAGTAAATGTTTGACTAGTTAATAAAGAGCTTCACCACTAATAAGGAGTAATCAAGTGATACTCCTTATGGTACACCCTAGTGGACCAAGTCAATTTTGACTAGCCTTTGACTAGCTCAAAAGGCACCGAGGACGGTGCGGAGCACCGTCCGAGCCGGAGCCGGACCCGCGCACGTCGCACATAGTCGCATTAGGCGCTTTAGAGGCGCACTTTGCACTTCGCATTGTCGCAAGGAGCCTTAAAAGTTTTGGAAAATCCTGCGATCTGACGGTCACGACTGATCCGGACTAGGGGTTGCACCCAGTCTGAAAAGACACCAGGAGCTCTATATAAACCAACCCCCAGATTCATTTCAATAATCAGAAAATTCGAAATTCTCTTGCTTCTTCTTCATTCTGCATTAGTCAATCAAAAGAGAGTTCAAAAAACATCTAAGTGTTCGTTGTACTTGCGATTTGTAGTGCAACTATCGCAAGTGTTTGTTGTTGTATCTTGGGAGACAATTGCCGCATACCGTACGCACCTTGAGAAGGGCAATCTTGTCTTAAAGAGAAAGAGTCCAACTATTGCCTCGACATTTCAATTTTTACAGTTACTCTGATCAATTATTTTCAGCCATTCGGTATACACCATCCAATATTTCCAACACAAAGTCAGCTTGAAAATTTTCAAATTCTACTTGATTTTGTTTTATTTGTGCTCTAAATATCGTGAATATATATTGTAGAAGTCACAACGTAACATTATAAAAACCACACAAAATGTACCCTTTTCATTACACATCAAGGCTATATTGATTATTGAGTTTTACAGTTGGAAATATGTATGCTTATGAATTTTCAAGGCAAATTGATTTTGAAATAATGATGTCTCCAATGTTACTTTGCCATGGATCAGACAAATTCTCCAATGGCCCTATACAGGGTAAGTCGATGGTTGCACGCAAAATCCCACAAATACCAATAAGACTAGACGACCTAAAAACACAAGATATTAGTGAAAAACAAGCAATTGTGTGCACAAAGCAAACATAATTCATAAGAGTAATTAATAAAAGGTTAATGGATCGGTTATGAGTTGAGCTGGCTGGACCTTAGACTTGACCAAATATAAGTTTCTAGGGACCCAAATCCAAACTTACAGGATAACTCTGGCTGCGATTATTTAAGAAAACTTTTCATTTTCATTCCGTTAGATATTTTTTTTTTTTACAAAAGATATGAATAGTTACGAAAATATCAACATTCCTGAGACCTATCCATATGGTCCGATCAATAGCTTAGTTGGGTGTTCTAACCAGCCTTTCATGGATTCGTCAGGTCTGGTCGTTCGGGTCGGGATTACCATCATGTTTTTTGGATTGGGCCTACAGGTCAAATTTCCATCCCTTATACATTTCTTAAATTGTTCTATATACGTCGGACCAGGTGCCACGCAAATAATACAACCTTAAAAAAAAAACTTTCTTAAAAGCCATCTAGAGATAAACATAAACTCATATTAGTATTTCATAACACCAATATAAAATAAGTATTTTTATAAATATAAAAAATTCGAGTCAAGCTAAATATTAAACTATTCAAATTTATTTAAACTTTGATTGAATTTCAATAATTATATTTTGCGCATGATTCAATTAAATTAATTTTTAATCGAATTGAACACACATTAAACTCAAGCGAAGTAAATTTTTTTACATATATTTTATATATCTTTTTACTAATAAATCGAAAGCACGATTCAAATTTTATTTATAATTATTGAACAAAAGAAAAATAAAAATTGTTAACTATGTTTACTATATTAAATTAAAAATCAATTTTTGTCGACTAAACTTCTTTACCTTTCAGCACTAAATATCCCCTAAATTGCAATTAAGATCCCTCAAAGGCAATGGACCTAGGGGTGGCAAATCGTCCGTGTCGGGCCTTTATCGGTCGACACGATAACAACATGAGACAATAAGCTCAAGCCCAAACACCACATGATAAGCTTATCGGGCCTAAAATTTAAAACCCTAACACGACACCCTAATAACACGAAAAGCATGACATGACATGCACGATAAGTAAAACTATTAAATTTATTCAGTCAGACCTCTATTAGGTCTGTTAGGCCATTAATTAATAAAAATATTATTATTATTTTAATATTTGATACTTAGAACACATATAATAAATTGCCAATAGTTAAGTACTAATAGTCAATTACCAATACAAATAGTAAATTACCAATTCTTAAAAAGTTGTCGTGTCTTAACGTGTCTTATCGGGTAGCCCGATAACGGCCTGGTTTTTAACGTGCCTTATCGTGTTGGTCCAACAACAACCTAAACTCAATAAGTTACAGCCCAAACCTTATAATTTTGTGTCATGTTCGTGTCAGTCAACTATAAGGATGGTAATGGGGCGTGGCGGGGGATATTTAAAGACCCAGCCCCACCCCGTTTGCCCTACTCCTATAAATCCTTACCAACCTCTGATCTCCTCCATTTTTTCTAGAGTATGTACTATTATGTTACAAAAAATTATACTTTTATTAATTATATTACATTTTTCTAAAAAACAAATGAGCTTCTGGTTTTGAAGCCCATCCAATATTAAAATGATGAGTTCTGTTTATTTCAAGATAATGTTTGATTATTTGTTTTATTTGCATTCGCTTATGCTGTGATGATTTATGATACATAAATTCACACCAGATTTTAGAGATTTTTGAAAATAATTGTGAGAAGAGAATTCCATGTTTATGAGCAGAAGTGACTTGTTCTCAAATGAGTTTTGTCCTCGAAATATCATGTATATTGATAAAATTAATAAGTAATAAGTATTAATATTTATATAAAATATAAAATATAAAATATAAAAAAGAAATTATATGCGGGGCGGGACAGGGCAATACCACTACCCAGGCCCGACCTACCCCGTGCACGGGGCAGGGAAAGGCGGGTACCTATTGGGCGGGTCATTTTGCCATCCTAGTCAACTATGTCATGCCTCAAATTGCCACCCCTAAGTGGACCTTAGGGCTGAAAAACAAACGAACTTGCTTATACTGAACTTGAGATCAATCGAAATGCTCGGTTCATTAATATAACAAACCAAATTTGAACACATTTATCCATTCGTTAATATGTAAGCTCCACTCGATTCGATTAGTAAAAAAATGAAATATATGTTAAAATATCAAGTTACTCGAGCTCTCAATTTATGTTTAACTCGACTAGAGCTCGTTTAAGCTCAATTAAATTAATAATAAAACCAAACTCAAAACAATTTTTCAAGCTAGACAAAAATCCAAACAAGCTCGGATTCGCTTGCCTTACACCCTACTAGCGTGGCTGATGATATCCATTAGAGCAAATAGGGCAAATTACCCACTTGGGATAGGTGATAGAGTTTTTTGACATGTAGGATAAAAAACATAGTTTTCTACCCACTTTTGGTGTTCTTTTACCACAATACCCTTGAGGCTTTAAATGCAAGCCTTTAAAATATGTATATATGTATTTCTCTCTCTTGCAATTAAATACTCCCAATACATACGTGAACCCTCCCCTTCTATTTTACTCTTCATTTTTTCTCTCTCTTCTTCTTCTTCTTCTTCTTCACAAAATATCAAGAAGTTATTTTTGTGGTCTTTCATCACCAAAATCGCACCAAAAAATCGAATAACAAGGTAATGTTCTCCTCCTCCTAATTATTTAACCTTGTTTAAATCGTTCAAGACCAATATATTTGCAAAATATGTGAAGTGTTTTGTGAAAGGAAATATTTTCTGCATTTATGAAACACAATGCACGATATATCGTGCCTATTTTGTACATAGGCACGATATATCGTGCCTATTTGTAATGGGGCACGATATCGTGCCTAATATAAGACGCGATATATCGTGCCCCTATATTAAGCACGATATATCGTGCCCCCTATATTAGGCACGATATCGTGCCCTATATTAGGCACGATATATCTGTAAGTCCAAGCGGCTACGATAATCTAGAGGGGGGTGAATAGATTATCTCCATTTTTTTGATTTTACCCTCTTTTTCGAACAAAACAAACCAAGACAATATAGAAGGTGCGGAATGTAAACAACACACGTCGATTTATAGAGGTTCAACCCACCTAGAGCCTAATTGTTAGTCCAAGTGGCTACGATAATCTAGAGGGGGGTGAATAGATTATCCCGATTTTTCAGATTTTGCCCTCTTTTTCGTAAAACTCAAGCAAAGATGAAATGCTAAGTGCGGAAAGTAAATAGCACACGTCGATTTATAGTAGTTCAACCCACCTAGGGCCTAATCTACTACCACCCCAGTATATCCGGGATGGATTTCAAAAAGAAAAAAAGATTTTATTAATTTACCAAAAATTAATACAACGCCTTGAGGATTACCACAACCATCTTACACCACCTTGAGGATTACCACAATCCTCTTACAACACCTTTGAAGATTACCACAACCTTCAAACACCTATCACCTAGATCACCCAAGTGTATTCTTACCACAAGAATACTCACAAGGATGTTTTGTGTTGAATGATGACCAAAATCAAGATTACAACTCAATAATGATTGATACAATATGAGTACAAGTGTAATCAAGAATTGAAAGCCTAGACCTCAAATTTGAAAGTGTTTGCTTGATTGCTCTTTGCTTGTGTAGAGTGTTGTGTCTTGTTGCTTGAATGAAGCCTCTATTTATAGGAGAGGACTTGGCTTTCATTTCCAGGACATAGGCTCCTCCTTGGGGAGTGATTTCTTTGCAAAAGAAACCATTTAAAATCATCAATAGAGTGTTAGAAATCAATCCCACAAAATAGGGAAAAGTTGTATGAAAAATGTAACGGATAGTTTCTTTGATAAACAAGGAAGTGCGACCGTCACTACAGAGATAAGATTGAAATTGAATTCAGCCGAATTTTACGGGGGGACCGGTCGGAGGGTGCGGCCGGTCGGCCGCCTTGACTATGACCGGTTGAGGATGATAAAAATACGAAACAGAGAAGATGAACCAAAAGAGCAACTCCAGTCACCGGTCGCCCAGGGTCGACCGGTCGCCCTCACCGGTTGACCATCCGGTCGAGGTGCCGCCCTCCCGTATTTTTCTTACGTCCCATTTTCTGTTTCAAAACTCAACTCAGTGCGGGTTGCCCTATAGGGCGACCAGTCGAGCTGAAACAAATGTGTTGTCCAATTTTTATCGAAAATAAACTCCAACAAATACTCGAAAAATAGTAAAAACATTTTAAATCGATCGGAAGTATTTAGACAACATTTAGGGACATTGTTTTGGTTTAAAAACTCATTTGAACAAAATCATCAAAATCATGATAAAAATATTTATTTAACAAACTCCCCCTTTTTGATGATTACAAACCAAAACAATTTTTTCGAGGACGATTTTGAAACCAAATAAATTTTTCGATAAACTCCAAAAAATACTCCGAAAAATAGTAAAAACATTTTAAGTCGATCAGAAGTATTTAGACAATATTTAGGGACATTGTTTTTGTTTAAAAACTCATTTGAACAAAATCGAACAAAATCATGAGAAAAACATTTATCTAACAAACTCCCCTTTTTGATGATTACAAACCAAAACAATTTTCTCGAGGACGATTTTGAAACCAAATAAATTTTCCGGTTTTACGAGTGAACTATCCGTTAAAAACATTTCATACAAAGCTCCCCCTATCTATGAGCATATCAACACGAGATATTGCATAAGCTAGAAGCACAAGCTATAACAAGCTTATATAAGATGCATAAGAACATCATAAGCTAAGAAGCTCCCCCTGTCACAATGCTTATAATCTTTTGCAATTGAGTCCATAATACAAGCCATGGACTAGGTATTCTTGGCTATAGGAAGCCATAGCTTATAGCTTTTATAACGAGCTTGTATTAGCTTCTTTTGGCTAACGAGCCAATTTCCTGTTTCTCCCCCTTTGGAATCATCAAAAAGAATGTTAGGATGATAAAAACATCATACAAATTCATCAAAGTGTGCTAAAGAGACGGTTTATCAACCATTGAGCAATTTAAGCTTAAAAACCAAAGAAAAAGGGAGAAATGTATCATGAAGAGTTCATACGCTCGGTTTATTTGCCAAAACATGATCTCAATAAGTATTGAAGACTTTTGGAAGCAAGAGACTCATGTAGAAGTTGAAATTTTCATTGTGACATTTCATCGAACACTTTGTGGGCGTGAAAATTAAAATAAGTTGTATATAGCCCTTGTAAATGATTCAAGCCAAAAAATTTCATCACCAATTCACATCAAACATCATACAATACAACATAATAATTAAGCTCATCAAGATCATATGCAAAAAATATCAAGAAATATACAAGAAGGTCATAAACTCAAGGGTTCAACCCAATTGAGCAAAGAAAGAAAAATTCTTACCATTTGATCGGAAAAGATGAGCCATGATGATGATAAACATGCTATATAAGGTCCAAGTTGTGAATTGAATACATGAAAACAATTTTTGAGTGAAATTTGTGTGAATTTGGCAAAGGGGACGAAAAATGGCAAAAAGAAGTGAAAATAACTAATTTCAAGACGAAGCGATTTTAAACCAAATTTTGGCTTAGGGCGACCAGGTCGTGGTTGAGGGCGAGGTTGCCCTCAACCTCTTCAGCCCACTGTTTTGTCAAATTTTTCAAAATCCGAATTTTCAACCAAAAATCCGATTTTTCGCCTCTAAGTTTTAAAAACATGCAAAATGTAAACGTAAACCTCATTCAATATGCATTATGCCTAACCGAGCTCGTATGGACGCAAAAGTCTCGAAAATAGTGGTTTTGTAAAAATGTCCGCTAATTGGTCTTGAGATGGTACAAAAGATATCTCAATTTTTCGTTTTGAAATACAATCCCTTAGAAAATGATGTCGAATCTCAATATGTTTAGTACGGTTATGATGAACCGGGTTTTGAGCAATATTTATAGTGGATATATTATCACAAAAGATAGGTACGTTTTCAAAAGAGCATTTGTAATCCGCTAAGGTTTGTTTCATCCAAAGAAGTTGTGTACAACAAAAGGCGGCGGAAATATATTCGGCTTCGGCCGTTGAAAGAGAAACACAGTTTTGCTTCTTTGAAAACCAAGAAACTAGGCAATCGCCTAAAAATTGACATGATCCAGGAAGTACTTTTCCGATCATCAATATTTCCTGCATAATCCGAATCACTATAACCTTTAAGAGAAAAATTTTCATTCTTTGGATAAAATAGACCATATTGAATAGTGCCTTTCAAATATCGAAAAATCCTTTTAACGGCACTCATATGAGATTCTTTGGGATTGCTTTGAAAACGAGCGCATAGGCATACGACATGAAGAATGTCCGGTCTACTAGCGGTTAAATAAAGTAAACTACCAATCATACCTCGATACTTTGATTCATCCACGGGCTTGCCTTTTTCATTTTTGTCAGTTTTGACATTTGTTGCCATGGGAGTAGAAAGCAGATTCTTCTTTCTTGATCTTGCGAACTTTTTCAAAAGTTCTTTTGTATATTTTGATTGTGAAATGTATATGCCTTCTTGGCATTGCTTAATTTGGAGTCCAAGAAAGAAGTTGAGCTCCCCCATCATACTCATTTCAAATTCTTCTTGCATCAATTTAGAGAATTTCTTGCACAAAGAATCATTAGTAGCACCAAAGATAATATCATCAACATAAATTTGCACAAGTAAGCAATCTTGCCCTTTTTCAAAAACAAAGAGAGTGTAAGTCCAAGCGGCTACGATAATCTAGAGGGGGGGTGAATAGATTATCTCCATCTTTTCGATTTCGCCCTCTTTTTCGAACCGAATGCTCAAAGACAATAATAAAAGTGCGGAATGTAAACAACACACGTCGATTTATAGAGGTTCAACCCACCTAGGGCCTAATCCTCTACCACCCCAGTATATCCGGGATGGATTTCAAAAAGAAAAAAAGATTTTATTAATTTACCACAAATTAATACAACACCAACTTACAACAACACCTAGAAGAGCACCACATTCTTCTTCAACACCACCTTTGAGATTATCACAATCTCACTTGAAGATTACCACAATCTCCAACGGCACCTTGTGAAGATTACCACAATCTTCAACCTTGAAGAATACCAAATTCTTCAACACCTCAACAAGAAGATTACCACAATCTTCTCACACCTAACACCTAGATCACCCAAGTGTGTTCTTACCACAAGAACACTCACAAGGATATCTTGTGTTGAATGATAACCCAAAAATTCAAGATCACAACTCGATAATGAATAATACAATTGAGTGCAAGTATAATCAAGAATAGCCTAGACCTCAAGGATGTGAAAGTGAATAGCTAGTCAAATTACAACAAGAAATAAGACAATGTAAGAACAAGTGTATTCTTGAGTGTATCTTGTTGTGTTGTAATTTTCTCTCCTAATGTGTTGCTTCAATTCTTCCTCTATTTATAGAAGATGTCTTGTACATGATAGGCTCCTCTTTGGGATATGAATTCTGTAAAAAATTGCAAGACAATTGAAGAAAAGATATGTTAGAAATCAATCCCACAAATTAAGGAAAAGATGTTTGCTGCACAACGGTCAGAATTTTGCTGTCAAACTTGAGGGTGACGATCGTCGCAAGACAAATAGACGTTTGAAAATGAGAATACACATTTACACAGGCGACCGGTCGACGTCTCTACTCGACCGGTCGACGTCGACTCCAACCGGTCGCACAAACTACAAAAACGAAGAAGGCGGGGAGTTTCGTTTCAATTTTTGCTCCGTGTGCGGTCGACCGCACTTAGGTTGCCTATAGGGCGACGGTTGCCCGACCATTTTTCGCAAACATGAAGTTTTCTATTTTTCTCAACTTTCAGTGCACGGGTTGCCCTATACGGCCAGGTTGACCTCAAAACAAAAGTGTTATCCAATTTTATATCGAAAATAAACTTCAAGAAATACTCCGAAAAATAGTGAAAACATTTTAGACCGATCGGGAGTTTAGGACAACATTTAGAAACATTGTTTTGGTATAAAAATACATTAACAAAAAATCAAAAAGTGTTGTCCAATTTTGTCGAAAATAAAACTTGAAGAAATACTCCGGAAAATATTAAAACCATTTTAAATCATTTAGGAGTATTTGAACAACCTTTAAAACCATTGTTTTGGTGTAAAATCAAAATCATCAAAATCATGATAAAACCATTTATCAAACAATCTCCCCCTTTTTGATGATTACAAACCAAAACAATTTTAACGAGGTCGATTTTGAAAACAAAATAATTTTACCGGTTAAAGAGAACTATCCGTTGTGAGCGACAACATTCCGTGCAATAAACACAAGGATGGGAGTAGAGAGATTCAAACATATATTACAAATGCTCCCCCTATCAATATGCACAACAAGAGTTATATAGAAGCAACTTAAACATAAGCTAAAATCTTAGCTTTTCAATATTGAGCTTAATAACTTAAAAGCTCCCCCTGTCAAAGAGACATCATTAGAAACATAAATACGTTCATACTACAACCAATGGACCAAGAATCATACATAACCATAATAAATCAAGTGGACATAATATGATCCACAACTTATGGCTTTACATAGCCACAACTTATAGCTTCTTTTCGTGACGCTTATCTTAGCTTCTTTGAGCTAAAGAGCTTATAACTTGTTTCTCCCCCTTTGGAATCATCAAAAAGAATGTTAGCAAGATAAATACATCATATATTAATATCAAAGTGCGCAACTAAACCGATGTATCGAGCTATTTGAACATTGAAGCTTATAAACCAAATAGGAGGGAAAAGTCGAATCATACGACTTGTAGAGGTTTATGAAAACTTATTTGATAAGCAAGACATGATCTCTATAAATGTATAAGACTTTTGAAATCGAGAGAATCTTGTAGGTGATGAATTTTTCATTGAAACGTTTTATCGAACACTTGGCGGTCGTCAAAAATTGAAAAGAATATATATAGCCCTTGTAAATGAAATCAAGCCAAGTTTTTCATTACCAAATGCAATTTAATAAATATCATTCATCAACAATCAATAAGCTCATCACAAACATATACTAATTTCATCAAGATAGTACATATATGCCAAGTTCTCAAGGGTTCAACCCAATTGAGATTAAGGAAGTAGAACTCTTACCATTTAATCGGTAAATATGAGCATCAATGATGATAACCGAGCTAGGTAGTCCCCAAAATATATAATTCATGCATCAAAACTCATTTGAAGTGAATTGTGTGTGAAATTTGCAAAGAGGACGAAAATAGAGTTGAAAGGGCCAAAATGGCTAAGTAAAAGAACAAAGACGATTTAAGCCAAGAAATCACATTGGGCGACCGGTCAAGGGCTAGGGCGCCGGTCGCCGAAGGTGGATGACAGTCGACCCTTGCCCTGGCAGCCCACTGCTTCTTTCTGTTTTGCAAATACCGAAGTTTGATCCAAAAATCCGATTTTTTGCCCCTAAGTTTTAAAGACGTGCAAAATGCAAACGTAGACCTCATTCAATATATATTATGTCATAATCAAACTCGAAATGAGGTAAAATACTCAGCGGTAAATGAACAAATGTCCGCGAGTTAACTTTGAGACGGGATTTAGACACATCTCAAGTTTTTTTTGTTAAAAACGCAATCCCTTAGAAAGTTTTTCGAATCTCAATATGTTTAGTTCGATGATGACGAACTATGTTTTGAATAATTTTCACCGGACTTGTTATCCCAAAAAAAATAAGTATGTTTTAAAGCTTTGGATGAGCAAGTCATAAGAAGAAGTGCCTTATAAATATTTGAAAATTTCTTTTAACGGCACTTTAATGAGATTCGTTGGGATAATTTGAAGTCGAGCATATAGACATAAGACATATGGAATGTCGAGTCTATAGAAATAATATAAGAAAACATACCTCGAATTTGTTTGTCAATCGATATGTCTTTCTCAACCTTTGTTAATCTCTACATTGGTAGCCATAGAGGTTGAGTTGATTCTTCCTTCTTCAATGCCTAACTCCTTCAAGAGTTCTTTTGGAATGTAACCATCTACTTGGCATTGAATGATTTGAAGTCCAAGCAAGAAATTGAGCTCCCCCATCATGCTCATTTCAAATACACCTTGCATCAACTTGGAAAAATATCTTGCACAAATATTCATTAGTAGTACCAAAAATATTCTCATAAATATGCACAAGTAAACAATCTTGCCATTTTTCAAAAACAAAGAGAGTAGTATCAACTTTACCTCTTGTAAAATCATTTAGCAAAAATAGCTAAGTCTATCAACCGTACAAGGCCTTTTATAAAAAAACATTTGGCCTTGAAAAATTTTAAACCCCGGAGGTTGTTTTATATAGACTTCTTCTAGAATAAAACCATTGAGAAAATTGGATTAAACATCCATTTTGTAAAGCTTGAAATTTTCTTAAAACAAGAATGGGCAAATAAAATGCAAATAGCTACTAAATATGCTATGAGTGCAAATGTTACATCAAAATCAATTACCTTCTTCTTGAAAATACCTTTGAGCTACTAACCTCGCCTTAGTTCGACCAATGTTGCCTTGGTCATCGAGTTTGTTCCGGAATACCCTTTTTGTCTACTTCATTACTATCATCATAGGGCATCCAATTTGTCTAAGGTGTTCACAATAGAACATATACATCCAAATATTTTGAGGTAACCAATATTTGGAGTACTTCATTTCTCATTAACGACATCGCTTATATAATCAAGAATAAAAAATAGCCCAAGTGTAAAAACATGTCTCAATCATCAATAACAAAATATCTTGCAAAAGAGCATAGTAGTAAGAGACATTATATATATAGACCATGAAGCAAGAAACACATACTATGCATTTAGAAGATCATCAAGAGTCTAATAAATCATGCAAGTTCAAATAAGCTTAAGAAAGCTATAAAAGGTCTCTTTTGAAATTTGAAAATCCAATAACATATAGTTGAGACCTCATTTAAAAGAAGTATTTGAACAAGAGTTGACAAAGCAAATATGTGCAATCAAATATCGAATAGTGCCTTTCAAAAAAAAAAATCTAAAAATCCTCTTAATGGCACTTGTATGAAATACTATGAAAAACAAGCACATAGGCACATGGCAATACATATATCGAGTCTATAAGAGTAAGAATAACACAAGTAAACGTAGCTCGATAATTAATGCCTTTCTTGACAAATAATGACGTAAATGGCTATTTGTGAAAATATGTAAATCCTACACAATTCTCAAAACAAACCTAGCACAAATCATAATGATAAAAGTGTAGGCTAAGAGATATCACAAGTAAGCTCATGCCATAAAAATCCATAAGAGATGATAACACACTTTAGTTTACAAAAATGCACAAGAGTTTTAAAAACATCATATAAGGTCTTCTTTTTCAAAAATATTTTAAAAGCACAAATATATATTGAAGACCTTAATTAAAAAAAAATACTTGAAAACTCATTTTGCAATTAAGACACAAATAAAAGCATGCATAATAACAAAATAAAATGCATATTTAACTAGGGAGATACGGGTTACAAATTACGCCATTTCAATGGGTTGTGTCGTTCCCATTGTTGATGATATCTTCCCCTTGAGAAGTCACTTTGTTGATGATGACTTCTTTGATTACTCCATTTCCAAGGTTTGTTGCCTTCCCATTGTTGAAAGTATCTTCTTCTTTGAAATTGGCTTTGTTGAAAATAGTTTCTCCTTCTTTGATCAAATGAAACGTTCATTTGATGTCTTCTTGGCCGTATAAATTTTCTTTGATCATTATTTCGCCGGGTACCTAATATGACATTGTTTTGTGGTACCCTCATGTGTTTGGGTCCTTTGGGATTAGTCTTGAGACTTTTAGGTCTCCAACAATAATTAGAGCTATTTCTAGCCCGACAAGTATTTACCGTATGGCCCTTTTTACCGCAATAAAAACATGTAATAATTCTAGGAGCAAAATGACCAATATGCATATTGACTTGATCCTTTTTCATATGATTAACAACATAAGGCTTATGATCAAGTCTTTTATCACAATTATGAATATCAACAATATTGGACATTTTATTGGTACTCAAGTTGGATTTTGATAAATCATTTTTCAAGCAATTTATATCCTCAACAAGAGTACTATTTTCTTTCTCAAGGTTTCTAACCTTGTCATGTGTGATGGTGTGAGCACATGATAGTGATTCATAGGAAGTAAATAAACTATCCTTATCATTCTTTAAAACAATGAATTCCTTTTTCAAATATTTGTATTTAACAAGTAAGTTTTGGAATTCATCTTGTAGTTCATCAAAATCATTTTGCAAATCACTATAATCATTATCATAGGAAGTAGAGGGTTTAGAACTTACCTCGTTTTCTTCTTCGATGCCTATGAGGCATTGTTCAACTTCTTCATCATGGGAGGTTGTAGAAGGCTCATCCCATGTTGTTGGATTTGATGTTGTATCCATTTGTGAAGTAGATGCTTTTGAGTTGCTCCTTTCATATGCAAATACTCCATAGATGGCTTCTAATTTTTGCCATATTTTATGTGCCGATCGAATTCCTACAATATGTTCATATTCCAAATTAGTAAATGAACAATACAAAATATTTAGAGCCTTACCGTTTAAGGAGATGATTTTCTTCTCTTCATCATTTAGCTCTTTGAGGCCTTTGGAGGTGTGTGGTGTATCTATCATTGGAATGGATTCTCCATTTATGACGGTGTTCCAAATATCAAACCCGCAACCTTGTAAATAGCATTCCATTCTTTCTTTCCAAAATATAAAAATTTTGGAATCAAACCGAGGTGGCTTGGTGGTGGAGGTGCCGGATAGATGAGCTTCATTCGTAGCCGACGATCGTTTCTCTTCACTCGCGATGTGAAACAAGCTTGCCAAAGAGTTTGGCTCTGATACCACTTGTAAGTCCAAGCGGCTACGATAATCTAGAGGGGGGTGAATAGATTATCTCCATCTTTTCGATTTCGCCCTCTTTTTCGAACCGAATGCTCAAAGACAATAATAAAGGTGCGGAATGTAAACAACACACGTCGATTTATAGAGGTTCAACCCACCTAGGGCCTAATCCTCTACCACCCTAGTATATCCGGGATGGATTTCAAAAAGAAAAAAAGATTTTATTAATTTACCACAAATTAATACAACACCAACTTACAACAACACCTAGAAGAGCACCACACTCTTCTTCAACACCACCTTTGAGATTACCACAATCTCACTTGAAGATTACCACAATCTCCAACGACACCTTGTGAAGATTACCACAATCTTCAACCTTGAAGAATACCAAATTCTTCAACACCTCAACAAGAAGATTACCACAATCTTCTCACACCTAACACCTAGATCACCCAAGTGTGTTCTTACCACAAGAACACTCACAAGGATATCTTGTGTTGAATGATAACCCAAAAATTCAAGATCACAACTCGATAATGAATAATACAATTGAGTGCAAGTGTAATCAAGAATAGCCTAGACCTCAAGGATGTGAAAGTGAATAGCTAGGCAAATTACAACAAGAAATAAGACAATGTAAGAACAAGTGTATTCTTGAGTGTATCTTGTTGTGTTGTAATTTTCTCTCCTAATGTGTTGCTTAAATTCTTCCTCTATTTATAGAAGATGTCTTGTACATGATAGGCTCCTCTTGGGGACATGAATTCTGTAAAAAATTGCAAGACAATTGAAGAAAAGATCTGTTAGAAATCAATCCCACAAATTAAGGAAAAGATGTTTGCTGCACAATGGTCAGAATTTTGCTGTCAAACTTGAGGGCGACCGGTCGCGCACAAATAGACGTTTGAAAATGAGAATACACATTTACACAGGGCGACCGGTCGACGTCTACCTCGACCGGTCAACGTTGACTCCAACCGGTCGCACAAACTACAAAAACGAAGGGCAGGAGTTCTGTTTCAATTTTTGCTCCCAGGTACCGGTCGCCCTATAGGTCGACCGCACCGGTTGCCCTATACGGCGACCGGTTGCCCTGACCATTTTCTGCAAACATGAAGTTTTCTGTTTTTCTCAACTTTCAGGTACGGGTTGCCCTATACGGCGACCGGTTGACCTCAAAACAAAAGTGTTATCCAATTTTATATCGAAAATAAACTTCAAGAAATACTCCGAAAAATAGTGAAAACATTTTAGACTGATCGGGAGTATTAGGACAACATTTAGAAACATTGTTTTGGTGTAAAAATACATTAACAAAAAATCAAAAAGTGTTGTCCAATTTTGTCGAAAATAAAACTTGAAGAAATACTCCGGAAAATATTAAAACCATTTTAAATCATTTAGGAGTATTTGGACAACCTTTAAAACCATTGTTTTGGTGTAAAATCAAAATCATCAAAATCATGATAAAACCATTTATCAAACAGAGAGTTGTATCAACTTTACCCCTTACAAAGCCATTTTGCAAAAGAAAAGAGCTAAGTCTATCGTACCATGCACGGGGTGTTTGCTTTAAACCATACAAGGCCTTTTTAAGTTTATAAACATCATTAGGCTTAGAAAAATTTTCAAACCCCGGAGGTTGTTTTACATAGACTTCTTCTTGAATAATACCATTTAAGAAAGCGGATTTAACATCCATTTGGTAAAGTTTGAAATTTTTAAAACAAGAATAGGCAAGTAAAATACGAATAGCTTCTAAACGTATACGGTGCAAAAGTTTCATCATAGTCAATACCTTCTTCTTGACAATACCCTTGAGCTACTAACCTTGCCTTATTTCGAACAATGTTGCCTTGATCATCAAGTTTGTTCCGGAATACCCATTTTGTACCAATAATAGTTTGAGATGGAGGACAAGGTACCAATTCCCATACATCATTTCTTTTAAATTGATTTAACTCCTCTTGCATCTCTAAGAACCAATACTCATCCTCAATGGCATCCTTAGCATTCTTAGGCTCTTTTTGAGAAATAAGAGCTTTCTCGGCAAATTTTCTCCAGGTCATCACTTTGTCAAGGGGATCACCAATAATAAGATCTTTTGGGTGATCTCCCTTAAATTTCAATGCAACGGGAAGATCCGAGGTATTACCTCTATCTTCTTGAGGACCATTTGAAGTGGACGGTTGATCATTTGATGTAGACGGTTGATCATCAACTTGAACAATTGGTTCAATAATATCCTCTTCATCACTTTCATCATTAGGTATTCTTTCAACACCCGACGCTTCATTAAATTTGACATGGATTGATTCTTCAACAACTCCACTAGTCTTATTGTAAACCCGATATGCTTTGCTTTTTGTTGAATATCCCATAAATATCCCTTTATCGGCCTTAGGATCAAGTTTGTCCAATTGATCCTTGGTATTCAAAATAAAGCATTTACAACCAAATATCTTGAAGAAACTAATATTTGGAGTTCTATCTTTCCAAAGCTCATATGGAGTTTTATTCATTTTAGGACGAATATAAACTCGATTAATGACATAGCAAGCGGTACTTATGGCTTCGGCCCAAAAATATTTTGGAAGTGAAAATTCATTGAGCATGGACCGACTCATCTCTTGTAGTGTCCGATTTTTCCTTTCGGCTACTCCATTTTGTTGAGGTGTCCTTGGAGCCGAAAAATTATGAGCATATCCTCTGGTTTCACAAAAGACTCTAAATTCACCATCAAATTCTCCACCTCGATCGATTAGAATAGACTTAATAGTGTCTTCCTTTTCATTTTCAATGAGTCTACACAACTTAACAAACTCATTAACGGTATCGCTTTTATTGGTAAGAAAAAGAGCCCAAGTATATCTAGAAAAATCATCGACAATAACGAAAGTGTAATGTTTTCCACTTAGACTTTCCGTACCAATATCCCCATACAAAACAAGGTGAAGCAATTGTAGGGGTTCGGTTGTGGAAATTTCATTTTTAGGCTTAAAACTACTTTTAACTAATTTGTTCTTTTGACAAGTGTCACATAAGCCAAGATTTTCAAAATTCAATTTGGGTAGTCCTTTCACATGTTGGTTTTTGTAAATATTTTTCAAATTCTTGTATCCAACATGTCCAAGTCGCCTATGCCATAAACTAGTTAAATCATTATTGGCGACTAAACAAGAAATATTTTGACTAACCAAATCACTTGTACAAATTTTGTAAAGATTGCCTTTTCTATTTGCTTCACAAATACTTTCACCATTTTTAAGTATAAGGCATTTTTCTTTATTGAAGGAAACATTATAATTTGAATCACAAAGTTGGCTAACACTTATCAAATTAAACTTAAGCCCTTCTACTAAAAGAACATTACTAAGAGAGAAATAAGAGTTACCAATTTCTCCATTTCCAAGAATTCTTCCTTTGCCATTGCCGAGCATGACCATACCCTCTTCTTGGAGCTTGATGTTGGTAAAACGTTCTCTCCTCTCGGTCATATGGCGTGAACATCCGCTGTCCACGAGCCATTTTGAATCTTCCATTGTTGTTATAGCCCCTATTACCTACAAAAGAATTTCTTTTAGGTACCCTATAATTTTGGGGTCCATGGGGGTTAGTCTTGAGACCTTTGGGTCTCCAAACATGTCTAGAGCTATTTCTCAATTTGCAATTATTAGCATAATGTCCAACTTTGCCACAATAAAAACAAGTAGGAGTATTATAACTATTAGCACGTACAAAAGTCGGACCTTGGTTAGTTTTCTTAAAAACACTTTGAAATGGAATGCTCACCTCTTTGTGCATCTATAATTTTTGTGACTTTATTCGTGCTTATGTTGAAACGATGCACATCATTTTTCAAACATTCAATATCTTTTGTGAGCGATTCCTTTTCGGTTTCAAGAGAGTGAACTCTAGTAAGAGTAAGAGCATGAGCTTTGTCTAGAGATTCATAAGAGGTAAATAATTTTTCTTTTTCAACCTTAAGCTCCTTATGCTCCTTTTTCAAATTTTTGTATTTAACAATTAAATTTTGAAACTCAATTTGCAATTCATCAAAATCACATTGCAAGTCATCAACTATGGAGGAAGTAGAAGAATTAGAGCGTACCTCATTGTTTTCATCGTCTATGGCCATGAGACCGTGTTTGGTCTCTCCTTCCTCATCGGTTGTTTCGAGTAATTCATCCTACGTTTTGACCTCTACATTTAGAGCCTTCTTTTTCGTGAAAGGCTTCCTTTTCTTTTACTCCTCTTCATCGAGCTTTGGGCAATCGGCAATGAAGTGCCTGGATTTTCCGCATTTAAAGCAAGGATTATCTCTTGGTTTTCTTGCTTTATTTTTATTCACAAATTTTGCAAATTTTCGAACAAGCGCATTTTGTCTCCTCATCATCATCATCATTATCATAGTATGCATTATTAGAAGAAGAAGCAAGACCTTTAGGAATAATTTGCATACCCGATTGATTTATGGATGGTTTGGAATTTTTCCTCTCCTTGAGATAGACTTCATAGATGAGGAGGTTTCCAATAAGCTCGTCAAACTTGAGTGTCTCAAGGTTTTGTGCCTCCGTGATTGCCGTTACTTTTTCGGACCATGAGCCGGGAAGAGCATTCAATACCTTAGTCACCTTGTCTTCTTCGGAGATGACTTTACCGAGGGCCACAAAAGGATTGACAATATTATGAAGCCTTTCCACCATCTTGGAGATGCTTTCACCATCATGCATGTTAAAGTTTTCAAAGTCTTTAACAAGCATGGTATTTCTTGCTTGCTTGACCTTCTTAGTCCCTTCATAAATTGTCTCCAATTTTTCCCAAACTTCATGTGCCAACCTTATGCCTCTTATGCGATTATACTCGGAAGCCGTAAGAGAACAATGCAAAATATTTAAGGCCTTACCGTTTAGAGAGAAAGCCATTTTGTCGTTTTCATCGAACTCCTTGAAAGGTTTAGGAGTCGAGGTGCCATCCAACGATTTCTTGGTTGGTTGATCAACTCCTTAATGACCACATTCCAAATGTCGAACCCGCACCCTTGTAGAAAGCACTCCATACGGTCTTTCCAAAATGCGTAGTTGTTGGCGTCGAATAGTGGTGGCTTGTTGGTAGAGGCGCCGGTGGTGAGATGAGCATCATATGTAGCCATGGATCTTTTCTCTTTACTCGGAACAAGCTAGAAAAAGAGTTTGGCTCTGATACCACTTGTTAGTCCAAGTGGCTATGACAATCTAGAGGGGGGGTGAATACATTATCCCGATTTTTGATTTTGCCCTTTTTCGTAAAACTCAAGCGAGAGATGAAATGCTAAGTGCGGAAAGTAAATAGCACACGTCGATTTATAGTAGTTCAACCCACCTAGGGCCTAATCTACTACCACCCCAGTATATCCGGGATGAATTTCAAAAAGAAAAAAAGATTTTATTAATTTACCAAAAATTAATACAACACCTTGAGGATTACCACAACCCTCTTACACCACCTTGAGGATTACCACAATCCTCTTACAACACCTTTGAAGATTACCACAACCTTCAAACACCTATCACCTAGATCACCCAAGTGTATTCTTACCACAAGAATACTCACAAGGATGTCTTGTGTTGAATGATGACCAAAATCAAGATTACAACTCAATAATGATTGATACAATATGAGTACAAGTGTAATCAAGAATTGAAAGCCTAGACCTCAAATTTGTGCAAGTGAAAGTGCTAAGGCTAATACAACAAGATATATGAAAGTGTTTGCTTGATTGCTCTTTGCTTGTGTAGAGTGTTGTGTCTTGTTGCTTGAATGAAGCCTCTATTTATAGGAGAGAACTTGGCTTTCATTTCCAGACATAGGCTACTCCTTGGGGAGTGATTTGCTGCAAAAGAAACCATTTAAAATCATCAATAGAGCTGTTAGAAATCAATCCCACAAAATAGGGAAAAGCTGTCTGAAAATGCAACGGATAGTTTGCTGATAAACAAGGGGTGCGACCGGTCGCGCAGAGATAAGATTGAAATTGAATTTTAGCAAATTTTACACAGGGGGACCGGTCGGAGGAGGGTGCGACCGGTCGCCCTTGACTATGACCGGTTGAGGTTGATAAAAATACGAAACAGAGAAGATTGAACCAAAAGAGCAACTCCCAGGTACCGGTCGCCCAGGGGTCGACCGGTCGCCCTCCCCTATTTTTCTTACGTCCCATTTTTTGTTTCAAAATTCAACTCAGGTGCGGGTTGCCCTATAGGGCGACCGGTCGAGCCTGAAACAAATGTGTTGTCCAATTTTTTATCGAAAATAAACTCCAAAAAATACTCCGAAAAATAGTAAAAACATTTTAAGTCGATCGGAAGTATTTAGACAACATTTAGGGACATTGTTTTGGTTTAAAAACTCATTTGAACAAAATCATCAAAATCATGATAAAAACATTTATCTAACACTAATCCTCTACCACCCCAGTATATCCAGGATGGATTTCAAAAAGAAAAAGAATTTTATTAATTACCAAAATTAATACAACTTCAACTTACAACACCTTGAAGAGCACCACACTCTTCTTCAACACCACATTTGGAGATTACCACAATCTCCCTTTGAAGATTACCACAATCTTCCTTCAACGGCACCTTTGAAGATCACCACAATCTTCAATCTTAAAGAATACCAAATTCTTCAACACCTCAAGAGTACCACACTCTTGAAACACCTATCACCTAGATCACCCAAGCGTATTCTTTCCACAAGAATACTCATAAGGATGTCTTGTGTTGAATGATAACCAAAAATCAAGATTACAACTCAATAATGAATAATACAATTTGAGTGCAAGTGTAATCAAGAAATGAAAGCCTAGACCTCAAGATATGAAAGTGATAAACTAGGCAAATTACAACAAGAATAATAACTATGAAGAACAAGTGTTTGCTTGGAATGTATCTTGTTGTGTTGTATCTCAATTGTTGTTTTGGTTGCTCCAAAACTTCCTCTATTTATAGGAGATGATTGATCAAGCATAGGCTCCTCTTGGGGATTGAAAATCTGCAGAAAAATACAATTAAAATCAAGAATATAGCTGTTAGAAATCAATCCCACAATTTAAGGAAAGTTTGTCTGCTGGCAAACGGTCAGAAATTTGCTGTCAAACTTGAGGGCGACCGGTCGCACAGAAATAGAATTTTGAATAGAACATATCACAAATAACACGGGGCGACCGGTCGACGTAGGGTTCGACCGGTCGTCCCCTTCTTTAGCCGGTCGCACTCAATGCATTTTAAGAAAATGAAGTTCTGTTTCAAAACCATGCTCCCAGGTACCGATCGACAGGGTGTCGACCGGTCGACGCCACCGGTCGACACCCTGGTCGACCGGTAGACCTGGCCAATTACAAATCCATCTCGTTTTTTTGTTCCAAAATTCATCTTCAGGTACGGGTTGCCCTATAGGGCGACCGGTTGACCTCGAGACATAAATGTTGTCCAATTTTTGTCGAAAATAAACCTCAAGAAATACTCCGAAAATTTAGTAAAAACATTTTAAACCGATCGGGAGTATTTAGATAACATTTAGGAACTTTGTTTTGAAGTAGAAACTTATAAACATAAAATCACTAAAGGTGTTGTCCAATTTTATCTAAAATAAAACTTGAAGAAATACTCCGAATAAATAGTAAAAACATTTTAAATCATTTATGAGTATTTGGACAACAATTAAAAACATTGTTTTAGTGTAAAGATAAAATCATCAAATTAAGATAAAAACATGTATCAAACAATCTCCCCCTTTTTGATGATTACAAACCAAAACAATTTTTAGAATTATTAGGGGATAATTTTTTAAAACGATTTTCCGGTAAAAACATCTAACCGTTTAGAAGCGACTAACATTTCCAAAATACATAAGCAACCAAATAAGGGAGTGAATATATTCAAGAATAAGCACAAGCTCCCCCTATCAACAAGCACATGAAGAGTAATGTTCAAATAATCAACCACAAGCTAAAAGCTTAGCTTTTACAAATTGTACTTAAGTACAAGAGCTTAAAGCTCCCCCTGTCAACAAAACACCATTAGATAAGTATATAAGTTCATCATACAACAACATGACTAAGTATAGTCCACAACTTATGGCTCTAAGAAGCCATAGCTTATAGCTTTTATATCGAGCTTTTATTAGCTTCTTTGAGCTAACGAGCCAATTTCCTATTTCTCCCCCTTTGGAATCATCAAAAAGAATGTTAGGATGATAAAAACATCATACAAGTATATCTAAGTGCGCCAAAGATACGATTTATCAACCATTGAAAAATTTAGGCTTAGAATCCGAAAATGGGAGAAATGCACCATGATAAATCTATAAGCTCGTTTTGTTTGCCAAGACATGATCTCAATAAGTATTGAAGACATTTGAAAACAAGAGATTTATGTAGAAGTTGAAATATTCATTGAAACATTTAATCAAACACTTGGCGGGCGTTAAAAATAAAAGAAGGTGTATATAGCCCTTGTAAAAGATTTTAAGCCAAGTTTTTCATACCATCACCAAAGCAAATATTTCAATCATAAATCCAACAAATAAAAGCCCCAACAAAGTAAATTCTCAAGGGTTCGACCCAATTGAGATAATTTTTAGTCAAAAAATCAAGGCATTACAAATGCCATTTAAAAGAACCATCAAGTAGCTCATATCATCAAGCAATGCATATTACAAATGTCCCAAATTATCCATCTAAACAAAATTATCAAGGCATCACAAATGCATTTAAGCAAAAATTAAAAGAAACACTTTTACCATCAAGTACTTCATACCAATTTTCAAACAATGCCAAATAGAGTATTTTTACCATCAAATACTCTAATAATACCATAATCAAGATCAACCAAAAGCCACTTTCATACTTGCTATTTTATCCCTTCAACAAACAACAAGCAAATGTCATTAGAATAAGAGAGTTATACAAATCAAGTTCATTACAAGAAAATAAAATGACATAAGAAAAAAAAGAAAAGTGATAGGCTCATCATTCTTCATCGGAAGAAAAACATGCGTTGGGGATGAGTTCTTTAATGACCTTCTTCAATTTGCCAATTGATTTTTGCATTTTTGAGGTCTTTTGCTCCAAAGCCTCATATTTAGCCTCATGATATGCTCTAAGTTCATCAAATTCGGCTTGAGTGTAGCTCCTAGACGGTTGAGCACTGGTATTACCCTCCGGATTGCTCGCCCCGTCACCCGCCGCCATTCTTTCGACCCCGGCGTCATCAAAGAAGTCATTTGGATTTTCGGATGTAGAACCTTGCACTCTTCCTTTAGCCATCTTAGTCGGGCGGATATCCATATTATTTCGCATGTGGACCATTTGAGAGATGTTGTCAATGTCAAAATCATTTTGAAACACCTCCGAATTACATTCCGAAGAAGGTAGCCCTGATTGGATAAGAAGTTTGTAAATCCAATTGCCCATGACAAACTTCTTATTTCCTTGTGTGATAGACTCATCTTATTTCCTTGTGTGATAGACTCAATCAAGCATTGAATAAGTATTGCGCCAAAATTAAGCGGTTCCCTTCTAGCAATCTTATAAGTTAAAAAGTAATCCATATTGCTAGGCATTTTGCCCGCTTTACCATAGATACAGTAGGCGACAATAACTGAAATAATCCTGTGCTCAAGAGTCATGGCCAATAACGAATATTTTGGCCAAATCCCCAAATAGGTCTTAACCTCTTCCATAGAGACACCCAACATATCATCATTCCAAATTGCACAAGCAAAATAATCCCAACCACCTTCTCGCACATGTAAAAGCCGACAAATGTCATTAGGAGTCCATCTAAAATGACGACCCCTCACAAACGAATTCAAAGCAAGAGGCTTCCTTTGAGCACCATATTCAACCCACATATTGGCATAAAAATGTAGAATCACATCATCATCATATAAAACATAAGGGTGCTCCCACAAGTACATCCACCCTTGCTCTTCAAAAAATCCTCTAATAATAGGATACTCATTTGAAAATGAATTAAATCAACAAATTTTCGTACGAGCTATCGATTTCGCACCCATGTTCAAATTTTCATAGTACCACTCCGCATATTTGTGAATAAGATCTAAAACATTATTAGAGCGAGGAGCTTGAAGTATAAGAGATTTCTTACTTTTTGCCCAACGGCAATTTTTGAATGAAATCATCCCGCGGAGTTCGGCAATTTGAGGATTGGAGAGTGTCGGGTTTTGAATATCATCACGTTCTTCAGCTACATTCCTTTGGGTAGCTCGAATATCCCGTTGTTCGGCTTCCTCTTGCCGATTTCTTGAAGAAGTAGCTCGAATATCCCGTTGTTCGGCTTTCTCTTGCCGATTTCTTGAAGAACCCTCTCCGCCCTTACTTTGCTTGAAAGTGGGATTTTGACTGGTGGAATTTCTGGGAGGTGCCATATTTGTAAGATTCTTGCAAAATGAAGTGGATTAGCAACAAGAATCACAAATTTTGATGAATAAATGAAGATTTCAAGAAAAGGGGAAAAATTCGCTGCTGAACGAGGGTTTGGAATTTTTGTGTTCTGTTTGAGAAATGAAGACAGACACATTTTAAGCCAGAAAATAAGCCTGGGCGACCGGTCGAGGTGGGGTGCGACTGGTCGATGTGCAGGGCGACCGGTCGGCCCTGCCTTGACCGTCCCAGTGGAATTTTCCAAACTCCAAAATTTTTCGAAATTCGATTTTTCACCCCAAAAGTTTTAAAATTTTGTAAAAAGATAATTATGGATAAAATCCAACAAATACGAGTTTCGAGAAAACATATATACGAGAAAAACGAGATTTTACGAGTAGTGCCCTTTTGAGAAAAATCACAAAATCATTTAGTGGCACTTAAGGGGATGAAATGAAATAGCTTGAAAGATAAGTGCATAAACTAGACATGAACAAAACATCGAATTCTAAGAATAATATGAGTGAACATACCTCGATGGTTTAAGAATCTCTTAAATGATAGCCAATGAATAGGAGATATATAATCTACACAATTCTTTTAAACAAATCTTGCACAAGACATAATAGCACAAGTGTAGACCAAGCAATAAGAGATATCACAATAAAAATGCTTATGCTATAGAAATCCATAAGAGTTTAAAAACAATATGTAAGGTCTCATTTTCAAAGGATTTTAAAAACAAAAGTATATATAGAAGACCTTAATTTTAAAATTATGAAAACTCATTTTGCAATTTAGACACAAATAAAAACATGCATACTAAATTAAAATGCATATGTAAGTAAGGAGATACGGTTTACCAATTACGCCATTTCCATGGGTTGTGCCGTTCCCATTGTTGATAATATATTCTCCTTTGAAAATCATCTTGTTGATGATAGCTTCCCCGATTGTTCCATTTCCAAGGATTATGTCTTTCCCATTGTTGATAATTTCTTTCTTTTGGAAATTCATTGTGGTGATGTCTTCTCGAGATGGTCACTTGATGTCTCCTTGGAGGTATGAATTTTTTTCGATTATTATTTCGTCGGGTACCTAATATAACATTGTTTTGTGGTACCCCAAGTGCTTGGGTCCTTTGGGATTAGCTTTGAAACTTTTAGGTCTCCAAAAATAATTAGAGCTATTTCTAGCCCGACAAGAGTTAGCCGTATGACCCTTTTTATCGCAATAGAAGCAAGTAAAATTTTTTGAAGCATAATGACCAACATGCATAGGGACTTTATTTCTTTTCATATGATTAACAACACTAGGCTTATGATCAAGACCTTGTTTCAATTTATTACAACTATGAACATCAACAATATCGGTCATTTTATCGGTACTCAAGTTGGATTTTGATAAGTCCTTTTTCATGCAATTAATCTCCTCAACAAGAGTACTATTTTCTTTTTCAAGGCTTCTAACCTTATCAAATGTGGTGGTGTGAGCACATGATAGTGATTCATAGGAAGTAAATAAACTATCCTTATCATTTTTCAAAACATTGAATTCATTTTTCAAATTTTTGTATTTAACAAGCAAGCTTTGGAATTCATTTTGAAGATCATCAAAATCATTTTGCAAATCACTAAAATCATTTTGTATAACAATATTATAGGAAGTAGAAGGTTTAAGACATACCTCGTTATCTTCTTCGATGCCCATAAGACAATGTTCAACTTTTTCATAGTTGGGAGTTGTAATAGGCTTGTTCCTTAGATTTGACATTGTATCCCTTTGAGAGGTAGATGCTTTTGAGTAGCTCCTATCCTTTGCATATACTTCATGAATGGCTTCTAATTTTTGCCATACTTTATGAGCCGATCGAATTCCTACAATAAGATTAAATTCCAAGTTGGTAAGTGAACAATATAAGATATTGAGAGCTTTACCATTTAAGGAGATGATTTTCTTCTCGTCATCATTGAGCTCTTTGAGGCCTTTGGAGGTGTGTGGTGTGTCTATCATCGGAATGGATTCTCCATTAATGACGATGTTCCAAATATCGAACCCGCTACCTTGTAAATAACATTCCATTCTTTCTTTCCAAAATGTAAAATTTTTGGAATCAAATCAAGGTGGCTTGGTGGTGGAGGTGCCGGAAAGGTGAGCTTCATTCGTAGCCGATGATCGTTCCTCTTCACTCGTGATGTGAAACGAGCTTGCCAAAGAGTTTGACTCTGATACCACTTGTAAGTCCAAGCGGCTACGATAATCTAGATGGTGGTGAATAGATTATCTCCATTTTTTCGATTTTACCCTCTTTTTCGAACAAAACAAACCAAGACAATATAGAAGGTGCGGAATGTAAACAACACACGTCGATTTATAGAGGTTCAACCTACCTAGGGCCTAATCCTCTACCACCCCAGTATATCCGGGATGGATTTCAAAAAGAAAAAGAATTTTATTAATTACCAAAATTAATACAACTTCAACTTGCAATACCTTGAAGAGCACCACACTCTTCTTCAACACCACCTTTGGAGATTACCACAATCTCTCTTTGAAGATTACCACAATCTTCCTTCAACGGCACCTTTGAAGATCACCACAATCTTCAATCTTGAAGAATACCAAATTCTTCAACACCTCAAGAGTACCACACTCTTGAAACACCTATCACCTAGATCACCCAAACGTATTCTTTCCACAAGAATACTCACAAGGATGTCTTGTGTTGAATGATAACCAAAAATCAAGATTACAACTCAATAATGAATAATACAATTTGAGTGCAAGTGTAATCAAGAAATGAAAGCCTAGACCTCAAGATGTGAAAGTGATAAGCTAGGCAAATTACAACAAGAATAATAACTATGAAGAACAAGTGTTTGCTTGGAATGTATCTTGTTGTGTTGTATCTCAATTGTTGTTTTGGTTGCTCCAAAACTTCCTCTATTTATAGGAGATGATTGATCAAGCATAGGCTCCTCTTGGGGATTGAAAATCTACTGAGAAAAATACAATTAAAATCAAGAATATAGTGTTAGAAATCAATCCCACAATTTAAGGAAAGTTTGTCTGTTTGTCAAACGGTCGAGGAAATTTCTTTGCCAAACTTGAGGCGGCCGGCGCATTTAAATAGAATTTTGAATAGAACATATCACAAATAACACGGGCGACCGATCGACGTAGGGTTCGACCGTCGTCCCTTCTTTAGCGGTCGCACTCAATGCATTTTAAGAAAACGAAGTTCTGTTTCAAAACCATGCTCCCAGGTATCGGTCGACAGGGTATCGACCGGTCGACGCCACCGGTCGACACCCTGGTCGACCGGTCGACCTGGCCAATTACAAATCCGTCTCGTTTTTTTGTTCCAAAATTCATCTTGATACGAGTTGCCCTATAGGGGCGTAGGTTAACCTCGAGACAAAAATGTTGTCCAATTTTTGTCGAAAATAAACCTCAAGAAATACTCCAAAAATTTAGTAAAAATATTTTAAACCGATCGGGAGTATTTAGACAACATTTAGGAACTTTGTTTTGAAGTAGAAACTTATAAACATAAAATCATTAAAGGTGTTGTCCAATTTTATCTAAAATAAAACTTGAAGAAATACTCCGAATAAATAGTAAAAATATTTTAAATTATTTAGGAGTATTTGGACAACAATTAAAAATATTGTTTTGGTGTAAAGATAAAACCATCCAAATTAAGATAAAAACATGTATCAAACAATATCGTGCTTGTTTTGTAGAATAGGCACGATATCGTGCCTCAATGAAAAACAAGCACGATATATCGTACCTATTTGTAATGGGGCACGATATCGTGCCCTATATTAGGCACGATATATTCTTGCATATTTTAATATTTTTTATGTATTCTTGCATATTTTAATATTTTTTGTTTGTATGTAGATGAACTCTCGCTATGTTGTTGTTCGATTTGGTGGTCATTGGGAAGGTTTAGAATATAAAAATGGTGAAATATTGGAGGAGGTTTATGGTGTTGTTGATGTTGATAGGGGCGTATACGATTGTGTAATGCATGTTATTGTAGATATTTCTGGAAACAAACTTGGGAAGTTAAAGTTGAAAAACGATGATGACATTGAAATTGCATTTGGGAACACCGAGTTACCAGTTGTTTTTGTAACACTGAATAGAAAAACGATGGGTGAGACTAGTTCACATAATGTATTGGGAGGCCAGTCTGGGCATAATCGAGTTGAGAACGTTGAAGGTCAACAAGGTGTTGGTGGAAGTTTTATGCAACTAATGGCTAGTCAGAATGATTTGTCAACAGTCATTGGGCCTAATTACAACTACATGCAACATCTTAGTTTTCAACAATACGGTGTACCGCAAATCAATCTATATAGTCATGTAGTAAGGCCTAGTGGAGCACATTTTATGCATATGAACAATGTTCCAATTATTGATCATCCACGTCCACTATCACCTACAGATTAATGTTCCAAATATCAATTGTGCGGGACTAGTATAAGGCCAAGCAATGAAGATGGCTATTATCACGATATGGGTTGTGATAATCGATGTTAATTGTGATAATAGTGATCTTTGATGTTGGTTGTGATAATAATGAAATTGATTATGGTGCAAACTACATCCGGATGATTTTGGTGAGAACTACACTGCTTTGGTGATGTTGTGCGCGTTGAAGCTAATAATCAATTTGAAAATGACCAGCGTCGTCAATTTGAGAATTTTGTGAGTGGAGACGTGGACGGAGAGAAGTATTTCCAGAAAACCAAACCAAGATGCAGCAGAAGTACGAGGTGCTAACATACATCCAAATATCCATAGAGACAATATGGACGAAACAATAGTGCCCACAGGACGAAGTTGGGTGATTCCTGGTACACTCTCGCACATTTCAGTTCCTCCCAAAGAACCTGCTAGGTTGGAAGCATCTGGTGGGACATTGCGCCAAGGAGCAACATACATGAGCAAAACTGAATTGGATATCGCACTAGACATGTATCACCTTGAAAATCAAGTCGAGTATCGAGTTGAACGCTCGGATAAGACTCATTTTCATGCAATATGCAAGTATGAACGATGCCCTTTTCGAATGCGTGCATATGGAAAGGATGGTATTTGGAGAGTAGGGAAGTTTGACAAGCACCATGGATGTGGGTTAAATTTGAATGACAATGCATCTAGGCGGGTGCATTCTAAAGTAGTAGGTGCGTATTTTGCATCTAGATACTAGTGGAACATTCTCGTGCCAAGAGATATGATAGCGGAGTTGGAATCGCGACATGGGCTTAAAATGAGTTATAATGTTGCGTTGAGTGCAAAGCATCATGCCTTTGGGTTGATATATGGAGATAGCAACAAGTCATTCAATCTAATTAGGCATACTTACACATGTTGAATTTAACGAATCTCGGATTGGTAACTAGATGGAAGTCGGATAATTTTAATAGATTCAAGTACATGTTTTTGCTTTGCATGCATCAATCACTGGATTCGAACAATGCCCGGCGATTATTGTGATTGATGGAACACACCTTAAAGGCAATCTTAGGGAATATTGTTTGTGGCAAGTAACAAAAGATGGTAATGAGCAGATTTTCCCACTTGCGGTTGGAATCGAGGATGTTGAAAACAGCGATTCACGGACATGGTTTTGAGACGGTTGAGAGATGCTTATAATTGCCCTCGTGATCTCGATTGTTTAAGTCGGGTCAAAGACAAGAGTATCGTAATGCCATAAAAGCGATATACCCGGAAGCATCACATGAGCTTTGCACTTATCATTTGCGAGTAATTTGGCTCAATACGGTCAACATATAGTAGCAATGTTTAGGAATGCGGCATATTCATACCGCCGTGAAGATTATGATAAGTATTTTGAAAACATAAAAGTTGCTAGTGAGACGGGTGCGTTTAAGAAATTAGAACATGCGGGGGAACGGATGGTCTCGAGTTAAGTGTCATGTCCGGCGTTATGGGTTCATGACATCAAACTCATTTGAGAGCTTCAATAGTCGGTTATTATGGGCGAGAAAGTTACCTGTTTGTTACGTGGCTTGAGTGTACTCGGACTATTATTGAAAAGTGGTTTTATGAACGACGACCGCTTTGCTAATGAAAAGATCAAGAGCTAACATTTGAAGCAACCAAAAGATTAAGTGATGCGCAGTTGATATAGGTCGTAGAATGGATGTACAATATCTTAGTAATGTGATGTACAAGGTGAAAGATGGAATCATCGAATCGACTCGTGCCTCCCTCTGCCCTGCTGCCTCCCAAAGACTAGCGCCTAAAAATCGGTTCTCCTTCGGGATGAACTGAGGAGGACCTAACAAAATGACTGGATCATCGACTCGCTCCATATATATCTGCTGGAGCTCCTCCTCGGTCGGATCCAATATCTCATGACACACTAAAGCCTGTAAATAAATATATAAATAAATTAATAAAAAATAATTTATTATTTAAATAAATAAATAAGTAAACAATGTTAATACATACCGTGTCAAAGAAAAAATCAGTCATGTCAACGGTGGTCTTCGAAAACCTCCAACGGAGGCACTTAGGCAACTGGGTGTCGGATACTCGAGTCACCCAGGCATTACCCAGGCGAGGTATTGCCTCGAATGCCCAAATCTGTGAGAACATTGATAAGTGTCAAAAATATAATTTTTAAATATTTAAAAACTAAGTACAAATAGAAATAAAAAAAAAAAAATATACGTACAAAGCAAGACATAAGTGGACCCATAAAAATGATAAGAAGGTGGCCGATATCGAGGTGGAACGTCCTTAGTATATCGGCCGGTGGCAAAACATCATGCGGTGCCGCCGAATATAATGAATTAATATCGAAAGGAGTATTTCCCCCAAGGGAATGTCTCCCACGTGCATGTCGTCGTCCTCGATCAAAAACCACGGCCAAGCGGTCGGCCCATCGGTCTGTCGGCCATCGAAACACAAGATATCATGTAAAAAGCAAATAACACCTTCGCCACCTTTAGGGGCAAATGTCAGTGAGTCACGGAAGGTGCCATCAAGCAAATAAAGTGCGTAAATGCTTGGCGGTAACCCGATCACCCCCAGGCAATGCCAATACCGCCTATATATACCAGTCTCGGGTAACTCCAAAATCACCGTTAGGGTCAAATGTCGACCCGAAATCGCAATCCCGATATCATAGCAAAATCACGCGGAGAGAATCTGATAGTCTGCTCTCCGACGTGGAACCAACACTCCGATTCCGGAGCGTCCGGCACACACACCTCCATCGCAACCAAAGCATGTAGTGTCGCATTACAACTAGCTCCGTCATACCCAAAATCCAAAAAATATCCGAAAGCCGACTGTCTAAACTGGGTATATAAACCACCACCGATCTCCTGCAACTCATCTCTGATAGTCTGAATAATATTCGATCGAACGTACCCCGCGATCTGGGCCCTCTCTCGATGATATGGGGGTCTCAACCACTGTGGACCGACCTACAACAATTAATAAATTGCAATTTAGTAATGAGGTACAAAAATTGAAGAAATGTAATAATGAGGAACAAAAATTAAAGATCAGATGGTAGAGGCACAATATAGGCACAATTTCAAATAATTAAACTGGGGCACGACATCGTGCCCAAATTAACCTACGACACAATATCGTGCCCAAATTAACCTACGTCACGATATCGTGCCCAAATTACTAGGGCACGATATCGTGCCCCAATTACCCTATGGCACGATATAAGCTAAATCGTGCCGTATCGTCTTCTTAACCATATCGTGCCAACGTTACCAGGAAAATGCAAACTCCATCTTCTTCGAATATATTACCTAAAACACAAACTCTTACACTCTCATTTATCAAGTAAAAATACACCAACAACTAACATACTAATCCATGAAAATCCAACATATATTTCGAAATATAAAATCCAACATAATTTCCGAATGTAAAACTCCAACATATACTAGAAATGAGAACCTTAGTTGGAAAGGGGACGACTAACCTGTTCGGGAACGGAGGAGGACGGTGCGGCATCGACGGGTGCAGCGGTGGTGGCGACGGCGGAGGGGGACGACTCTTGGTTGGACGACATGGTTTCTCTCTCGCACGATATGGGTTTCTCAAAGACACGATATGTTTTCTTTTGTTTTTTACCTTTTGCTTTTTACTTTAGGGAAAAGAACAAGAGTGGGGGATACGGTTTTCAGTGTGTGTATAGGGTTTTCAATGTGTGTATAATAATTAGCTTTAGTTTCAAAATTCAAAAAAACTCAATTAAATGAGGGACAATGTTGTCAATTTGGGTAGAAAAGAGTTTTACTATATTGGTGGTTAAAAAAGAGTACCAGGTACTTAAAAAATTTTCCCTATCCATTATTCTATTTTCCAATCTCAAGCTGCTGTTCTACTTGCTCACAGAACAAAAGCTACCAGAAATTCGCTTTACGCTATCTCAACCCAAATGACCGCCAGATATCCACTCATAATCCCGTGATTATCCGCAGCCCACTACTCAGAAACCTGTGGAAAAATTCGGGTCTATGGCATCAGTGTCATCGCTGGTCCCTGTTATTTGTTCTGCAAGAACAACAACTCCAAGAACCAGGAAGAATGACTCCAACGGAATTAGTAAAAGTGTCAGCCCAAACAAGAAGCAAAAACTGAGTAAAAATGGTGGTGGATTGGGGAATATTGTGGAAGTGGTGCAGAAAGACGTAGCGTTTCTGAAAGCGGGTTTCAGCAAAGGATTGCGATGGGCTAACAACGCATTTCGGATTCCCGAGGTATCCAAGTCGGTTGAGTATTTGATATGGCTGCGGAATATAGAGGATCCGCAAGCGTCTTTATTTCGGTTTCCATCCTGGCCTCAGCCTTACTATCCAGGTAGTTGATAATGTGGCACTTTGTTGTGGTTTCAAGTAGTGGCTGGAGATGATGTTGTTTCGTAGTTACACTAAGAGAGTAGTTTTGGGAAGTAAAGTGCTGCTTTAGATAATAGAATTAGGAAAGTATTCCCAAGAGAAATTGGATAGCAGTTATTTACTTGTAACATATTTTTTTTTTTATTAAATATCAGTGTCCTTGATTTGATTTTTGAATTCTTATACTCTGTATTTCTTGAATTGGGAAGAAAGTAGAAATTTTGTGTAGTGATGATGTACAAAATGTTTTGATCATGTGGGTTGTAGTTTAGGATTTAATCCAGCAGGTGCTACTTGGGCAATTTTTCATAAAGGATTCGATATGATTTTAGCTAGCCTTACCTTTTAAGGAATATAAATATGAACCAAACAGTCCTTTTGACATGTGGAAGTTGGTTTATGCATAGCCAGTGGCGGCTGCAGGATTTGAGACTTGGGGGAGGTAAGAGCGAAAGTCTTGAGGATCAAAGGAACAAAACCTATATTTGAAGACATTTGCAAGACTTTTTTCTCAATATTCTGTGGGGACAAATGTATTTATTCCCTTAACTTATACATAAATATAGACTAATAGCAACTAAATTAAAGAAGAATAAAAATTTGGGGTTGGGGGCAGCAGCCCCCTCATGCCCCCTGGATCTGCCGTGTGCATAGCGAAAGTTAATCGTTTACCCGTTATGTTGTGCTCTGCCTTGCTCAGGTAGGTCGCGTATATTTTGGCATGTCCATAGATATGTCAAGTGAATCTGATCAAGTGTAGCTTGATTGGAACTCATGCTAGGATCGGCTTGAAAATTATTTAACTGAAAGTACGAATTTCAAGCAAACTTAAGCTTCCTGACAATTGTGGAATGAATATATTGATCAAACTGAATTTGTTGTAAGACATTAAGAGCTTCAATAATATCTTTTTACCTGAATTTTTGTAAATCACTTGTTGCATAAAAGATAATCCAGATGGTGATGATGATGAAGAGCACAAAATTCTGCGATTTTGATTTATTGATTATGAGTGATTGCACATCAGCTTTTGTTTGTTCGTGTAAAGAAGAGATTCAGAAGACACACAAAACCAATCTAGCAGAAACTGTTCTATGCATTTCCGTTACTGTTGTTTTCAAACATATATGGGGTTTTTAATTTCATTAAGATTGAGATTCTGTTTGTGTTTACCTGCTTCCTTTATACAACTTGAGAAATTTATAAGAATTCACTTTGCTTTAGAAACTAGCTATCTGAATATAATTCTTTTTCTTGTTTTTGAAGAGCTCTCTGGTGTTGATTTGTTTCTGGCTGATCTCAAAGCCATGGAGGTTTATGTTGGCTACTTTTACTATCTATCGAAGATGTGGACAAAGCCTCTTCCTGAAATTTATGATGCAGAGAAAGTTACAGAGTATTTCACCTTGAGGCCTCATGTAGTGACCCTTCGACTTCTTGAGGTAATAAATGTGCTTTGGCACTCTGGAGTTATTAGTTTAAGTTGGAAATTGAGTTTTTCTTTGGTCTCTTCATGCTGATATTAAGATCTTTAAGTTATTCTGAGGGGATAAAATGCCTAAACTGAAACTTGATTCTTGGTCTTCTTTAACTTTCGCGTACTTTAACAAACTCAAGTCTTTGTTTCTCAATTTACTGTGATTTTTCAATGTCAAATGCTTTTAAATTTGCCTAAAGTGTGAAATTGAGTCTTTGCTCTCCTCATTCAATGCAGAGACTTGAGTCTTGGTCTCTTTATTGGAAGTACTGCATACATTTAACTCGAGTCTTGTTTCTTCAACCCAGTTGTCATGCATTATTCAGGCTCTACAAAGATATATTCTTTTGACTGTTCAATATCAATTTCTTTTAGATGCACAGGGGCCAGGCTTCAATATAGAAGGCATGGCATTCAAGTTAGAAGTTTTTAGACTCAAGGGAATCTCAATGAATGAAAATGACCTTTTCACGCATAGGAGTTCCTGCTCTAAGAGAGCACTAACGAACTTAATTCTCCAGTTTATCAAAAGTTCAAAACGCCTTGCTAGTCCTTTTTTAGTTGTCTTGATGTATTTTTTATGTTCTTGTGAGAATAAAAATGAAAAAGTTGTTCTGAAGAAACTTGTTTGTAGGCACCTGTGGCTTTTTCGAAGATTATAGGATGTATTGTCATTGACTAAGTAAGGTTTACATTGATGCAATCTGATTTCATGATGAACACTGATGACATAAAGGCATGAACTCCTTGCTAGGCTTATATCTTATCTTTTGCCAGGCGCTTATTAGGTGTGAAGTCATTTTAACAGAACTCCTCTTTGATTTTGCTCCTCCTACAAGTTTGAACTCGGCAATCTAGATCTGGATAGCCAAAGATATGATAACAATCAAACTAATATCGAAATAATTTAAACCAAATTAAATATGACGTTAGCACCCTGCTCCATGCACCATGTCCTGCAACTGTCTTACTAGATGTACTCAGAAACAGAAACATAAGTGGTCTTGATCATTGGATTTTGATTACTGATATAAACTCAAGAGTTTTGGAAAATCTTGACTTCTATGTTGGACTTTATTGTAGGGTTTTTTTGGATTAAGGGGTTAATAGACCAAATGTTTATGTTGCTGAAATTGTCAGAAGAATAAGAATAGCAGAAGAAAATAAAACAGAAAGTTTAAGGGAACAGTAAATAAGAATCTTGGCATTAAGAACCAATTCCATAGAATATCTAGGTCCATAACGATCAACACTACAAGAAGACAAGTGTGAATAGACCAAATGAACTTCTCCTAGAGAATAGAGGTGATATTCTAAACTAAAGAAAGTAAGGATATAATTTCCTTATTGTTTGCTAAAGATTATTCTTGACCAACGAAAGTCCTTCATTGTTTCTTTTAAAGTCCTTCATTGTTGAGTACATGGTTGACTATGGACAAATATAAATAATTGACCTTGTGTATATGTTCCAGATCACACTCTTTTCTTGTCAGGCCATACCGTATGAAGCAATTTGGTTGCAGCCAAAAGTTGTCTATATCCCAATTCCCAACCCAGAATATATATTTTCTTCTTTGACTAGAATTTTAAGCTTCGCATGATATGTGCATTTAATGTACTCGAACTACCATGCATTTTAATTTGTATTATTTGAAGTTCTTGTTGATTATTCTTTGGTTTATTAGACAATCAGTGTGCAAGAGCTGTTGCTTGAGCTATAAATTAATTGAACTACATCCTTACTGGCTTTTATCTTGTGGAAGGTCTTTACTGCCTTTGTTTCCACCACAATCAAATTCAGGATCTCTAGGATCAGTTCTGCGGAAGATGAGGATGCTGGTGGAAATGTTTCTGATCACAATTTTGGGATAGTTTTAAAAGAAACAATGCTAAACTTGGGCCCCACTTTCATAAAAGGTAAATACAGGTTTTGTGTAAATGTATGAGTCATTGGAACGATATAGTTAAAGAGCATATTACACTATTTAAGTTAATGTTGAAAGTTCAACATCATTATTCTCGTTTATCATAAATTTCCTAGTATCATATTACTATTTTCATTTATAACTAATTTCCTACTGTTCGTGTGCAGTTGGTCAGTCCCTTTCTACAAGGCCGGATATTATTGGTTATGAAATTGCAAAGGTGTGAGACTGAATCATCTCTATTTAGTTTAAATTCCATACACACCTAGACAAATGTATAAATTGAATTATAGTATAGTGAGCACTAATTGACAAAACTTGTACAAATTTAAGTATTTGGGTCAAGGTTGTGCCCGATGGTTGACCTTTAGGCATTTTCTGTTAGGTTGACACACCAAATGCTACACTGTCGAACTTGATTGTCTATCTTTTGCGATCCATTTAACTGGACTTCCACATCTCATGATCAACATACCACAAACTCGGTCATAACCAGTATTATCACACTTTTCTTAAGATAAAAGAGAGAACATTTCATTGACTTATCACCTTCGAGTCATTAAAGATCCAACTCAAACTACCACTCTTAATGTGAAACTTATGTTATCAGAAGCAGAAAGTGAAAGAACTGTGCAGTTAGAACAACTTCATCGTGATTTTGTATTCTTTTCATTGTGTGAAGTTCATCCATGGAACCTTTCGGGATATTCCTGTTTCCCTCAAGTTATGTATTAACTGAACCATGTATATATTGGAATTTATGAGTGATCAGTGAGTTCTCAAAAATACGTGTGTTGCCTTTGCTCGCTGGATAGAAGAATATGAGGTAAACGAAAATAACACATCCCACTCATTAGAACCAAGAATTAATTGCGATGATCACCATGCAAGTATATATATTCAGCAAAGTGGTCACATTAATGCAGCTATTTAGCTTGCCTTCTGCCAGAAAACTCATTTCCTGTTCCTTTCTGCCAATCTGACTAGATGCAACAGATAATTCATGTTTCATTTTTCATTGTCTGCTTAAAGTTATGATTGCAGGCACTGTCAGAGCTGCACGATCAAATCCCTCCTTTTCCCGGGCTGAAGCAATGAAAATTATCGAGGAAGAATTAGGTTCTCCTGTTGAGACATTTTTTAGCTATGTCTCTGAGGAACCTGTAGCTGCAGCTTCATTTGGGCAGGTGTAAAAGGTTTCCATGCTTCATGAACTCTAGACTTTACCTTATATGTGGGAAGTCTTATATTGATATCTGAGAAAAAGATAGTATACCATACATATTTCATGTTTTATAATTGTGTATGCCCTCATTTGTCTTTTCTGATAGTTATTGTTGACTAATTTTATAGGTTTACAAGGCAAGCACTCATGATGGGTTTGATGTTGCTGTGAAAGTTCAGCGTCCTAACTTACGCCATGTTGTTGTTCGAGATATTTATATTCTTCGTATGGGGGTTTGTCTCGAACTCTTGTGCTCGGTATCTCTCTTTCAAAGTATCAAGCTGCTGAAATTAACTTTGAGTTATTATTTCAGCTAGGCTTTTGCAAAAGATAGCAAAAAGGAAAAATGACCTTCGTTTGTATGCGGATGAACTTGGAAAAGGCTTCATCGGGAGTTAGATTACAACTTGGAGGCAGCGAATGCTTTAGAATTCATGGTATTTTTCTTTTCTGAACTTGGTTGTTTCTCACACAAGGACTTCCTCCACATTTTCAAATGGTACTTGGAGAAATTCCTTAGAGAAATAAGGGTCGGAATGTTTCTTGACTTGATTCAAATTGAATCATAGGACAGTCTGCTACCTTGAGGTTAGAGTTAAATGAACATACAATAATTACAAAAAAAGAACAGAATCAAATTTTCTTACTATCATAGGGCTGGGACAAACTTTTGCCTGTCCCCATTTACTGTAAGTGGCCATATTTTGACCTTACAAAAGTACGTGGTAATTATTGCTGTTGATCTTGAGAATGATACTGCTGCCCCTTTTCATAATTTAGTTGCTTCTTGTGATGTGAAGTGTTGCGTAAATGTACTTTTTCACAGTTTACATTTGACTGAGTTTGGTGTGGTAAATATTGGTGTCATAACTCATTGAAGTCCGATACCGACTTTAATGCTAGTTAGATGGTGCTTTCAAGCTTTATTTGCACCACTTTTTTGCTGGATTGCTAGATGCTGAACATTATGATTATGCAGTAATTATAATTTTATAAGATCAAAGACATGGGGAAGAAAAATATTATCTTCTAATGGGGAAGAAAAATATTTACTTTATGAATGTATTTTGGAATTATAGAGTTAATTTATGTTTCCTTAAAGAAGACATATCACTTCACAAAGTGATATATCCTTACATAGAATCTTCATTGTAAGTTATGACTTTTTCCCGAGTAAACCCAAAGCCTTGGATCAGTGATTATTTGATCCCGTGGTCATAAGTAAGTACTACTCATTCCTTTCCAGATTAAAATCTATAACATCCAATTTCTTAATTGTATTGCGACGTTCAGTAATGCAAAGTTTGTTTGTTTTGATTCTGCATGTGATTGAACAGAGTTGTACACTAGGGAGATTCGTTTGAGCTTCCATCTGGTCTGCTGACCCTATTAGAAAAGTTATTGCTAGTCCATTTTTATTAAATTTCTTTTGACTGCTACTCATTCGTTTCACTGCAGGAAGTTCATTCTCGCTTTACGTTTATTTGTTCACCAAAAGTATTTCAGCATTTGAGCAAAAAGAGAGTTTTAACTATGGAATGGATGGTTGGTGACAGTCCAAGTGAGTTAATATCCGTGTCTTCTCAGGAGTCTAACCGAAAGCTTCTTGATTTGGTATGAAGATCTCTTTGAATTATTTTTGCTCAAGTTAAAAAAGAAGTTACAAGAACTTTGTGGTTGGTCTTTTATGTCGTTAATCTTATATTGGGCCGAACTGAAAACAGTATGGTTCTAGTTACACCTTGATAGAAAAGTGGTAAGCAAAAGCGATAAAAGTACCTTTCAGAACCAAAAACTTGTCTACACACTGCTCCAGCTTTTTTGGTTGAATAGTACTCAAACAAAGTTTTCGGCAAGGTATGGGAATGAACAAGTTTCACTTTGTATGTTCCATATTCGCTTAAGTGATCCACTGATTATGGACCTTGTAATGCTATTGTCCTTGCCATGAATGATTTCGTGGAACCACGTCTGAGTGGAAAAATTTAGAAGCAGGTCATATGGTTATCCCAAAAAGAATTTGTAAGAAACATGGCTGAACTTGAAAAGAAAATCATGTTGCACGTTATGACATAGAGCATTCTTCTTTCAAAGATTGTTGCAGAAAACAATCATCTTTTTGAACCAAAGAAGTTATGACATTTTAGGCAGAGGATACATCATCAATGTCACATGGACTTGATAAGGATGTTGGACTACACATCACAAATGCCTCCCATGTTTTTGGTCGCAGCCTTATCCCAAAATTGAAGAATAGAATTGTAATTGGACCTAACTGTAGGATTGCATATAATCATATGAAATATATGACTTAGATTGGGACATTTGCTTGGGTTAAAACTTGCAGAACAATGGCCTCATATTTTATTTTAACCTAATCCACGAAATAGGAATATTGTCACATCATTTCTCTCCAGAAAACTTGTTCTCTTCTATCATTTTATGCTTATCGATAACTCTGCTTGAACTATTTTAGGTTAACAAAGGTGTGGAGGCATCACTAGTTCAACTTCTTGAGACTGGCCTAATGCATGCTGATCCACATCCTGGAAATCTGCGTTACTTATCATCTGGGAAAATAGGGTATTTCATATTTCTAATATTAATGCATGATTTATCATTGACTATCATTACATTTTGAAATCCATAAGTTTAACATAGATTTCTAATAATGGACACCTAACACTTGAGTGCTATTTTTAACTTTTTATTCCAATAGGTTTCTTGATTTTGGCTTGCTTTGCCGGATGGAAAAGAAGCACCAATTTGCTATGCTTGCTTTCATTGTTCACATAGTAAATGGCGATTGGGCATCCCTTGTGTATGATTTGACTGAAATGGATGTTGTAAGACCTGGAACTAACATAAGGCGTTTCACAATGGTAGTATCCGTATCTGGAATATTTTTTGGTCCTTCCATGCATAGTTTTAATTCTACTTGCATTAACTGCTGACTTTGCTTTGAGTATTTGAGGTTTTTCCCTCAAAATTTGGAATGTTATCTTCTAATGGGAGTTTGCCTCAAAAATTTTATCGGCATGACTGACATTTTGTGGATGACACAGGACCTGGAAGATGCCCTGGGGGAGTTGGAATTTGACAATGGCATGCCAAATGTCAAGTTTAGTCGGGTGAGTATCATGTCTATATTGCTGTTTCTTATGTGTGAACTGTGTCATCTGGCCATACGGCAATCTTTGAACTCCGATCAGCGAATTCTATTGTTTAACATTTCACTTTATCTATGCATTTCAAATAATTTTAGAGTTAATGTGTGAATTACATGTTAGCTTAAAGAGGAGTTTGAGCAGAAAATATCTCGCCTGCTCTCCATAGACACTACTATTTTTGCCGGTAATGCAGTTGCTTACAGTTTTTCAGTGACTATTAATCAGAAATCTTAAGAACCGGAGAGACTGCAATCTACGTCTTGGTTGAATAACCTTATCATTAATCCATGCCTGGAATTATGCTATAAACTATGCTTGTTAAATTTTCTGTATTTTGGCCAAAATTTTTAGGTATATAATGATATAACATCGAGTTATATTTTCCAAGTTAAAAGGTAATCAGTTTACAGAATCTAGCGGGCAGATTCATGGAGGTAGGCAGCAGGGGCGGAGCCAGAGTTTGTTCTGGGGGGCCAATAGTAAAAAACCCGATCACTTACATATATATAAATACACGTACAAGATAATAAAGTTTAAATATATTACATTTGCATAAAAAAATACATTAATACTCATTAGTAAATATATAAAATACGTCATTAAATCCTTAATTAATTTATCTTAGAATGTCTCTTGCATATTACGAAAATCATTTACATTATAATAAGGAAATTACGATATCTTGAATTTTCTGAGTCTAACATCAACAGCTGTGGACTTCACATTCTTTTTTTGGGATCAATTTGACAATTGAATGCATCTGCTCTTTGAGGTTTCAGATTCATATGAATCATCACTAGATAAATATTGTATTTAATTGAGCTGCCGGCCATTATTTAGTACTTCTAAACATTGTTAACTATAACAGGATATGTTTTTATGATTTCCTGTTTATAATGTTAGAAACTTTCCCAACATGTGCGCAGATCTGATATAATCTCTTCATATATTAACTTATATAAGGAGATACTCGAAAGTTGTGTGATTGCCTTTTTTTTTTTCCTTCTAAAATCAAATTATCAGTTCCGTACTTCTGTTTTTTGATTATTTGTCTGATTGCATATCATGAAGGTACTGGGTAAAATATGGTCTGTAGCACTAAAGTATCATTGCCGCATGCCACCATACTATATACTTGTTTTGCGGTCTCTGGCATCTCTGGAAGGTAACTTTTCTGTCTGTCTTTAGAAGAACAATTCAAGTTAACAGCACTTTGTCCCCTTCTATTATGCTATTGTCTGAGTCTGTGAAAGCTAAAATGTCATTGATGTAAAACAAGTAGATGCAAAAGGACACGAACTTGGTCTTTTATGACATAGATTGATCCTTCCTCTTTTACGAGTCATATGGATATGATTGATAGAATATACTAGCTTGTAAATGCCTTCCCAGAATATACCGAGTCATCTTGCTGAAGAGATGGTCAATTTGGTTGCACGTAAAGTGTCCATGCGCCAATACTGCACATCTTGATATGATAATATTTTCCTTGGCAGACAACTGACATTTAATTACCAGATTATGTCATATGAATAAGATAAGCTGGGTGGAGTAGGTCAAAATTACTGTTCCATAACACTAAGATGAGCTGTAACTAGAATAATTCGTGATAATTAAAGTTTATAATCTAGTTGTTGAAGAAAATAATTTCCTACAGCATCATTTTGAAATTTTTCACGATCATAGGACACATGGATACCTGGGCCTACGTTTGGTCAATGAGATTACCGTAGAAATTGCTATAGACGTTCGTTAATTAATTTTTTCTTTTCATCATTCTCAAAGAGATGTTAGTTGTACTCATTGGGTAGTTACAAAAACAAATGAAACATGAATCCATCTGTAACTAAATCAAGTTCTAACTTGTTAGCTAAACCTTAGAAACTGATAATATGTTGGGGGACAAATCTGAGATGAATTGTGCGAAGACAAAGTGTGTGGATATGTTGTGCTTGTGTGTGTTTGTGTATGCATGCGTGTGTGTGTGTGATATCTATCTGTCTGTCTGCCTGTCTATGTATCCATCTTCGGCTAATGATTGGGGGGGGGGGTGCATTATACATCTCGATGTTTACTCACTTATTGAATACTATATGCAAGTGAAGAATCATTCAATTATAAACCTAAAGATTAAATTGTTTTGCTCTACGGCGTCAGCAATATATATCCCCTGATTTTTATGGCAGTAATTTGTTACACTGTGGTATACTGGGATACCTATTTTCGTTTTTGAACGGCATTTCTTGTCTGTGTTATATACACACTTGTACTTTCTTTAACGTTTATTTGATTCCTTTTTCCGTTTCTTAGGATTAGCAGAAGCTGCTGATCCAACATTTAAGACATTCGAAGCTGCGTATCCTTATGTTGTCCAGAAACTTCTTGTTGATAATTCCGCTGCCACAAGGAGAATTTTACATTCGGTACTATATGCTTTCCGCTAATACATACACAAATCACGTTTTGTCATCTAATCACTGCTGAGTGTTTGGTTATCAAGAGTTAACATTTGGAATATATACGTTTAGTTAATGTTTGTGGCAATCTCGGGTTTGTTTACTTCAGTTTACAATTTCAGGTTGTATTCAACAGAAGGAGAGAATTTCAATGGCAAAAGCTTGCTGTTTTTTAAGAATTGGAGCAACTAGGTATATTAATCCTGGGTTTTGTTCTCAAATATTGACTTTGAAAATAACATTTCTTGCACTATAGTGTTGGTAACTGTATAGAATAGAATCATTGTTGTCCAAATACACTGTTGTCCCTTTCTTTTAGAAACATCTTTTTCTTTTCTTTTTGTCCTATTTTTTTTTTTTTTTTTTTTTTTTTTTTTTTTTTTTTTTTTTTGGCTGTTTTTCCTCCCACTGCATTTGATCAATAACTAGGATTGCCATTTGGTTTTCAGGAAAGGACTGCAATCGTTGGTGCCATTGAATACTCAAACTTCTCTTACTCAATCTGCAAATGGAGTTGGCCCTATGGTGGATCTTGCAAACTTGGCTTTGAGAATCCTACCATCTAAAAATGGTCTTGTCTTAAGAAGACTTTTGATGACTGCGGTGAGCACTCTTTTACTTGCTTTGATCTAGTTTACTTGTTGAAGTTTTGCTTATATCTTCAATTTGATGGAAGGGGCAGTTGTTATAATATTATTAAGTGTGGTTGTTTAACGATAATCTAATGTATGAGTATGACTCGGGGTAAATTGGCTCGACTGCTTCTGATATCAGTTTTTCTCCTTTTCTTTTTTTTTTTTTTGCGTGTGTGTGTGATCTTGTATGCACGTGAGGCAAGGGAGCTTGGGGTGTTTTCAGGGGTTGCAGTACAATTAGTGAGAATTAGATATTTGGAAATTAGTGCAAATTGAAAACAAAATCGTTTCTGAAAGGACGCTTGGTTTTGTTTCCACATTCTATTTCTAGTTTTCAATATTTTCAGTTGAGTTTTCGAGGTTGTATTGGTTTTTGTGTGAAACATAGAATATAATTGGTCGAAAGGTTTTTGTTTTTGATATTAGATTATTATACAATTTATATTTGTTAGGGTGGGCCCATGTTGACATATTTAAATGTAAGAAGGTAATGTGTAACAATAAGAGTGGTGAGTCTCACATTTTAAGTTAGGTTTAATGATTCTGTATTGGTTTTCTACATTTTGAAAATTATATATGTGAGTTTCTAGTGAAAAATTGTGTAAAACAAACATGTATTCAAACTGTTGAATAGTGTAAAACTGAAAAGATACTTTGAAACCTAAACCAAACACAACTAATTTTGATGTCGTTACTATGAAAGCTGTTTAGTTTATTATTTCTGAGCTTGAAACTGAAGCCACATTCTGACAAAACAAAACAGGATGGAGCTTCACTGGTACGAGCCCTGGTTTCAAACGAGGCAAGTCCTTTCCGCCAACAACTTTGCAAAATCGTTGCTGATATACTCTACCGGTGGATGTGTGAAGCTTTAGAAAAAGGTCTCAACCTCTCCAAATTTAGTTCCCCGGTGTCGATAGCCAACAACCCACAACTATCAGCCACTAGCGACGAATACGAATACATCCTCAAAGATCGTCGACTTAGAGTTATTTTCTTTAAGTCCTTAAATTCCGCTAAGAAAGATCCCATATTGTTGTTAAGATTCTTCTGGGCTTCGTTCGTCGTGTTCTTCATGGCATCGGCTATGGCTTGTCACAGAGTGTTGGTTTCTCTCACTGGAGATTACTTGAGTCGTTTATCGTATAATTCAAGCAAATTGCTGTGACTGCCTAAGTTACATAATTTCAGAACATCTGGGTTCGAAATTTTTGTGATGACAATCTGGGAGGATGAAAAATCTGCTGATAATGACTCAGTTGAAAAGTTCTAGACAGGTTTGTCAAATTTTATCTTTGCACTTTCAATGTTTATTAATGTAAAAAATTAAAAGGTTCTCAATATTGCTCTACTATGACTGACATTTATCAGTACACAAATTTTCACATAGGAGTTGGAAACACAGTGGCTCTGGAGATGTCATATAGTTGTAACACTGTACATATGTATATGAATGAATACTTACTCTAATGCTACAATTTAAGTCATCATTTTGTTGATTGCTTATTTTTGTATCTGTTTGTTGTGAAAGTTGTTATGCAAGACTCCTTTAAATTTATAAGTTGAACTTGTCATTTTAAAAGTATATAATGTAATCCAATTAGGAGTGTACATGAACCAAGTCGATTCGAACATACCTTAAAATTGTGTTTAAAGCTAAACTTATTCGCTCAAACTTGTTTGAAATTTTATCGAATATCTAAGATTGTGTTGGAATTTGGTTTGTCGATAGATTCGACCTTGAATGAGCTGTAATTATATATATATGTATATAGGTATAGGACCAAATGTGGTAGGGTGTTTACCATGTGGCAGTGGGTACCAATCTAAGCCATTAATTTGACAAATCCAAAGGCCCATTTTTTTCGATTTTTTTTTTGTTTTTATATTTAATTTTGCCCAATTAAGGGCAAAAATGTCATTTTATACACAAAATAATTCGGGCAGTTATGGTAACCTCCCATAATCCCCTTTTTTGGGATTTCAATTAACCCATTCCCACTTTTCATTAACTTTTGTTTCAGCAAAATCAAAAACTCACTAAAATTGTTTCTCTCTCCTGTTATTTCTCTCCCGATGGCCATTTGGTTTTTCTTCCGTTTCGAAGGTTCCTCTCTATTATTTTCGACAACAATACACAAGCCGAAACTGAGAGTGTTGTTGATTCTTCAAATAGTTGGTAAAGGTAAGTGGTTGGTTTCATTTTATTTTGATTTTTGGTTCGAGATTTTGGTAGTAAGGGGTTCACCTTTCATGTTTTTTCATTTTTTGTTGAACCAATCAACTGTCGATTTTTGATTTTTGAAGTAATTTGTAGTAAGAAAAGTATGCATTTTTGTTTGTTTTTTTTTTTTTTGAAGTATCTAAGGTTTTGATTTTCGATTTGTACAGGCGATTTTTATGGGTTTTATCTTTGTTTCTGGAGATGTTTTTGTGGGTTTTATCTTTGTTTCTGAAGATGTTTTTGTGTGAAATAGTACAGATTTGTTGGGGATTTTTTGGTATAAAAGTTGATAAAAACGATGTATGTTTAGTTAATGGATTGTGTATTTTTTTCGTTATAGGTATAGGATGGTGTAAGTTTGGTTATAGAGTGAAAGTTACGAGTGTAACGTGCGTTTATGCAGTTTTCTTTGTAGAATTGTTGATTTTTTTATGTTTTCTGAAACTGGGTTTTGTGAAATGTGTATGTATAACTTGTTCTTTTTTGGTGACTCCTTCGTTGTGTTTATGGTGTACCATTTACTTAAGAATGATGAACTTTTAGTTATTTTTTGTGTATAGTTTCTATTGTGGTGTTGGTTTAACCCATGCAATAAAAAAAGACTCAAAGAGCCATAGATATATGTATTGGTGCATATTTAGCATTGTTATTGTGTCATGAATATGTGTTTTGGTGCACTGATAAGTATGGTCATGTGTATATATAGTTCATAAAATGCATAATCACACATGGTGTTAAATAGTATTATTTTAGTATACAATAAGGTTCATACAGTGCACAATTAGTTTTTTATTTGTGTATTTATTTATACCTAGTGCTTTGAGTTCTGCCTTTTTTAATATTGTTCATGTTCTCAATACCAAGTTGATAACTTTTAATGGCAAGAGGAAACATGAAATGACCGGCATATCCAGGGCCGAATGAGGGTGCACGTAATGTTAATAAGAGGTCTAAGACTGCCAAATCTGCCTTGAAATCTGCGATGCCCAAGTTGAGGACAAGATCCATGCCAACAACTCTATCAGACACATTGGGTTTTTCAGACGAAAGTTGTAATTGAAATAGGATTGTGGATTTGACAAGGTTGATGCCGCGGAATTTGCACGACTGAGGACGTTATATTGTCATGCAATTCTAATGCATGTCTTGAACCAATAGAAAGACAGGGTTCTTGGGTTGACTAAAAAATTTGTCAATGGCAAATAGATTTTTATATGGACATTTTGTGTATTTTGTTAGATGAGGTGTTCTAAGTACGGTTTTAGAGTAGTATATTATATTAGACTGGTACTTCAGGGCTAATTTGACAACATTTTGGTGACTTATTACAAATGAACTGATGCAAATATGTTTTCTATGTTTTAAGATGTGACTTATTTTATGATTGTATAGTTAGTGAAGAAATAGTGCATAGTTAATAGCATTGTGGTATATGTTTATAACGTTTTGGTATATACATGTTAGAATGAAGCTTTTTGTATTATTTTACAGGTGTTAATGAATTTTTTTAGTGTATATTTTATAAGTACTATGTGCACTGTTAGTACCAATATTATGCTTGTTTTTGGATTACAATGCAATCGTTTAAAAAATTGAAATTCAATTTATTTTTGAATGTACAATTAACGATGAAGTGGTAAACATTTAGTAGTAATTTGGCACACATATAGTATTGAATTGAGAATGGTATAAAAATACCAAAAAAATGAAGACAAGATAAGTTGGCGCATAATTAGTGACGAAGTTGTGTACACTTAATAGTAACTAGTAAAGTGCACGTGCGCTGCACGTGAACTGTATAATTTTATTATTATAATTAAAAATAAATTCTTAATATAAGTTAATTTACTTTAGTTTTATTATATCATTCATTTTGTAGTCATACTTTTTAGTAAATATAAATTCACAAAGCATAAAGTGGCAAGCCTTTTAAAATTCTGTAGTTCAGGGTGAAATACTAAATAATAATTATGATAATAAGTAAATAATTAAAAACATACGAAATAAGATCTAAAATTTAACACAAACTCAAAATATCCATGTTGTAAAGGCGTATGAGCTGCTATGTATTTTCACAAAAAAACTTATATAATTAAACATTAAAATTTGAATTTTAGTTGCTTTCTGTATTAGTTTTTTCACAGAACCCACCATATCATCATGTAGATTAAACCATATATGCCTTAAGACACTTTGGAGACATCATATGAAATTCTTCCACATCAAGTCTCACCAAGGGGAATATGTGAACAAAGTATCCCTTCTTCTGGAGAAAATAACTTTTTTTACTCACAAATTCTACTCAATAAAAATTACTTGCTTGGAACTTGAAATCCTCCCCACTATTTTCCTTTTAACAACAGATCAAAAAAACAACATAATACACAACTTTTTAAAGATAAAAGAAACCTAAAAACTGCAACAAATATTTCTTAATTGACGGCCGTGTAATCCAAATAAGTAAAAAATATTCCCAACAAATAATATTAAAAGAGAGCCCATCTCAGTCATGAGAACATTCTCCGCACAATGACATTTTTGAATCCATAACATTCAGATGGAGCCCCTCTTTGACACAATCGACCGTTAAAGAGAAGCAAAAGGCACCTCTCCTACACAAAATATAGCAAAACATCTTTAAGAAAGATTAAATTAAACCATCAAATTATGACCTCCAACCATTATACTCTTCGTAGTATTATTTCGATTATGATTAATAAACAAATCATTGAGTTAAATCAGTCATATTCATATGCCAACAGAGAATTGATAAGAAGCAGCCAATCAACTGCCTATTAAGCCTATTATTAAGAATCCACCAGTTTATTAGAGGCCCACTTGCTCAGTTGGATTTTCTTATATTTCCTTCATCCTCGGTGCCTGAGTGCCTGGTTTTCCGATGGTTGTACCTATCGTGACTGAAAGTAGGATACAAAGATGTTTCTTCTCCCTTGCCGGAATGGGTTGATTTTTCCATCGTTTACATCTTTTGTGACTGAAAGAAGCATACAAAGAAGTTTCTTTTGCCTTGCGATTTGATCAGAATTTTTTGATTTGTGAATTACATTTTGCCATTAAATTTAATACATGAAAGGGGTATTTTAGGTAAACCGAAATTAACAGAAATAATGATGATTTTAGAGTAGTAATATAATAATAGACATGGATAACTTGATAATTTTCCACAAAGACAACTAATAGGTATGAGCTTGCTTCTTCAAACACGAATAATAACTGAATCTTAAGTTCAAAACTCTATCGTGTTTAAGCAACCATATAAATACACAAACACTTCAAGGCCAATAACTTCCCCTAATCATGTCAAAATCAATTTTAATATAAATAAATTGCTAATTTCACAATTGACTCATCAAACGTTAAAACTATTTGAATTTTAATAGTACACTTCACTGTGGAAACCTTAATAAAAAGAATCTGGATTCTCTTGGCACCATGTATATTACAGTAGATTAATGGTTTTCAAATAGCGAAACTTCTCAAAAAAAAAAAATTGTAACATCGAAAGAGCCTTGGAGAAAAGGAAGAAAAATTACCGAAAACTTCGACGGAATATTGTATGATCACATAATGAAGAAACACTCATGGTGAATCAATGGTGAATCGAACAACTCGAACCTAAAAAACAAAACCGTAACTTCAAAAAAAAATCGTAAAATCGAAATAGTGTCGAGAAAAGGAAGAAAAATTTACCGAAAACTTCGACGGAATATTATATGATCACAGAATGAAGAAATAATCATGGTGAATCCATGGTGAGTCCAACAACCCCGATCAAACGAATTTTAAGAAGAAACTGATTAATTGGTTTGGGTTTCCAACTTTCCATACGCATAGAATGTGAAAAGGTTTTTTTTCTCTTGAGTCTCCTTAGTAAATTACACTTCTACCGGTCAAATTTATTTAGTAAAGGGGTATTTCCAACTTTCCATATGCCTGGAATGTGAAAAGTTTTTTTTTCCTCTTGAGCCTCCTCATTAAATTGCACTTCTACCAGTCAAATTTATTTAGTAAAAGGGTATTTTAGTCCAATCATATTTTTACAGAAATATTCATCCTTTTAAGATAGTAGTAGATTAGGTACACATATAGCATTTATACTTTCGAAGCATTTATGGTTTTGCCCAGTTATTTTTTATTTAGTTATACAGACATGATGCACATTTAGCATGAAAATGATATATAACTAGACAATAAACGACATACAATTAATATAAGACAAATCCTTGATCTGAGTATTTGCATAGTATAATCTACTATCTACTATTTATTATCCTAAAGAGACCGAATGTTCCTGTAAAATTGTTGAATACCTAAAATAACCTTCAGTCTAAAAGGCAACTCTCCAGTAAAGACATTTTCTAGCAGAAAAACGGTGTTTCTGTAAAAATATTGATTACGTGAAATAACCTTCGGTCTAAAAGGCAACTCCCCAGTGAAAAGCCATCTTCTCGTAGAAAAACGGCAGAACAAAAACGTCTGCAAAAGGCAAATAAATTCTTTCTATCGACGACACATGTCTACATCTTCTAATTTGTGCGATGGCAAAACCAAACCAGAAATATTCTTTCATCAAGGCAGGATCCGAAGTCCAAACCAGGAAAATCTGATCGGGAAAGGCAAAGGAATTGACCAGAAATGGAAAATAAGAAAATTTGATCGACGGGAAGGCAAACAAATCTGACCAATTTAACCATCCTTTCTCTCTGCATTCCATGCGTTTTATGATTCTTCTTTCCGAGAGTTGCTTTATCTCCCTATGAGTTTTCTCTGTTACTTATTTGGTTGCCAATTTTTACAGAGTTTTTTTTAATTAGATATTGTAGATTTGCATATTTCTTTCTATTATCGGTTTGTCTGTCTTCCTTTTTTTCTCGGGTATGATTACATTTTAGGGGCGAATAGTGCGGTTAATATTTTCAGATAAATAGCTCAGACTTAATTTGAATATGATCGACACTATTGCTCATTCCCAAAAACCAATCTTTTTAATCTTACATCCAAATTTGTTTTTATCCTCCATTGATTCAGGGAGAAACCCTCTGTTGTGGCTATTGAAAGCCATAAGTTGTGGATCATTTTTTTGTCCACTCTTGGTGTATTATGGTTGTATATGTTTCTTAGTCCATTGGTTGTAGTATGGACTCATATACGTTTCTAATGATGTCTCTTTGACAGGGGAAGCTTTTAAGTTTTTGATATTTAAGCTCAATATCGAAAAGCTAAGATTTTAGCTTATGTTGAAGTTGCTTTTATATTACTCTTGTTATGCATGTTGATAGGGGGAGCATTTGCTATATGTGTTTGAATATCTCTACTCACATCCTTGTGTTTATATTGCGCGGAATGTTGTCGCTCTCAACGAATATTTATTTTTGACCGGAAAACTTGTTTTGTTTTCAAAATAGCCTCTCAAAATTGTTTTGTTTTCAAAATCGGCCTTGTTGAATTGTTTTGGTTTGTAATCATCAAAAAGGGGGAGATTGTTTGATAAATGGTTTTATCATGATTTTGATGATGTTGTTTTTACACCAAAACAATGTTTTTAAATGTTGTCCAAATACTCCTAAATGATTTAAAATGGTTTTAATATTTTCCGGAGTATTTCTTCAAGTTTATTTTCGACTAAATTGGACAACGCTTTTAATGATTTTATGTCAATGTGTTTTTACATCAAAACAATGTCCCTGAATGTTGTCCTAATACTCCCGATCGGTTTAAAATATTTTTACTATTTTTTGGAGTATTACTTGGAGTTTATTTTCGATAAAAAATTGGACAACACATTTGTTTCAACTCGACCGGTCACCCTATAGGGCAACCCGCACTGAGTTGAGTATTGAAACAGTAAAACGGACGGTTTGGAAAATAGGGAGGGTGACCGGTCAGCCCAGGGCGACCGGCCGACCTCGGGGCGACTGCACTGACCGCACCCCTCGAAGAACAGACTCATCTTGTTTATCAAAATTGTTCCTCCAACCACACATAGGGCGACCGGTCGCACCCCCGCGACCGGTCCCCCGTGTAAATTTCACAGAGAATTCAATTTCAACTTATCTCTCTGATCGGTCGAACCCCTCTTTGACAAAGACAAACTATCCGTTGAGTTTGCGGACAACTTTTCCTTAATTTGAGGGGTTGATTTCTAAAGACTCTTTTCTTCAATTGTCTTGGTATTTTTTACAGAATTCATGTCCCCAAGAGGAGCCTATCATGTACAAGACATCTTCTATAAATAGATGAAGAATTGAAGCAACATTACAAGAGAGAAAACTACAACACAACAAGATACACTCAAGAATACACTTGTTCTTACATTGTTTTATTTCTTGTTGTAATTTGCCTAGCTATTCACTTTCACATTCTTGAGGTCTAGGCTTTTCTTGATTACACTTGCAGTCTATTGTATTATCAATTATCGAGTTGTAGTCTTGAATTTGATTAATCATTCAACACAAGATATCCTTGTGAGTGTTCTTGTGGTAAGAACACACTTGGGTGATCTAGGTGTTAGGTGTAAGAAGATTGTGGTAATCTTCTTATTGAGGTGTTGAAGAATTTGGTATTCTTCAAGGTTGAAGATTGTGGTAATCTTCACAAGGTGCCGTTGAAGATTGTTGTAATCTTCAAGAGAGATTGTGGTAATCTCAAAGGTGGTGTTGAAGAAGAGTGTGGTGCTCTTCAAGGCGTTGTTGTAAGTTGGTGTTGTATTAATTTTTGGTAAATTAATAAATTTTTTTTTCTTTTTGAAATCCATCCCGGATATACTGGGGTGGTAGAGGATTAGGCCCTAGGTGGGTTGAACCTCTTTAAATCGACGTGTGTTGTTTACATTCCGCACATTTATTATTGTCTTTGAGCATTCGGTTCTAAAAAGAGGGTAAAATCGAAAAGATGGAGATAATCTATTCACCCCCCTCTAGATTATCGTAGCCGCTTGGACTTACAAGTGGTATCAAAGCCAAACTCTTTGGCAAGCTCGTTTCACATCGCGAGTGAAGAGGAACGATCGTCGGCTACAAACGAAGCTCATCTTTTAAGCACCTCCACCACCAAGCCACCTCGGTTTGATTCCAAAAATTTTATATTTTGGAAAGAAGAATGGAATGTTATTTACAAGGTTGCGGGTTTGATATTTGGAACACCGTCATAAATGGAGAATCCATTCCGATGATAGACACACCACACACCTCCAAAGACCTCAAAGAGCTAAATGATGAAGAGAAGAAAATCATCTCCTTAAACGGTAAAGCTCTCAATATTTTGTATTGTTCACTTACTAATTTAGAATATGAACATATTGTAGGAATTCGATCGGCACATGAAGTATGGCGAAGCCATCTATGGAGTATTTGCAAATGAAAGGAGTCAAACAAAAGCATCTACTTCTCAAAGGGATACAATGTCAAATCTAAGGAACAAGCCTCTTACAACTTCCAACTATGAAGAAATTGAACATTGTCTTATGGGCATCAAAGAAGAAAACGAGGTATGTCTTAAATCCTCTACTTCCTATGATATTGTTATTCAAAATGATTATAGTGATTTGCAAAATGATTTTGATGATCTTCAAAATGAATTCCAAAATTTACTAGTTAAGTACAAAAATTTGAAAAAGGAATTCAATGTTTTGAAAAATGAAAAGGATAGTTTATTTACTTCCTATGAATCACTATCATGTGCTCACACCACCACACTTGACAAGGTTAGAAACCTTGAAAAATAAAATAGTACTCTTGTTGAGGATATTAATTGCATGAAAGGGGATTTATCTTAATCCAACTTGAGTACCGATGAAATTGTTGATTATTGTGATAATTCGAAACTAGAACTTGATCATAAGTTTAATGTTGTCAATCATATGAAAAAGAATCAAGTCTCTAAGCATGTTGATCATTATGCTCCTAGAATTATTACTTGTTTTTATTGCGGTAAAAAGGGTCATACGGCTAATTCTTGTCGAGCTAGAAATAGCTCTAATTATTGTTGGAGACCTTAAAGTCTCAAGACTAATCCCAAAGGACCCAAACACATGAGGGTACCACAAAACAATGTCATATTAGGTACTCGGCGAAATAATGATCGAAGAAAATTTATACCACCAAGAAGACATCAAATGACCATTTCATTTGATCAAAGGAGAAAACATTTTCATCAAAGCCAATTTCCAAGAAAATGATATAATCAAAAATGGGAAGAACACAATCCTTGGAAATGGCAAAGACATCATCAACAAGATGATTTTCAAAGAAGAAAAGACTATCAACAATGGGAAGGACAAAAATCTTGGAAATGGAGTAATCAAAGAAGCCATCATCAACAAAGTGACTTCTTAAGGGGAAGATATCATCAACAATGGGAACGGCACAACCCATGGAAATGGCGTAATTGGTAACCCGTATCTCCCTATTTAAATTTGCATTTTATTTTGTTATTATGCATGCTTTTATTTGTGTCTTAATTGCAAAATGAGTTTTCAAGTTTTTATTTTTAATTAAGGTCTTCAATATATATTTGTGCTTTTAAAATATTTTTGAAAAAGAAGACCTTATATGATGTTTTTAAAACTCTTGTGCATTTTTGTACACTAAAGTGTGTTATCATCTCTTATGGATTTTTATGGCATGAGCTTACTTGTGATATCTCTTAGCCTACACTTTTATCATTATGATTTGTGCTAGACTTATTTTAAGAATTGTGTAGGATTTACATATTTTCACAAATGGCCATTTACGTCATTATTTGTCAAGAAAGACATAAATTATCGAGGTACATTTACTTGTGTTATTCTTACTCTTATAGAACTCGATATATGTATTGCCATATGCCTATGTGCTTGTTTTTCATAGTATTTCATACAAGTGCTATTAAGAGGATTTTTAGATTTTTTGAAAGACACTATTTGATATTTGATTGCACATATTTACTTTGTCAACTCTTGTTCAAATACTTATTTTAAATGAGGTCTCAACTATATGCTATCGGATTTTCAAATTTCAAAAGAGACCTTTTGTAGCTTTCTTAAGCTTATTTGAACTTGCATGATTTATTAGACTCTTGATGATCTTCTAAATGCATAGTATGTGTTTCTTGCTTCATGGTCTATATATATAGTGTCTATTTCTACTATGCTCTTATGCAAGATATTTTTGTGATTGATGATTGAGGCATGTTTTTACACTTGGGCTATGTTTTCTTGCTTATATAAGCGATGCCTAGGTAATGAGTTTGTTGTTTTGTGTAGATAAGAAATGAAATACTCCAAATATTAGTTACCTCAAAATATTTGGATGTAAATGTTCTATTATGAACACCTTAGATCAATTGGATGCCCTATGATGATAGTATTCCGGAACAAACTCGATGACCAAGGCAACATTGGTCGAACTAAGGCGAGGTTAGTAGCTTGAAGGTATTTTCAAGAAGAAGGTAATTGATTTTGATGTAACATTTGCACTCATAGCACATTAAGTAGCTATTTGCATTTTACTTGCCCATTCTTGTTTTAAGAAAATTTCAAGCTTTACCAAATGGATGTTAAATCCAATTTTCTCAATGGTTTTATTCAAGAAGAAGTCTATGTAAAACAACCTCCGGGGCTTTAAATTTTTCTAGGCCAAATGATTTTTATAAAAGGCCTTGTATGGTTTAAAACAAGCACCCCATGTATGCTATGATAGACTTAGCTATTTTTGCTAAATGATTTTACAAGAGGTAAAGTTGATACTACTCTCTTTGTTTTTGAAAAAGGGCAAGATTGTTTACTTGTGCATATTTATGAGAATATTTTTGGTACTACTAATGAATATTTGTGCAAGATATTTTTCCAAGTTGATGCAAGGTGTACTTGAAATGAGCATGATGGGGGAGCTCAATTTCTTGCTTGACTTCAAATTATTAAATTCCAAGTAGATGGTTATATTTCAAAAGAACTCTTGAAGGAGTTAGGCATTGAAGAAGGAAGAACCATCTCAACCTCTATGGCTAAAGATTGACAAAGGTTGAGAAAGACATATCGGTTGACAAACAAATTCGAGGTATGTTTTCTTGTATTATTCCTATAGACTCGACATTCCATATGCCTTATGTCTATATGCTCGACTTCAAAAACTATCCCAACGAATCTCATTAAAGTGCCGTTAAAAGAAATTTTCAAATATTTGAAAGACACTTCTTCTTATGACTTGTTGTATCCAAAGCTTTAAAACATTCTTATTTGGGATAACAAGTCCGGTATTTATTATACGGTTTTCTGTATTCAAAATATAGTTCATCATAATCGAACTAAACATATTGAGATTCGATATTCTTTTAAAAAAGGGATTGAGTTTTTAATAAAAACTTGAGATGTGTTTAATTTCGTCTCAAGGATAACTCGTGGACTTTTTAATCGTTAACCACTGAGTATTTTACCTCATTTCGAGCTTGATTATGACATAATGTATATTGAATGAGGTCTACCTTTGCATTTTGCACGTTTTTAAAACTTAGGGGCGAAAAATCGGATTTTTAGATCAAATTTCGATTTCAAAACATAATCAAAAAAATGGCTGCCAGGCAGGGCCGACGGTCGCCCACAGCTCGACGGCCGCCTGCACTCGGACCTGGGCCGCTCTTGGAGATTTTTTTGGTTAAAATTGTTTCTGTTTCCAGACTTTGGCATTTTGGCCCTTTCAACTCTATTTTCGTCCCCTTTGACATTTTCACACACAATTCACTTCAAATGTATTTTGTTGCTTAAATTATATATTTTGGGGATTGTCTAGCTCGATTATCATCATCATTGCTCATCTTTACCGATCGAATGGTAAGAATTTCACTATCTTTAGCTCAATTGGGTTGAACCCTTGAGTTTGTGGCTTATATGTATTTTTCTTGATGCAATTCATATATTTTTGTGATGAGCTTATTGATTGTTGATGATTGACATTTGTTAAATTGCATTTGGTGATGAAAAACTTGGCTTGATTTCATTTACAAGGGCTATATATATCTTTCTCAATTTTTGACGCCCGCCAAGTGTTCGATAAAATGTTTCAAAGAAAAATTCATCACCTACATGATTCTCTCGATTTCAAAAGTCTTATATATTTATAGAGATCATGTTTTGCTTATCAAATGAGTTTTCATTAGCTTCTACAAGTCGTATGATTCGACTTTTCCCTCCTATTTGGTTTATAAGCTTCAATGTTCAAATAGCTCGATACATCGGTTTAGTTGCGCACTTTGATATGAATATATGATATATTTATCGTGCTAACATTCTTTTTGATGATTCCAAAGGGGGAGAAACAGGTTATAAGCTCGTTAGCTCAAAGAAGCTAAGATAAGCTCAATGAAAAGAAGCTATAAGTCGTGGCTATTGAAAGCCATAAATTGTGGATCATTTTTTTGTCCACTCTTGGTGTATTATGGTTGTATATGTTTCTTAGTCCATTGGTTGTAGTATGGACTCATATACGTTTCTAATGATGTCTCTTTGACAGGGGGAGCTTTTAAGTTTTTGATACTTAAGCTCAATATCAAAAAGCTAAGATTTTAGCTTATGTTGAAGTTGCTTTTATATTACTCTTGTTATGCATGTTGATAGGGGGAGCATTTGCTATATGGGTTTGAATATCTCTACTCCCATCCTTGTGTTTATATTGCGCGGAATGTTGTCGCTCTCAACGGATATTTATTTTTGACCGGAAAACTTGTTTTGTTTTCAAAATAGCCTCTCAAAATTGTTTTGTTTTCAAAATCGGCCTTGTTGAATTGTTTTGGTTTGTAATCATCAAAAAGGGGGAGATTGTTTGATAAATGGTTTTATCATGATTTTGATGATGTTGTTTTTACATCAAAACAATGTTTTTAAAGGTTGTCCAAATACTCCTAAATGATTTAAAATGGTTTTAATATTTCCCGGAGTATTTCTTCAAGTTTATTTTCGACTAAATTGGACAACGCTTTTAATGATTTTATGTCAATGTGTTTTTACATCAAAACAATGTCCCTGAATGTTGTCCTAATACTCCCGATCGGTTTAAAATGTTTTTACTATTTTTCGGAGTATTACTTGGAGTTTATTTTCGATAAAAAATTGGACAACACATTTGTTTTAGGCTCGACCGGTCACCCTATAGGGCAACCCGCACTGAGTTGAGTATTGAAACGTAAAAATGGGACGGTTTGAAAAATAGGGAGGGTGACGGCCACCCTGAAGGCGGCCGGTAGGGCGACTGGTCGACCCCTTGGGCGACCGGCAGACGAACGTACTCGAAGAAAGAATGAGACTCATCTTGTTTATCAAAATTGTTCCCTCCAACCGGTCACACATAGGGCGACCGGTCGCACCCCCCTGCGACCGGTCCCCCTGTGTAAATTTCGCAGAGAATTCAATTTCAACTTATCTCTGCGCGACCGGTCGAACCCCTCTTTTGACAGCAAACTATCCGTTGAGTTTGCAGACAACTTTTCCTTAATTTGAGGGGTTGATTTCTAACTGCTCTTTTCTTCAATTGTCTTGGTATTTTTTACAGAATTCATGTCCCCAAGAGGAGCCTATCATGTACAAGACATCTTCTATAAATAGATGAAGAATTGAAGCAACATTACAAGAGAGAAAACTACAACACAACAAGATACACTCAAGAATACACTTGTTCTTACATTGTCTTATTTCTTGTTGTAATTTGCCTAGCTATTCACTTTCACATTCTTGAGGTCTAGGCTTTTCTTGATTACACTTGCACTCTATTGTATTATCAATTATCGAGTTGTAATCTTGAATTTGGTTAATCATTCAACACAAGATATCCTTGTGAGTGTTCTTGTGGTAAGAACACACTTGGGTGATCTAGGTGTTAGGTGTAAGAAGATTGTGGTAATCTTCTTGTTGAGGTGTTGAAGAATTTGGTATTCTTCAAGGTTGAAGATTGTGGTAATCTTCACAATGTGTCGTTGAAGATTGTGGTAATCTTCAAGAGAGATTGTGGTAATCTCAAAGGTGGTGTTGAAGAAGAGTGTGGTGCTCTTCAAGGGGTTGTTGTAAGTTGGTGTTGTATTAATTTTTGGTAAATTAATAAAATCTTTTTTTATTTTTGAAATCCATCCTGAGGATATCTTTGGGGTGGTAGAGGATTAGGCCCTAGGTGGGTTGAACCTCTTTAAATCGCGTGTGTTGTTTACATTCCACACCTTTATTATTGTCTTTGAGCATTCGGTTCTAAAAAGAGGGTAAAATCGAAAAGATGGAGATAATCTATTCACCCCCCTCTAGATTATCGTAGCCGCTTGGACTTACAGGATGGGATCCATCCACACTGCCACATGGTAAGAGGCTGCCACATGAGACCAATGCCTTAGGTAAGTAAGTAAGACCAAATCTGGACCACAGATCAACAAATTTCAATGACTAATAATAAATATACTTAAAATATATAAAAATACCTAATTAAATTGATAAATGGGATATATTAGTCCAAACTGATCAATCATATCCCATGGAATTAGGGAAGTTACACACAACATCATATATGTTATCTTACCATCTAAAACCATAATAAAATTACGTAATATTTGTAAGCAACAAATATACAATGTCTAAGCAACATATTTGTCATCAATAAGCAACACGGTTGACATACAAAAGCAACAAAAATACATATATACAAGACATATAACCTATTTAAACCAACATATTTACATCAATTTTAGCAACATTGTCTACTTAAATAAGCAAAAAATACGTCTTCAATAAGCAACACAGTACACATAAAAAAACATCATACTTACTTAGCAACATTGTCTGCCTATATAAGCAACATATTTTTCCTTGATAAGCAACATAGTTGGCATAAATAAGCAACAAAATTATATATTTATAAAAAGACAAATTGAAGGGAATAGTTTATGGTTGCAACATTGTCTGCCTAAAAAAGCAACATATTTGTCCTCAATAAGCAACATATTTCACACAGCGGAATGTGATAATATTAATTGCAAGTTTGACTGTGAAAGAAAAGAGAGAATTTCAGAGATACGGTTTCAAATATATCCAAAAAAGCAACATATTTGTCTTCAATAAGCAACATATTTCTCACAATGGATAAGGTTAGAGATACGGTTTCAAACAATCCCAAAAAATTCGGAATGTGATAGGACACTACCAAAAATAACTCCCACTTTTTACTGATATTCAAACAAAATTACCTACTTATCCTTAACAACCATTAATTAAATATAAACTAAAATAAAAATCAGTTAAATTTGCATCATTAAAAAGAAGATACTAACGCTCCGATTTGGTCTCACGTACTTATTTAAATTATATGGACTATATATATAGGTGTAAAAGATGTGTGGAGTACATATAAAAAGGAAATAAATCATTGCATAAATGTAAAGAGATTGTCCATCAATTTACATTAAATGGGATATTAACAAATCAATTCTAATTTGATTCTGGTTTTCAATATTGTACAACAAGTTAAACACGAGAATAATTGTTGGAAGTGTTCAACTTGAAATAGAATGAATGACTTCAAGAAAGTCTAGAATCAGACATACTATAATTTTGCTTTTAAAGGTCTAATAAGACAAATGAGGCACGTAATAAACATATCACGCAATTCTAACACGGAATAAGCCACGATATACTGGCAGTGCAACAACATAGATGTACAGAATGGACATCATGCTATATATAAAATGGATTTCGCACGATAAAGCTAAGGAAATCAGACAATGACAGGTGTTCGCTGACAAGGAATTGGCTACACCTCTTTTAAGTCGTAACTACACCCGTCATGTAGCCAATTGAAGACCAAAATCATATATACACAAAGTACAAAGTATTTGTGGTGTTGATCCCATTCCCTTTTATTTGAAATGAATATTGTTGAAATTGACATTGTTTTCGCCGGAGCTCTCTGTCATGCAATTGACCTTTACAACCAAATTTTCACCATCTAAGGGGACAAATAGACTCACCATTGTACATGGTTCATGTTGTACTTAGAAACTGTCTAAAATATTTCTAGCATGATTCTAGAACATTGTAGAAGAGTATGGAATGTTCTAGAAGATTCTAAAAATTCTAGAATAGTCTAGGATGTTGTGAAATATTATGAAATATTACAAAGTAGTATGGAACCATCTAAAAGTGTGTGAAGTAGTGTAGATATTTGTATACTAACATATAGAAAAGTCTAGAATATACCAAAAGTGGTAGAATATGTAAGAATTATTTGGAGATTTGTAGAGAACTCCTCTCATCCGTCCTATTAAGTAAATCACCATGATCCATTAAGGAGACGAGTAGTATATATAGGAGTTAGGAGCTCATTTGTAACTAACTAAATAATTTAAGCAAGTTTGAGTGAATACTTCCAAGAGTTCTCTTCCAGTTACTTGTGTATTTTTCTTACTTAGCCATATTTCTGCACCAAACAAGTCTATGACACATAATCTTGCTATTTTCATCTTCCTGTGGAATGTTTGTGTGATAAATTTTATCATATTAAGAGTATGGTCCTGAATGGAAAGTAAAACGCACACATACTCGTATCAGACCATATGTCCCTTAGTTTACACTAGTGGATATACTGCTTTCCGATATAGGTAGAAAGTCTTAACAATCAAAAGCAACATTCTACTAAGCTTGTTGATATGTCAGATTAGTTTTAGAATAGGATGATGCCTATTTTTTAGGTCCTCTACATAGAGTTGTTGCGAGCTGGAATGACGAGACAAAATATTGGCAAAGACGTACAACTTCTTGGTAGAAAATTTAAAGTAGGTTGTACAACAATTATAAAGTAACCAAATGAAATACAACAACTCACTTTCCAATTCTACATGAAGGGAAGCATTATCTTATCCTAAAAAATTCAATTACTATGTTCAATGATGAAGATACCATGAGGTTTCTGTATAAAGTTTGTAACGTGTTTCATATGAATGGGCAATTATTTGAGGATGTTGTTACTATGGTGTCCATGTAAGCTTATCTAAACAACTTTATTAGTTCCGCAGCAGTATATACTTGGTTAACCTGTTTGAGAAATCATGCTAACATGAAAAAAATATCCTCAAAAATATGATGGTCAACAGTTGAAATATTTGACATTCACGATATTTTTGTAACAATACTGAGCAATGTATTACCACTGGCGTTCTACGAGTTTGTGTTCATGCTTTTCCACAAACATGAATTCTTTGTCAATTATTTGTCAGTATCCACTGAGGAAGTTATGATAAAATGTTAGAATAACATCCTATTTTGAGATGTCGTTAATAGATGCCATGCAGCTAGAATCGTTTCCTTACGATTTTATGCTACTGGATGGACTTTTTTGTTGAAGAATTTTATGGATGCAGGCACTAAGCACTATTTGTACTATTTGTTAATGTATGAATATTTGAATTGTTTTGGTTATGAACTGATATAGTCATCATCCTCATATTCAGTTATTTTGTGCATAATTAATATTAATAATTATTTTTAAAATGTGGGTTTTATTGTGATATATATAACTTGTGGATATTCACCATCCTGCTCCAAGTCTCCAATAACTTATAACTTGCAATAAATTCTATAGTAGCCTGCTTCACCATATTTTGTCGTGCAACAATTTTTGTGCAGCAGTCTGCTTCATCAGTTAAATTGATTTGCAGCCAGGGGCGGAGCCAGGACAACTGGTAAGGGGGGCAAGAGTAGAGGTGTCAATTTTGTCGTGTTTCGTGTTCGCGGGTCGTGTCCTGACACAAATATTATAGGTGTGACACGAACCCAAACATGACCCATTTAATTATTTGTATCAAGATACACGACCCGTTTATGACACGGATAACCAGACACGACACAAAAAACTATATAATATAAAATTGACACGAAAAAAAAAATTTGGAGAAAAAATTAAAATTACAAATAAAAATACATTAAATATTAAAAAATATTAAATCGTGCTAAGTTCGTGTCGAATTATCGCGTCATGTCAGAAATTAACGCCTCTAGCCAAGAGTAAAAAACAAAAGATGACATTTGTGTATATATACAAGATAATAAAGTTAATATATATTACATTTGTATCAAAAAAATATATTAATATTCATTAGTAATTTTTTACAAAATACATCATTAAATCCTTTAACTTATTTAGAGTCTCTTTGCATATCACGAAAACTATCTACAATTTAATTTATCCTTTTTTATAATTTTTTTTCAATATATATTATCAAATAACAATGAGAAACCCATCTTTTGATGAATATAAAATATAATTTTAAGATGATAATAAGGTAAAATAAGACCAACAAATCTCCAATTTAACTTACTAAAATTCATGGAATAATTTTTATCCAATAAAATTTGAGGGGGGCCAAAATACTAAATAATAAAAATATAGGTACTAAAATAAAAAAATGAAAAAGTTGGGGGGACAGAGTGTTAGTCCAAGTGGCTACGATAATCTAGGGGGGGTGAATAGATTATGCCGATTTTTCACAAATCTCCCTCTTTTTCAAATGAACACGTAATTGACAAGAATGTAAATGCGGAAATTAAACAACACTCGATGATTTAGAGTTGTTCAACCCACCTAGGGCCTAATCTACTACCACCTCGGTATATCCAAAGTGGATTTAAAAAAAAAAAGATTTTATTAATTACCACAATTAATACAACACCTTGAGGATTACCATAATCCTCTTACAACACCTTCAAGAAGATTACCACAATCTTCCTTCACCACCTTTGAAGAGTACCACACTCTCCAAACACCTATCACCTAGATCACCCAAGTGTATTCTTACCACAAGAATACTCACAAGGATGTCTTGTGTTGAATGATAGACAAAATTCAAGATTACAACTCTATAAAACCAATACAAAGATTGAGTGCAAGTGTAATCAAGAATCAAAAGCCTAGACCTCAAAGATGTGCAAGTGAAAGTGCTTAGGCTATTACAACAAGAATGTAAAAAAGAAAGCTTGAAGAATTTGCAGATTTCTTGTTGTGTATTTTGCTTGTTTGTGTTGTGTCTTGTGTCTTCAATTCATCCTCTATTTATAGAAGAGTCTTCACCAACATAGGCTCCCAACATAGGCTCCCAACATAGGCTCATTCTTCTTCACTTTTGTCTACACAAATAGGATCACAAGATGTAGAAATATTGTACAAAAATGAAAAGTAAATCTTGCTGATAAGGATTGCAATGGTTGGAATTTTTCTTTGTCAAAAATTACATAGGCGACCGGTTGTCTGTATAAGATTTCGAACGTTTGAATGAAAATAGTGCGATCCAGTAGGGGTTGGGGGTGCCACCGGTGGTCGGGGTGCCACCGGCCCTGGGGGGTGCGACCAGTCGGCCCCCGCTTGACCGGTCCCCCGCTCCAATTTTTCAAGTCCGCAAGTTCTGCTTTCAATCGTGCGATCTTGGTACACGGCCGACCTTTTGGTCGACTGGCCGACCTCCAATTTTAAATATTGTCCGATTTATATCAAAAATAAACTTCAAGAAATACTTCAAAAAATTAGTAAAAATATTTTAAATCACTTGGGAGTATTTTTACAACATTTATAAACATTGATTTGGTGCAAAAACCAATTTAAACAAAACCATCAAAAGTGTTGTCCATTTTTATCGAAAAATAAATTCTAAGAAATACTCCAAAAATTAGCAAAAACATTTTAAATCATTTAGGAGTATTTGGACAACATTTATTAACATTGTTTTGGTATAAAAACTCATTTAAACATAATCATCAAAATCTTGATAAAAACATTTATCTAACAAACTCCCCCTTTTGATGATTACAAACCAAAACAATTTTAGGAAGTCGATTTTAAAACAAAACAAATTTTCCGGTCTAAAACATCAAACCATTACAAGCAAGATTTATCATAAGTACAAACACACACAAGGATAGGAGCAAAGATTTTTCAAAATCATTTTTGCACAAGCTCCCCCTATCAACATGCATAACAAAAATAAGTAGAAGCAAACAACTAAAAGCTAAGAGTTTGAATTTCATGAGCTTAAAAGCTCCCCCTGTCACAAAAGCATCATTAGTCAAGCATAAAAGTCCATAATACATCACATGGACTAAGTATTATCCATAGCATCATGCTTTTAAGAGTTCTAGCTTATAGCTTTTCTTGCGAGCTTATTTACGCTTCTTTGAGCTTATGAGCGTTTTTCTTGTTTCTCCCCCTTTGGAATCATCAAAAATAATGTTAGCACGATAAAAACATCATACAATTATATCAAAGTGCGCAATTTAATCGATTTATCGAGCATATTGAACATATAAGCTTAAATTCCGAATAAAAGGGAAAAAATTGCTCATTTGATTTGAAAAAGCTCATTTGATTGATAAAACATGATCTCTATAAACTTATAAGACTTTTCAAATCAAGAGAATCATGTAGGTGATGAATTTTTCATTGAAACATTTTGTCGAACACTTGGCGTGCGTCGAATAAAACAAGAGAAATATAACGCCTTTGTGATTCGTTTAAGCCAAAAAATTTCATCACCAATTGCAATACAACAATATTCATTCATCAACAAATCATCATATACAATCATACGAATACAAGAATTTCATCAAAATAGCAAGGTATAAGCACATTCTCAAGGGTTCAACCCAATTGAGATTAAAAAGAAAAATTCTTACCATTTAATCGGTAAAGATGAAGAATGATGATGATAATCGAGCCTCATGAAGTCCAAAATATAAAATGTATGCAATAAAACAAATTTGAAGTGAAATTTGTGTGCAAAATTCGAAGAGGACGAAAAATGAACATAAAAGACCAAAATGACTGTGACTGAAGACAGAAGCGATTTTAACCAAAATAAAAGCTAAGGGCGACCGATCGACGTTGAGGGCGACCGGTTGCCCTCAACCCCATCAGCCCACTGTCTTGCCCAATTTTTCAAAATCCGATTTTCAACCAAAAATCCGATTTTTCGCCCCTAAGTTTTAAAAACATGCAAAATGCAAACGCAAACCTCATTCAATATGCATTATGCCTAACCGAGCTCGTATCGACGCAAAAGTCTCGGAAGATAGCGATTTTGTAAAAATGTCCACTAATTGATCTTGAGATGGTACAAAAGATATCTCAATTTTTCGTTTTGAAACACAATCCCTTAGAAAATGATGTCGAATCTCAATATGTTTAGTACGGTTATGATGAACCAGGTTTTGAGCAATATTTATAGCGGATATATTATCACAAAAGATAGGAACACTTTCAAAAGAACATTTATAATCCGCTAAAGTTTGTTTCATCCAAAGTAATTGAGTACAACAAAAAGCTGCGGAAATATATTCGGCTTCTGCCGTAGAAAGTGAAACACAATTTTGTTTCTTTGAAAACCAAAAAACTAGGCAATCACCTAAAAATTGACATGATCCGAAAGTACTTTTCCGATCATCAATATTTCCCGCATAATCCGAATCACTATAACCTTTAAGAGAAAAATTTTCATTCTTTGGATAGATTAAACCATATTGAATAGTGCCTTTCAAATATCGAAAAATCCTTTTAACGACACTCACATGAGATTCTTTGGGATTGCTTTGAAAACGAGCACATAGGCATACAACATGAAGAATATCCGGTCTACTTGCGGTTAAATAAAGTAACTACCAATCATACCTCGATACTTGGATTCATCAACCGGCTTGCCTTTTTCATCTTTGTCAATCTTGACGTTTGTTGCCATTGGGGTAGAAACGGTTCTTCCTTCTTCAATTCCGAACTTCTTCAAAAGTTCTTTTGTATACTTGGATTGTGAGATGTATATTCCTTCTTGGCATTGCTTAATTTGAAGTCCAAGGAAGAAGTTGAGCTCCCCCATCATGCTCATTTCAAATTCACCTTGCATTAACTTAGAAAATTTCTTGCACAAGGATTCATTAGTAGCACCAAAAATAATATCATCAACATAAATTTGCACTAATAAGCAATCTTGCCCTTTTTCAAAAACAAAGAGAGTAGTATCAACTTTACCTCTTGTAAAACCATTTTGCAAAAGAAAAGAGCTAAGTCTATCATACCATGCACGGGGTGCTTGTTTCAAACCATACAAGGACTTTTTAAGTTTATAAACATCATTAGGCCTAGAAAAATTTCCAAACCCCGGAGGTTATTTTACATAGACTTCTTCTTGAATAATACCATTTAAAAATGGGGATTTTACATCCATTTGGTAAAGCTTGAAATTTTTAAAATAAGAATAGGCAAGTAAAATACGAATAGCTTCTAAACGTGCTACGGGTGCAAATGTTTCATCATAATCAATACCTTCTTCTTGACAATAACCTTGAGCTACTAACCTTGCTTTGTTTCGAACAATATTGCCTTGGTCATCGAGCTTGTTCCGAAATACCCATTTTGTACCAATAATGGTTTGAGATGGAGGACAAGGTACTAATTCCCATACATCATTCCTTTCAAATTGATTCAACTCCTCTTGCATTTCTAAAAACCAATCCTCATCTTCAATGGCTTCTTTAGCATTTTTAGGCTCTTTTTGAGATATAAGAGCTTTCTCGGCAAATTTTCCTCGAGTCATTACTTTATCAAGGGGATCACCAATAATAAGATCTTTTGGGTGATCTCCCTTAAATTTCAATGCTACGGGAAGATTCAAGTATTACCTTTATCTTCTTGAGGAACATTTGAGCTTGAAGGTTGATCATTTTGAGTATCATCTTAAACAATGGGTTCAACAATATCCTCTTCATCACTTTCATCATTGGGTATCCTTTCAACACCAAGCTTCATTGAATTTGACATGGATGGATTCTTCAACAACCCCACTAGTCTTATTGTAAACCCGATATGGTTTGCTCTTGGTTGAATACCCCATAAATATTCCTTCATCGGCCTTAGGATCAAGTTTGTCTAATTGATCCTTAGTATTCAAAATAAAACATTTACATCCAAATATTTTGAAATAACTAATATTTGGAGTTCTTCCTTTCCAAAGCTCATATGGAGTTTTATTCATTTTAGGACGAATATAAACTCGATTAATGACATAGCAAGCGGTACTTACGGCTTCGGCCCAAAAATATTTTGGAAGTGAAAATTCATTTAGCATGGACCGACTCATTTCTTGAAGTGTCCGATTCTTCCTTTCGGCTACTCCATTTTGTTGAGGTGTCCTTGGAGCCGAAAAATTATGGCTATATCCCTTGGTTTCACAAAAGACTCTAAATTCGCCATCAAATTCTCCACCTCGATCACTTCGAATAGACTTAATAGTATCTTCCTTTTCATTTTCAATAAGTCTACACAACTTAACAAACTCATTAACGGCATCGCTTTTATTTGTAAGAAATAGAGCCCAAGTATATCTAGAAAAATCATCGACTATAACAAAAGTATAATGTTTTCCACTTAGACTTGCCGTACCAATATCCCCATACAAATCAAGATGAAGCATTTGTAGGGGTTTGGTAGTGGAAATTTTATTTTTGGGCTTAAAACTACTCTTAACTAATTTGTTCTTTTGACAAGTGTCACATAAACCAAAATTTTCAAAATTCAATTTGGGTAGTCCTTTTACATGTTGGTTTTTGTAAATAGTTTGCAAATTTTTGTATCCAATATGTCCAAGTCGCCTATGCCATAAACTAGTTAAATCATTATTGGCGACAAGACAAGAAACATTTTGACTAACCAAATCACTTGTACAAATTTTGTAAAGATTGCCTTTTCTAATTGCTTCACAAATAATTTTATCATTTTTGGAAATAAGGCATTTTTCTTTATTAAAAACAACATTATAATTTGAATCACAAAGTTGGCTAACACTTATCAAATTGAACTTAAGCCCTTCTACTAAAAGAACATTACTAAGAGAGAAAGAAGAGTTACCAATTTCTCCATTTCCAAGAATTCTTCATTTGCCATTGTCGAACATGACCATACCCTCTTCTTGGAGCTTGATGTTGGTAAACAGTTCTCTCTTTCCGGTCATATGGCGTGAACATCCACTGTCCACGAGCCATTTTGAATCTTCCATTGTTGTTATAGCCCCTATAACCTCGGTATTTTCATCGTCTATGGCCATAAGACCATGTTCGGATTCTCCTTCCTCGTCGGTTGTTTCAAGTAATTCATCCCAAGTTTTGACGTCCGCATTTAACGCCTTTTTTTTTGGAAAAGGCTTTTTCTTCTTTTGTTCCTCTTCCGCTAATTTTGGGCAATCGGCTATGTAGTGCCCGAATTTTCCGCATTTGAAACAAGAATTGTCTCTAGGCTTTCTTGCTTTATTTTTGTTTACAAATTTTGCAAATTTTCTAACAAGAGCCGCCGTTTCTTCATCATCCTCATCACTAGCATAATAAACATTATTAGAAGAAGATGCTAAGCCTTTAATAATATTTTGCGTACCCAGTTTAGAGGTGGATGGTTGAGAAATTTTTCTCTCCTTGAGATATACTTCATAAATGAGGAGGTTCCCAATGAGCTCATCAAACTTGAGTGTCTCAAGATTTTGAGCTTCCGTGATTGCCGTCACCTTTTCGGACTATGAGCCGGGAAGGGCGTTCAATACCTTGGTCACCTTGTCTTCTTCGGAGATGACCTTTCCAAGAGCCACAAGAGGATTGACAATATTGTCAAGCCTTTCCACCATTTTTGATATGCTTTCACCATCATGCATATTGAAATTTTCAAAGTCTTTCACAAGCATTGTTTTTCTTGCTTGTTTCACTTTCTTTGTGCCCTCATAGATGGTTTCTAGTTTTTCCCAAACTTCATGTGCCGACCGTATGCCTCTTATGCGATTATATTCGGTGGCGGTAAGAGAGCAATGTAAAATGTTTAAGGCCTTACCGTTTAGAGAGAAAGTCTTCTTGTCATTTTTATCGTACTCCTTGAACGGCTTGGGAGTCGTGGTACCATCCTCCAATTTTGTTGTTGGTTGAGCAACTCCTTCAATGACCACATTCCAAATATCAAACCGCACCCAGAAAGCACTCCATGCGGTCTTTCCAAAATGCGTAGTTGTTGGCGTCGAATAGTGGTGGCTTGTTGGTGGAGGCGCCGGTGGTGAGATAAGCTTCATTCATAGCCATGGATCTTTCCTCTTGTTTGACTCTGATGCCACTTGTTAGTCCAAGTGGCTACGATAATCTAGAGGGGGGGTGAATATATTATGCCGATTTTTCACAAATCTCCCTCTTTTTCAAATGAACACGTAATTGACAAGAATGTAAATGCAGAAATTAAACAACACTCGATGATTTAGAGTAGTTCAACCCACCTAGGGCCTAATCTACTACCACCCCGGTATATAAAGTGGATTTCAAAAAAAAAAAGATTTTATTAATTACCACAATTAATACAACACCTTGAGGATTACCACAATCCTCTTACAACACCTTCAAGAAGATTACCACAATCTTCCTTCACCACCTTTGAAGAGTACCACACTCTCCAAACACCTATCACCTAGATCACCCAAGTGTATTCTTACCACAAGAATACTCATAAGGATGTCTTGTGTTGAATGATGGACAAAATTCAAGATTACAACTCTATAAAACCAATACAAAGATTGAGTACAAGTGTAATCAAGAATCAAAAGCCTAGACCTCAAAGATGTGCAAGTGAAAGTGCTTAGGCTATTACAACAAGAATGTAAAAAAGAAAGCTTGAAGAATTTGCAGATTTCTTGTTGTGTATTTTGCTTGTTTGTGTTGTGTCTTGTGTCTTCAATTCATCCTCTATTTATAGAAGAGTCTTCACCAACATAGGCTCCCAACATAGGCTCATTCTTCTTCACTTTTGTCTACACAAAGAGGATCATAAGATGTAGAAATATTGTACAAAAATGAAAAGTAAATCTTGTTGATAAGGATTGCAACGGTTGGAATTTTTGATGTCAAAAATTACATAGGGACCGAGGTTGCCCCCGTATAAGATTTCGAACGTTTGAATGAAAATAGTGCGATCCAGGTAGGGGTTGCGGGGTGCCACCGGTCGAGGGGGTGCCACGGCCGCTCTAGGGTGCGACCGGTCTGGCCCCCCGCTCTAATTTTTCAAGTCCGCAAGTTCGGTTTCAATGCGTGCGATCTTGGTACGGTCGACCTTTTGATGCACCGGTCGACCTCCAATTTTAAATGTTGTCCGATTTTTATCAAAAATAAACTTCAAGAAATACTTCAAAAAATTAGTAAAAACATTTTAAATCACTTGGGAGTATTTTGACAATATTTATAAACATTGTTTTGGTGCAAAAACCAATTTAAACAAAACCATCAAAAGTGTTGTCCATTTTTATCGAAAAATAAATTTTAAGAAATACTCCAAAAATTAGCAAAAATATTTTAAATCATTTAGGAGTATTTGGACAACATTTATTAACGTTGTTTTGGTATAAAAACGCATTTAAACATAATCATCAAAATCTTGATAAAAATATTTATCTAACACAGGCCCCCCCTGAGCCACATGGTGGCTCCGCCCCTGTTTGCAGCTACTTCTACTGTGTCAACAAATATGCAATCAGAATTTTTTTTTTTTTTTGAGAAACAACCAGAAGAATTTCGTGTGCACATTAGCCCTTGTTACACTTGTATATGGAGGTGGTTCTTAACTATGAAATTAATCTAATGCTTGCTGACTTATGATGGTTAATGATATATCTTAAAACTGAATTTATGGACTATGGTTACTTGTTTCTGTTATATATTATTTAACAAAAGACAGTTACGATACAAGAAGGCCAAATTTAATAATAATTGAAAATAATATTGAAAATTTATAAGAGAGAAGAAATAAGACAAACATATAACGTGGTCTATAACCACCGACAGAATGACCAAATGGCTATAACAATTTCATTTTTCTCTTGCTTCACAGTATCACCTATATATGTGTGTGTAAAAGACTTGTGTGAAACACATGTAAAAGGAAAGAAATCATTAAATAAATATTTTATTTACATTAAATGAGATATTCTGCTATGTCAACATAGCGGTTTAAAATTGATTTTCAACACTCCCGCAAGTTGAACACATGAATAATTCTTGGAGTGGTCAACTTGAAATGAAATGAATTGCTTCCAGAAAATCTTGAATTGGATGCATTGTAGTTTTGTGATTGAAGATTCATAGTAAGATATTTGAGACATGTAATGACACATCATGCGATTTTAACATGTAATAAGTCATGACAATTATGATAGTGCAACCAAGATAACACACAGAATGAATATTGTGCTATATAGAAAATAAATTTTGCACGAAATGGACATCGTACCATATAGAAAACAATTTTGCACAAATGAACACCGTGCTATGTATAAAAAATATTTTAAGAGATTAACAAGATCAAAATCTGCTCTGATACCATGTTGAAATTTTTAAAGAGAGAAGAAAGAAAACAAAGACATAACGTGGTTCAGCCATTTGACCTACATTCACAAACAACCATTTGACCTACATTCACAAACAAATACCCAAGGGGCACTTATAATACTTTCAATTTTCTCTTACTTCACACCTACAATATCACATGTATACAAGTTTAAAAGACATGTGTGAAATACATATAAACTGAAAGAAATCATAACATAAATGTAAAGAGACCGTCCATATCAATTTACATTAAATGAGATATTTTGCTATCTCAATAAATCAATTGTGATTGATTATGATCCATTCTGATTCTCAATATATTCTCAACCCTACATACTAAAAGAAAAAATAAATATGATATATGTCATCACCTTGCTATTCTAGGACATATCCCCATTTTCTCAATTTCACATGGCGGCTTCACATTTATTTATGTGACAACTCTATATACATAATTTTCATACATAATCTAAAAGATAAAAAGTAATTCAATAAATCAATGATTCTAACTATACCATCTTTTTTTTCGGAAATCAAATATTCTGTTCATAAGGTTTATTATAATATAAAATGTAACAAAAAATGAAAAAAAGTAAAGATTATATATATAATCTTTTTTCCCGCAAATCAAAGATGAAAAATAATGAAAAATATTTTGAGTTTTGACTATTTACAAATATTTGACATAATTCGCACTTTTTTGGGGTCTTCTCACTATTACTAAGAAATTCATTTCCAATAATTTTGTCAATACACATATCACTCCATAATAAGATGACTTAGGTTAGCCATAAATGTTGTCTTTAATATTTAACTCAATATATTTCTGATACTAGATCATTAAATTTATCCATATATTTGAAACAAAATAAAGTGGACTTGGTCGGATGATTATGACCAATGTTGTGTTTCAAAAAACAATTCAAATAATAAAATGACCAATGATGGAAAAGAAGTGACAAATAGTATATATTAATATATTTAATTCATATTGTGTTCTAAATTCCAATATATTTATTATTGGAAAAATAAAAAATGACCAATGTTGGAAAAAAAGTGACAAATAATTAGGGATGGAAATGGGGTGGCCGGGACGAGTACTTGAAGACCCAGACTCCCCCCATCCTTAGAATGGGGCACAAAAAAAAATAGAAAAAATTATATTTATAAAATATTCTTTACAAAAGTTGTCATTATCAATTTATAAATGTTAGATATAATATAAGAATACATAAAAATTATATTATAATATATATTATATATGTAAAATATATATCAAATGTATTAAAAAATATTCTTGGCGGGGCGGGTCAAAATTGTCATCCCTATAAATAATCTATATATATATATATAATAGCAGAAGTTCGGAACAAAAAAAATTCCCGCTCTTTTTGCTTCTTATATTTGGTAATATTTTAAATTAGAAAACTATTGTAAATGGTATTCCTAGTTTATATATATATATATATATATATATAATAAATTAGGAAAATATTGTAAATGTTATTCCTACTTTATATGTATATAAATTAGAAAAGTATTATAATGATATTCCTATTTTATATGTATAAAAATTAGAGAAAAAAATCTCGCTCTTTTTGTTTCTTATATTCAGTAATATTTTAAATTAGGATTATAAATGGTATTCCTACTTTATATGTATATAAATAAATTAGGAAACTATTGTAAATGGTATTCCTATTTTGTATGTATATAAATTAAAAAATCATTATAAATGGTATTCCTATTTTATATGTAGAAAAATTAGGAAACTTTTCCCGCTCTTTTTGCTTCTTATATTCGATAATATTTTAAATTAGGAAAATATTGTAAATGGTATTCCCACTTTATATGTATAAAAATAAATTAGGAAACTATTGTAAAAGGTATTCCTACTTTATATGTATATAAATTAGGAAATTATTATAAATGGTATTTATATTTTATATGTATAAAAATTAGGAAAATTTTATATGATCCAAATCGCCTATTTTTACTTTCTAAATTTGGAAATTAATGTAAAATCCTAACCGTATATCTTGCAATCCATATTAAATAATAATCTTAAACATTAAAATTGATATACATAGATAGATATGTGGATATATATAGTCAAAGATTAGATACATAAATTATCAATAATAATTATTTATAGAAAATATTGTTCATTAAGTAAATATGCAATGATATTTGTTCAAAGATTATTTTTCATAAATTAAGAAAAATATAAGTTGTATTCCAGCTTAATATTATATCAAAAGTTGCCAAATTTTAGATTCACCGTTTACCAAAACAATTAATTATAACTAACGTTTTCTTCAAAGGTATTTTGCCAGCTTCTTATTTATGTTAACTTAAGTATATTTTATACAAAGTCCTCTCATATTATACTACTTCAATTATTTTAGAGAGACACTTCAATATTGTTGATCCTAAATTCAAAGCATAACTAACAAATATGATTTATATTCATATTTTCCTTTATTACCGTCTTCCTAATGTCATGCCAACGTCAGAAATTGAACCCCGATTCTGCACTAAATAATATTTTTTTTACAATCTATCTTGTGGAACTACATGGACATTTTTTTGTCAGTGTAATAAATAAATTTTACTTCTTTTTGTTTATTTCTTTTATTTTTGTTGTATTTATTTTTTAAGTTATATTTTTATTTTGAATTATTCTTATTTTGAAAATCAATGTTTAAATCTAGGTCGAGATGATAACTGATAATATCTTCCAGAACAATAAAATTATGTAGCCTCTCTAGAGTGTATGATAGCATCAATTGTGCGACAGACACGATAAACAACTATTCTTCTAAAAGAGAATATCGAATTTAATTTTACAACTCAACCATTTGGCTTATAGATTAAATTATTCTCTTTGATTAACAATTAGCTAATTAGTATTTCAAACAAATCCAAATACCAAAGTAATAATGGTGGTAAATTAGTATTAAGTTTTTCCTACTAACAATATATTGACCATGCCTAATATATATATATTGACCATACAATAACATTTTAGTATATGATATAATTTAAGATGACTTAATTGAAAGTGAAATATAAAAAAACACAAGATACAAAATAAAATACACAAATTTGGACAAATCAGTCAGAAAATTCTCCTAACCAACGCATGTTCCGGAGTTATCCAAAATTAGCAATGATTTGTTTTGGTAAGTCAATGACTATATATATTTTTTTGTAAAGGCAATAATTTATTCGCTAATTGATTTTTCCCACCCATTTGCACTTACTAAATTTATAAAATATTCCACTGCAAAATCCTAATAGTAGATATTACAATAAATATTATATGAAAATTTTAAACATTACTATTGATATTAATATATATCTAATATCCTAAAAATACATAAAATAAATTAAATCCCATATAATCTACGACTCAACAAATTGTCTCTAATACCTTCTCAATTCTCTCTTCATACCATCAATCAATTTAGCTGAATTATAAGGAAAAATTCTTGAAATAAATTATATATATATAAATTTAAAACTATTGATTTAACAATTAATAAATCAAAATATTTAAATTAGATTTTGGAAGTCGAATATTATTTCAGCAATATATGATTTTGTAACAAATAGAAAACTATGATTTTTTTTTCAAGATATAAGTTATTTTTTTTTAAGTTCATTGTATCAATATATCAACCAAATATCAAATGTGAATTTAATTATAATTGTATTTATCAAATATCAAATGCAAATTTAATTATAATTGACAATATTTCTTTGATTTGGGCCAATATATCTTAAAGAAACAACTTATATCCTATTATTCTATTATAATATATATATGTTTATATAAAAAAATGTAATAAAAGATTGGTGTACAGATTTTGAAAGCAAAACCTCACTGAGTGACTTTTTAAACGAATCATTATCCTTTAATTAAAATCATGAGCACATTGGGTATTCTTCTAATCTTTTTACAATCTACTTTGTTTTAGCAATATATAGTTTATAATTTACGAATTTATTTAAATGTGCAAATTTTGTCACCTTAAAGGACAAAAATATAGGGGAAAAATAATTTAATACTAGGAAGTTTTTTAATTCTATAATTTTGGCACCAGTTCTATTTATGTTTATATCCCACATCTTACAGAAACGAAGGGAAAAAATAAGAATTTTCGGTGAAACATAACTCCCAAATTCTTTTGAACAAGAATCTTGATATATTATTCAAATTCATTATTATAAATATAGATAAAATACTTAATATAAGTTAATATATCCACTAAAATCTTTTTTGTTTGATTTTACTAAATATAACAATTGAAAAAAGAAAAATAATATAGAAGACAACAAACACGTGTGCAACTCAACATATTGCAATGTCTATTTATATTTTTTAATGAATTTGACAATGCGATACGGTTATATTGTTGAAAATACATTTCGAAAAAATTGATAAAATCTTACATTAATATAAAATATTCATCAATCTAGAAATATATTACCTTATAATAAAAGGACAACGGTACGATTTCTATTCTCTATTTCAGTTATATCATGTTTATATTCATAATTTGTTTAGTGCATTATTGTGATATTGTTGTAAACTTCATGGTGATAAATACAACTACATTTTATATCAAATGAACTAATAATTTGCTATAAATTTTTATTCATGATATTTTCTGCCATATTATTTGAATAATATCTCAATTTAAATTTTATCAATTGATTATAGAAATCTTTATTCATTCTTATTTTAAAAATTCATAGTCAATAGCATAAAAAATATCTATTTAATAGCTAGCATAATTACACTGCATTCCAGCCTTTTCTCTTATAATTAGAAAAAAAATACAATTACACCATTAACAGACTATTATCTTGAATTATCCACACGTTAATTCTATGATATAAAACCGGCCTAATTTAATTTTTCCCACTAAGTTATACAATATAATTAAAAGTAGCAAGTTTTTATGTAGGTCGGGAAAATGTTAAGTCTATCTTTGTGTATTTTTGTATTGTATATACTAATAAATTTATGAATTGATTATTGATTCTTGAAATTTTGATTTAATTGAGAATACTACTACTATCACAACTGCATCGCTCTTTACTACTACTACTTGCTTGCTACTATTGCTACTACTATCTTTTGCTTACTACTACTCGCTACTACTACTACTTGTTGTTGTTCTACTACTACTACTACTACTACTACTACTACTATCACTACTACTACTACATCGTTTCGCTACCATCGCTACCACGACCACCACCATCACGACCACCACCACCACCACTACTACTACCACCACCACCACCACCACTACCACCACCACCACCACCACCACCACCACTACCACTAATAATAATAATAATAATAATAATAATAATAATAATAATAATAATAATATTCATTTAATTTATTACTCAACTTTGTCTTTGCATCATTTGTAACGCTTTGGTACTTTGTATGTGTGCAGAAAAATTTGAATTGTCAGGATCCATATCTATCAGATCACCACTCAAAAAAGTCCGAGAAACCTATAAACAGTGAAAATATTGAATTGAGAATTATAATTATCAATTTTCAAGAACTTCTTCCAGTAATATTTCAAATGGTATTTATTCACTATATTGTTTGGCGGGTTATTTATTATTTAGTAACTGACCTATAGGCACTTTGCTGGTTTGGTACCTGACATTTCCGAGTTACCAATTTAGTACTCATACTTCACATTTTTTTATAAATTGGTACCTATTCACTTTTAAGGACGAAAATGCCCCCAAGATTTTCTATTTTTGTTAAAAAGTTAAGTTTTAATTAGAATTATTAAATTTAAAAATAAATTTAATTAAGAAACAACACATTATTATTTAAATTAAATTATTAAATTCTTAATTGTAAAAAATAAAATAACAATAAATTAATTATCATTTTAAAATTCGATTAAAAAATTAACTAAAAATTAATATATTATTAAATAATTGTTGTAATTTTCTTATTTACTATCTTAATTTTAATTTTTAAACTATTTAATTTTTATTTAAATTTTAAAATTAGTTAACTAAACTAATTTTTCTTTTCGATTAATTAAATTTTAATTTATGTTTATTAATTTAATAATTTAACGTAATTAATTTAATTTTTTCTAGAAATTCATTAATATTTTTAAAATCTTCTTTTTATTTTTTATTAATTAAATTAATAAAATTTTAATTGATTTTATAATTTAAATAAGTATACTTATTTTTTACGAAAATAATTTAAATAAGTATACTCAAAAATCCATTTTGAGTATATTTAAGTTTCTTGGGGGTATTTTCGTCCTAAAAATTGAATAGGTACCACTTTATAAAAAACAGTGAAGTATAGGTACTAAATTGGTAACTCGGAAATGTCAGGTACCAAACCAGCAAAGTGCCTATAGGTCAAGTATTGAAAAATCAATAACCCTTGTTTGGCCTCAAACTCTTTATGCCGCCAACTATATTTGTTGGATGATGTTTTCTACAAACAACGTCAACTGAGAAAATGTTAAGGTATAGAAAAATTGTTTTGATTAATGTTATTATATTAAATTATCAAATTGTGTTATATTTAATTGACCTTTCTAATTGATCCATTTGATGTTTTCTAGAATCGAATTTCAAATTTAAGTCAATAATTTAAAAATATAAATTTTATATATAAATATTTATTTTTATTTACTTTATATACATATTTGCGTATTAAAATAAAGTAATAAATAACAGCTCATGTTGATAGATAGTTTCAGTATAAACCAAAAATAATAAAATAATAACACACGTGCAACACACGTGCAGGATTACTAGTATATATTAGTATATGTCAAATCATGTTCTTAATTATAATTACAATATGTTTATTATGATACTCTTCTAAATTTTAAATTTCGCCTTTAGTATTTCTAATTAGTATTTTAGATCTTATACAACTATCACAAACAAATTTGCAACATGAAAATTGTCTTTTGATAAATCCTATATAACAGATGGGTGTTATTCTAGTTTACATTAAATGAGATGTTTTGTTATCTCAATAAATCAATTTTGATTGATTATGATTCATTCTATGATTCCCAACATGTTCAAAATTGGTTTGTTACGTTTAACAAATCGAGCTCACAAGAGCTTTTAGCAATCGAGTTCGAGTTAAGCATTAAATACGTTGTTTTATTTTTCACCCTTAAATATAGTTACAATGAATATATTTGTTCAGACCTAAATAAAACTCGTTTGATTCGAAACATATATATTGTCAAGTGAGACGATTTTCGAGTTCATGCTCTTGCAGAAGAAAAATAGGAGAAAAGATAACCCTAGGAATTGTGAAGGGTATAAAGAAGAAACGCATGATCTTGAAACTTAAATGATAAGAAAAATATCTCCTCCAATAGACGCCCACAAGTCTTTTACTAATGTATGAACCTTGACATTATTAAGTCCAACAAAGTAAGCCCCTACTTATACCATTTAAATGTCTAATCGGTGATGTTAAATAACACAACTATCTCTATCTTTTTAAATTTATTTTATTAATTTCTTACAAATTATTTAAAAAACAAATTGTAGGATATGTTGTCTTGTTCATAATTAATAATATCTTTTAAAGAGAAACAACTAAATTATTTGATATTACATGGGAAAACATAAACAACAACAACAAACTAAGCCTTAATTCCACTGTGTGGGGTCAGCTATATGGATCATATCTCACCATCGTTTACGATCATAAGCCATATTTTTATTCATTTCTAGATATAACATATCTTGTTTAATAGTTTCTTTCCAAGACTTTTTAGGTCTTCATCGGCCTCTTTTGATTTGTGTGAGTGATTCCCTACCTTCTACATGTCGCACAGGTATATCTAAAGGCCTCCTATAAACATGTAAAAACCATCTTAATCGTGTTTATCTAATTTTCTCATCTATTGGTGTCACTCTCACTTTGTGTCTAATGTGTTCATTTCTTATTCTATCTAATCTGGTGTGTCCACACATTCATCTTAACATTCTCATCTCTACTACCTTCATTTTTTGTTCATGTTCATATTTAGTCGCCCAACATTTTGCTCCATAAAGCATTGTGGGCCTTATGGCCATTTTATAAAATTTTCTTTCAACTTTAATGGTATTTTACGGTCACAAAGGATAGAAGATGCGCTCTTCCATTTATTCCTACCCGCTTGGATCATATGTGTGACATCTTTATTGATTTCTCCGCTCTCTTCAATTATAGATCTCAAATATTTAAAACTCTTTGTTGTACTTACTTCATGTCCATCAATTTTAACTTTTAAGTATTTAGTGATTTCATCAATTATTAGGATAAAAAGGTAAGGGTCTAAAGCGGATCCCTGGTATAAACATATAGTATTTGGGAAGTCACTGGATAGTCTTGTTGGTGTCCTGATACATGTTGTTATATCATTATATATATATCTTTTATGGCATCTGTGTAAGTTATTTTTATTCCTGTTTTTTCCAATACGCACCACATTATATCCTGGTTGACTCTATCGTATGCCTTTTCAAGGTGAATAAAAAACATATGTAAATCTTGTTTTCTCTCGTTGTATTGTTCATATAATCGTCTAATTAAGTGTATAGATTCAATTGTGGATCTTCCTGGCATGAAGCCAAATTGATTATCTAATATACTAGTTTCATTTCTTATTCTTGCCTCTATAACTCTTCCCCATAATTTCATCGTGTGACTTATTAATTTAATTCCTCTATAATTTGCACAATTTTGTATATCCCCTTTGTTTTTATATATAGGTATTAATATACTTTTTCTCCATTCATTAGGCATTTTCTTAGTTTTTAGGATAACATTAAATAATTTAGTAAGCCATGCAATTCCAACTCCACCTAGACATTTCCATGCTTCAATTGTTATATCATCTACGCCAACTGCTTTGCCGATTTTTATTTTGTTCAATGCTTTTTCTGTTTCATGAAATTGAATCCTACGATAAAACGTATGGTTTCTATTCAGTTCATATTGGCCTAGTTTCCCTAATGTGACATCATTCCTCTTAGATTCGTTAAAAATATTATTGTCTCTTCCATCGATCTTTTATTTCCTCGTCTTTCATTAAAATATTATCATTCTCATCTTTTATACATTTAATTTGGGTTAAATCTCTTGTTTGTTTTCACTAAATTTTGCTATTTTATATATATATTTTTCTCCTTCCTTAGTATCTAATTTTTTTTATAAAAATCTTCATATGCCTTGATTTTTGCTTCATGTATTGCTCTTCTTACTTCTTTTTTGGCATCTTTATATCTTTTAAGATTTTCTTCATTTTTACAGGAATATAACACTTTGTAACTAGTTTGTGTTTTCTTTACCTTCTCTTGGATTTCTTGATTCCACCACCATGACTATTTATTTTATTTATTGCCATTTGACACCCCTAATGTTTTTTTTGCGATCTTTTTTATTTGAGTAGTTACATAGTTCCATGTATCATCGACTTTGTCTTCCACTTTTCAATTAATGGTTTCTAATAGGGATTTGACAAAACTATTTTTTTTCTTTATTCTTTATGTTCCACCACTTAATTCTCGGCATGTTAATTTTCTTTCTCTTTAAGTGTATGTGAATAAGTTTTATATCCAAAACTAGTAGTCTATGTTGGGTGGTGAGGCTTTCTCCATGTAAGTCACAAGGGGTGAGTAGTAAGGTTTAGAAGGAGGGGTTGAATAAACCTTACTAAATTTTCGATTTAGTCATTTTAAATATTTTCAGAGTTAACTCAAATCCTTGAGGGACAGCTAGATTGGCTTACTTCAGCAAAGTTACCCACTAAACAGACTCGATTGAGCTGTTGATAGTATAACTTAGCTAGGATCATCTAACACTTAAATTCACAGTTAATTTGGTTTTTGTTCAGCGGAAGACTTATCACCCTTGATGTTTTAAACTTGTTTTCAACACTTGTTTTCAGCAGAGGTTACTATCAGTTGAGTTTACCAATTATAACTTAGCAGAGTTAACTCAAATCCTGAGAGGAATGACTAGGTTGGCTTACTTCAGCAAACTTACCCACTCAACAGACTCGACTGAGCTGTTGATAGTATAACTTAGCTAGGATCATCTAACACTTAAATTCACAGTTGATTTGGTTTTTGTTCAGCGGAAAACTTATCACCCTTGATGTTTTAAACTTGTTTTCAACACTTTTTTTCAGCAGATGTTACTATCAATTGAGTTTAGCAATTATAACTTAGCAGCAAATATAAATAATGTGCAAGAAAATAAAGTGTTGTAAGTAAAGATGACACAAACAATTTTATAGTGGTTCGAGAATGGAGTAATTCCTCTAATCAACTCTTCTCCAACTCCTGGAGGAATCAACAAAGTAACAGATCTGGTTACAAAGTAGTGAATAATCCAAGTAGAGATGGCAGTGGGCGGGATTCCCCGTTTCATGGGAACCGCCCGACAGGCGGGAATCACTGAAAATTTCCCCGTGGGGATGGGGATGGGGATTTTTTCTCCCCGTTGGCGGGGACGGGGCGGGCGGGGATCATAGTCTCGCCCCGTTCCATGGGAACCGAATATTAAGTATATAATATAATATTTTAAAATATATAATATATTATAAATATATCTACATTAAATATATAAAATCAAAAAATCTTTAATTTTTTTATTTTTTCTGTAGAATAAGTGTTTTTTTAGTTTTTATATAATTTATATATATTTTAAATATTAAAAATCTTTTTTAAAAAAATCAGCTTTTTGCAAAAAAAAAAATAATAATAAAACGCGGGCGGGAATCCCCGGGGACGGGATGGGGGAGTTTTTTCCCGTTTGTCTCACGGGACGGGCGGGGGGGGATCATAGTCTCGCCCCGTTCGAGGAACCGAATATTAAGTATATAATATAATATTTTAAAAATATATAATATATTATAAATATATCTACATTAAATATATAAAATCAAAAATCTTTAATTTTTTTATTTTTTCTGTAGAATAAGTGTTTTTTAGTTTTTATATAATTTATATATATTTTAAATATTAAAAATCTTTTTTAAAAAAAAATCAGTTTTTGCAAAAAAATAATAATAAAACGCGGGCGGGAATCCCGCGGGGGACGGGATGGGGAGTTTTTCCCGTTTGTCTCACGGGGGACGGGGACGGGATTCCGCGACCGCGGGGACGGGGATGGGATTGCTCCTCCCGTCCCCGCCCGCCGTTGACATCCCTAAATCCAAGTCGGTTTTGATCATATAGTGGCCGCTTCCTCGGGACTCAAGCCTTCTTCACAAAATAGTTGTCTTGCTACTTCAGCTCCTTCGAACTCTTGGAATTGATCACATAGCCTTCCAACGAGCCCAAAGCTTCTTGTTCGAACTTGAACCTTACTACTTCTCCTTCAACCTTGGAGAGTAGACCCCTTTTTGTTCTTCAAATGGTTTCCTCTTCAACTTGATGAAGTATTCTTTCCTTCACTGAGTGTGTTGGATTGAGTTCCTTTGATTTTAGGCTTGAGGAATATCTTTGAAAGCTTGAGAGTATTTGCAGGTTTGCTTGAATGCTTGTATGTTTGATTGTCTCTTTTAAAATTCAATTTTTTCTCTCACTTGCTTCCTCAGCCTTTCATAGTGTGGATTCGAAAATATATCCCTTAAAGAGATAAACATATATTTCAAATTCCACTCGTAGGTTGTTGCCATGTCTTGTCCTTGCAACATTAATGAGGATCGTATCATGAGTTTAATGCACTGCAGCCTTTCCTTGGTCTCTACAGTTTTTCAGGTACATGATATTGGTTCCTTGCTTTTTGTACTCTTTCAGCAAAACAACTTTATTGCTGGCAGCCTGACACATGCCAATTTCCAGCAAAATCTTGACTTGTGTTGACAACGGATCTCTATCAGCTTTCTTCAAGTTTTGTCTGCTGCAAACCCCTTTGACATTCGATTCCAATCATTTTGGAATGACTTAGCTATCAATCAGTTGACTGAGACAACTTTCTTATCACTTGACTGAGTCTTTACTTGGCTTCACACAGCTGGGTCTTCTCTTCAATCTTCAGTCGACTCTTGTAATCTTTAACTTAGCTGACTCCAACTCAGCTCAAATAGACCTATCTATTATAGGTTGAATTACAAAGAAAAAAGGGTGCCAACTTCGTATTCTAAGTTTAACATGGTATCATACAAAATCTAAACATAAATTTTCCTAACAATTTCCCCTTTTTTGATGATGCCAAACTCAAATAAATACAGCAAAATAAGTAGTGCGAAGAACAAACAAAAGAATGTATGTGTTGAATATGTCAATTTTATTGATCATATCATTCTTGTACTTTAGAAAAGCACTTTAAAGCACTTACAAAGTATAAAGTATAGTATCAGACGAGCTATACTATCTATTACAACGGGTATAAGAGCGAGATCAATATGATATTATAAGAATACTTACAAAACTTTTATATACAATTAAGTAAAGAACACTGAAGGTGTTTCAGCCGTCTTTAACGCATCAGCTGCTTCCTTCTTCTCTCATATTCTTCAGCTCTTTCCCTTCTCTTTCTTTCATAAGCTCTCTTAGCAGCAGGGTCTTCCCTTCGATGCCTTTCTTCCCACTCTTTGGTCAATCTTTCATTCTTAGCCTCTTATCATCTTCTAGTCTCCTCATTCTTGCGCTCCACTTCTAGATTTGCAAGAGTGTCGAACCTAGCCCACTAGTTAATTCCTTTCTTCTGTGGATCAACGTACCTTACATATTTAGGTCTTGGCTGTGGTGGAGTACCTCTGCCTCTTCCATCACTTCCAAACCTTCCTCTTCCTCGATATGACTCAGCTCCTCCTCTAGGAGTGTAATGTATGGGTGACTTTCCAGTCGGCTGACTGCTAGAACTCTGCTGCTTCTCAGCTAATTTACACAAATCAAGTCCTCTCTCCCAATACAAGTCCCACGCCTGTGGTAGAGTCATGTTCTTAAAATAGCCTTAGACCACTAGAGTTTGAAACTCCTCTAGTGATCTGGGTTCAGATCCTGCATCGGGCATCGTGATTTCTCAAGGGGGTCTTACAGCTGGGGAATCTTTCAGTAAACCAGCTGGGGGACCTTCGAACCTTGCTTTAATGTCTTTGATCCTTTCAAAGTGCTTCTCAGCTACCTTGTTAAACTCAACTTCATGGCTTTCTGGACAGTTTGACTGCCATTTCAACTTTATCTTCTACGGTCAGCACTTTCGGTAGATTGCTGAGAATCGAGGTTGTTACTTCACTTTGCTGTGGGGTCTTAGCAAACATGATTTTCAAGGGTAACTTCTTGAACTGCCTTCCCCCTTTCTTGCTTCCCCTTTCACTCATTCCTTATCACTCCACTGCCCTTCTTTCATTTCCTCTTTCCCCTTTTTGACATCATCACCAAGGGGAAGAGCCAAGTGTTAGGAAATTTATTTTGTAGATTTTGATGATACCATGTAAAACTTAAATTAGGAAGTTGGCACCCCATTTTTCTTGTAATTTCTATTGTAATAGATAGGGCTGGAAAAGCTAAGTCAAGTCAGCTACGCCAAGAAATACAAGAAGTCAACTGCGGACTGGATTAAAGACTCTGCTGTATATCAACTGAGTATGGCCAAGAAGGAAGTCAAGGACTCGACTGAAGGTGTGTCAAGGCGAGAAGGATGTAAGAAGTGTCGGTCGAGTTAGCTCAAGGAGCCAAGTCTCAAGTTGAAGTGACGGTTGAGTCATCCACGACCGAAGCGACTCAAGTCACCCGGGGTAAAGACATCGGTCTAGTCAAGACAACTGACTTAGATCCGTTGATTAAAAGTCAAGAATGTTGCTTAGAATAGTAACATGTAAAAGTTGTCAGGTGTAAAGTGTTAGTCCCAGAATTGTGCAAAAGGAATAAATCAATGGGAAGATCGCACCGTGTGTTGGAAAGTGCGGAATTTGCAAGACATTTAATACAAGGAAATATCAACATCAAGGATTGCGGACAAGACAAGCCAACGATCTTAAGTGACTTTTGAAATTAGGCTATCTCTTCAACGGGTAAAATTTCAAAAGTGCACTATAAAAGGCTGAGGAATTTACTGAGAAAAGGTTACCTGAACCACGAACAAGCAAGCAATGTTCAAGCAATTAACCTGCAATATTCTCAAGTACATTCAAGCAAATCCTCAAGCCTGAAACTCGAAAGAAATCGATCCAACACAAACTGTGAAGGAAAGACAACTTCAAATGTGTTGAAGAGGAAACTTTTGAAGAATCAAAAAGGGTCTACTTTTCAAGGAGGATTGTTGGAAGGTTCAAGGTCGAACCAGTATCAAGTTATTGGAGGGCTTCGTGATTAAATCCAAGAGCTTGAGAAGTGAGTAGAAGTAGCAAGGCAGCTGCCCTGTGAAGAAGCTGGGTCCGAAGAGAAGCTAGCTGTGTGACCAAGGCTGTCTCTAAACTGTTCACCACGTTGTAAACTGATCTGTTTACATAGTGGATTCCTCCAGGAGTTGGAGAATAGAGGAATAGAAGAATTACCCCATCTTCGAACCTCTATAAAAATTACTTGTGTCATTTATTTTTCAGCACATTTACATTTCTGCATACCTACATCATATCTGTTGATAAAACTCATATTTGCAATCCAACTGATTAATAACAAAGTGCTAAAGAATCAAGTGTTAAAACAAACTTAAAACAAATCAAGGGTGTTATGTCTTCCGCTGATAAAACCAACACAGCCAAGTTAAAGTTCAGGTTAAACAACCAAGTTATTCTATCAACAGCTCTATCAAGTCTGTTGAGATAGTAACTCAGCTGAATAACCAACTTAGCTGTCCCTCAAGGACACAACTATTTGAGTTAACTCTGTTATTATTTTAAAAGGACTAAAATCGAAAAGTTGGTGAGGTTTATTTAACCCCCCATTCTAAACCTTACTCACACCCCTTGGGACCTACAAGCGGTATCAGAGCGGTTGGTTCATTGAGCCTTCCATGACAGTTATGAACTAGATCTCTATCTTTTCAAAAAGGTTTTAAACACTTGCATTTTCAAAATCTTTCATTTTAAGCAAAGTTATTATCATGGAAGCAAATTTGACACGCATTCCTATGTTCATTGTGGAAGAATTTGATGATTGGAAAATTCGTATGCAGGCTCATCTATCTGCATTACATGATGAAATGTGGCTTGTGATAGAGGATGGGTCACTGCAAATATTGAAAGTGAACACGGCTGCAATAAGAGCATTTTTGACTAAGGGAGAAGAAGTTGTTCTTTGAAGCAAGACCAGGACATGGTTGAAAAACCAAGGACTGAGTGGACAAATGAAGATAAAAAGAGATACAACTTGGACAATGTGTCCAAGGACATACTCTAAAAGACTTTGGACAAAGCAATGTTCAACAAAGTCAAATCTTGCAAATCTGCAAAAGAAATCTAGAATAAATTAACTTTAATTTGTGAAGGATCAGAACAAATTAAAGAAATAAATTGTCTGTTCGTTCAAAAATTTGAAAATTTGAATGCTTTGCGAGGTGAAACCATGGATCAGTAGGATGCAGATTCTTTTTGAAATCACAAATGAGCTTTCAGCTTTTGGGAAGGAATACACACAAAAGGAGATGTGTATGAAGATCCTAAGAAGCCTCCCAGCTGAATGGAAATGAAGACTATGGCCCTGAGACATTCAATGGACCTCTCAAAAACATCTAACCATGAGTGATCTGTCCTGGATGAGCTGGACTATCAAGGCTCCAACTTCCGCTCCTCGCTGCACCTGCAAAGTCTAAACCAGAGGGGTCTCCGGTGTTGGCACTCCGATGCTAAAGTCAGGTGATTGAAAAGAAGAATATTGAACAGTGTTTAAAGTGTATAATTATAGAAGTGAATATATGATTTGAAGTCTCCTCTTTTCTTGGCATAAGAATGCCCATTTTATACCTGAATTTGGGCCCTTACTCCCTCCCAGGGAGCTCCACGTGTTGCCCAGTGATTGGGCCTTGATTAGTCTTTTCCTTCAGTGTGCAAAGTTACTTCCTTGACAGGTCTCCCTTCCCTACAGGTCACTTGTGGTAGGTCTCCCCCTAAGCATACTTACTTCTTGGCAGACAATCCTTTGACCCGCCCCTCCTTTATGCCATAAAACCCGGTCGCATTAATGACTAAGTCAGGGAATGTCCTTCGCAATAAATGCCCCTCCTCGGTCGAGCTGCCTCCCGCATTTATGTCTTATCATTAGTCATAAATGTTGCCGTCTATCTATCATTTCATAGTTACTCTCTCCTTTATGTCATTCTCAACCGTACCAACTATTAAATACAATTGCAGGTCTACCCCCACACAGGCCTCCCTATCCTTGCAGGACCTTCAGGAATGATCTTGGTCCTCAAAGAGGGTAGGTTGAGTTGTTTGAGCATTACTTTCCTTGGTGAGATCCAGCCAAAGACAGACCTGCCCCAAGTAGACCTGTCTCTACCTAAGTTCGGTCGGATCAACTACTCCCCCTACTCTATGTGGACTAAGGCGATAAATCTATCCACTAGAGTAGGTCTACTATTTTTCCCAATACTTTTTGGACGGCAATTTCGAGGTGGTTTTATTTCGAATTTCAGCCGCCGCTTCGTACTTCGCGCTCATAATGATGCGTCCCATCTGTCCCATCACATTCTTATCTTTACTCCCCAACCGTTGATTTACCCCTTGATCCTATGGTCATCCTTCAATCCCCTTTCATCTTCTCCTTAGCGTTTAAGATTTCTATCCCTTTTAAATAGGGAATTGCCCCCACCTTTCTCCCTTCTAGTTGCCTTCTCATTTCTTCCTCTTCTTCAACACAGCTCCTTCCATGGCCAGTCGCTCAAGTAAGTCCTCTTCTCTTTTTTTTTTTTAACTCTTTTTCTTTCTCTTCTTATCTTCTATTTCCCCTTTCCTCCTACCCTTAGCCAAGCACTGATTTCCTGCTCCAATCCTTAACCTATGGTTTTTAGTTCCCACCTTGCTTACCCCAATATCCAAAGCATTCTATCTGAAACCAGCCTAGAGAACCTGCGAGTTAATGCCTGCATTCCTTCTTCCTTCCGCCTTCGGCTCCCTGGTCCTCAGGACAGGCCCTACAATCCTCCTAGGGGATATATAACCTTTTTCGTGAAACAACTGGGGGTAGGTTTAAGGTTTCCCGTACCCAAGTTTCTATGCCGTATTTCTAAATCGTTCGGCATTCCGCTGTCCCAAATTGTTCCTAATTCTATTCGTTTGTTACTTTCTTTCTTCATGATCCTTTCTTATGTGGAAGAGGTACCTACTACCCAGCTCTGGCATGACTTCTATCATGCCAAGCCGCCTAACCCCCTTGGCTTCTTTTATTTAATTTCTCGGGGCTTTGCCAGATTCATAGATGGGATTCCTAATTCCAACAAGGCTTGGAAGAAGAAATATTTCTTTATTTCTACTCCAGATCTTTGGTCTTTCCCCACCAAGTGGATCACAGAACTGCCTCATCAGGGTCCCCCGCCCAAGCTGTCCTCCTTTTCGGAGGCTTTGGCTCAGCGCTTGAATTCCGCTCCGTATCATGCCCAGTTGTTGACTGAAACTTGGTCTTTGCTACACTATTTTCAACTTAGCCCCCTGGCCCTTCCCTTGCATTGCTCTTTAGGTATTTGCTAGCCCTTCTACCTTTTTGTGCAATTCTTATTTGTTCTAATATGCTTTTATTCTCTTTTGCAGATCAAATCATGAATGAATGCATTGCTGCCCGCGTCCGTGCCAGAAAGGCTGCCAATCAGTCGATTCACCTCGAGGGGCAAGGTCCCCATCCATTGACAGGACCTCCTCGGGTTGAACTCCCCGCATTTTCTCGCTCCGAGCCTCCTAGTCATCATTCCCAAAGCTCTTTGACCCCTGCTGACCTCATTCGCAAGGGCAAATGGCCAGCTAGCTCGGCCGCTTGTGCCTCTCGCCCCACTCGCCAAACCCGGGCCACCGCTCCGGACCTTACTACTACTTCTCCCGAGCCACCCTCCTTGCTGGAAGTGCATGACCCGAGCGGGGTGCCCTCTGGATTCAAAATTTGGTCACTCCCCAAGATTCAGAACTTCTGGAGTCTTCCAACTTTGAGACCCGTCTAACCCGTATGGTTGGCTTGGCCTCTAAAGTACGTGCTCTTTTTTTGGTACTAACATCTTTACCTTTTATGATTCCGCATCTTCAAATGCCCTTTTAACCATTGCTTTATCATTTTCCTTGCTAGATGGTTCTTCATATGGGGTCTCTTTTCAAAAGCGTTAAGGGTGGCCTGATCTCCAGGGTCGAACTTGAACTCCGGGCACACAATGCTACTTTAGAGAATAGCTTGATGACTCTTAACGACCGAATAGATTCTTTGGAGGCTGATCTCAGAGGATCCTCAACCAGGCTCGCGCTCAAGTCGTTCGCTTTGAGGAGGAAAAGCTTAGAGCTGTCTGGGAGGCCCTGGCTAAGGGGAGGGCTGAAGGGTGAGCTGAGTGGGCCCAGGCTAAAGAGCAGTTCCTCCGTTCTGAGGAAGTTCAAGAGGCTATTGCTGAAGCTTCCCTTCCTTATCTGGAGCATGGTCTTCGAGTCATGGCCCGTATTGCCCGGGAGAAAGGATATGAGCTGCCCATTCCCGATACAGGGGAGGTTCTTTTGGAACTTAATGCCATAACTGATGCCCTAAAGGGCCAAGCTGACGTTGCCGTCCCCCCTGCGGATCAAGCTCCAGCTTCTCAACCTCCTCTTGATCCAGCTTCTCCTACTTCTCGCTTTCAGCCCGAAACGCTGAGTAGTGATACTACCGAGATCATTGCTCAAGATGGCGAGGAGGTCAACAATCCTTAGGGCTCGACTGTTTCGGCTGGGGGCACTGCTTGATTAAACTCTACCTGTTTCTCTTGCCTGTATTTATGAGCTTTGTTTTAAGTTCTTGTTTATTTTGTTCTGGGACAATTGTGTGGCTCTTCGCAGCCATTTATGTTTTTTGTATCTTCCTGCTTTTCAGCTACTATCCCTCCCCTCTAATTAAGTAATTTCTGCCATGATTGCTTAATCAGGTTTGAACCCTGTTTTGCTTGCTTTCGAACTGCTAGGATATTTTATACTTATGATCTTTATCAGTGCTTTCTCTAATTATCTTGTTTTTTATTCTTTTTGAATGATCTCTTACGTGATGTTCCCTCTTGGATTTTGGTTTGTTTAGAGCTTCAACTCTCTACACCAAAACATTTTTTTTTCGAACGTCAAAAGATGCTTAAGTCGAGTACTTTTATCCGAACCTTAAGACTTGGCTTATTCAGAGCTTCAGCTCTCCATACCAGGGACTTTTTAGACATAAAAAATGGTTAAGTCGAATACTCTTATTCGAACCTTAAGACCTGACTTATTCAGAGCTTCATCTCTCCACACCAGGGATTTTTTAAACATAAAAAATGGTTAAATCGAATACTCTTATTCGAACCTTAAGATCTGGCTTATTTAGAGCTTCAGCTTCCCACCAGGGATTTTTTAAACATAAAAAATGGTTAAGTCGAATAATCTTATTCGAACCTTAAGACCTGGCTTATTCAGAGCTTCAGCTCTACACACCAGGGATTTTTTAAACATAAAAAATGGTTAAGTCGAATACTCTTATTCGAATCTTAAGACCTGGCTTATTCAGAGCTTCAGCTCTCCACACCAGGGATTTTTTAAACATCAAAAATGCTTAAATCGAATACTCCTATTCGAACCTTAAAACCTGACTTATTCAGAGCTTCAGCTCTCCACGCCATGGATTTTTTAAACATCAAAAAATGGTTGAGTCTAATACTCTTATTCGAACCTTAAGACCTGGCTTATTTAGAGCTTCAGCTCTCCGCACCAGTGATTTTTTAAACATAAAAAATGGTTAAGGCGAATACTCTTATTCGAACCTTAAGACCTGGCTTATTCAGAGATTCAGCTCCCCACACCAGGGATTTTTTAAACATATAAAATGGTTATGTCGAATACTCTTATTCGAATCTTAAGACCTAGCTTATTCAGAGCTTCAGCTCTCCACACCAAGGATTTTTTAAACATCAAAAAATGGTTGAGTCGAATACTCTTATTCGAACCTTAAGATCTGGTGGGATTCCGAGCTTCAGCTCTCCCGGACCAAGGTTTAATAATGGTAAACTTAAGTTGAACGTTCAGCTCTAAACTTAAGACCTGGTGGGATTCCGAGCTTTAGCTCTCCCGGACCAGGGTTTAATAATGGTAAATTTAAGTTGAACGTTCAACTCTAAACTTAAGACCTGGTGGGATTCCGAGCTTCAGCTCTCCCGGACCAGGGTTTAATAGTGATAAACTTAAGTTGAACATTCAGCTCGAAACTTAAGACCTGGTGGGATTCCGAGATTCAGCTCTCCCGGACCAGGATTTAATAATGGTAAACTTAATTTGAACGTTCAGCTCGAAACTTAAGACCTGGTGGGATTCCGAGCTTCAGCTCTCCCGGACCAGGGTTTAATAGTGGTAAACTTAAGTTGAACGTTCAACTTGAAACTTAAGACCTGGTGGGATTCCGAGCTTCAGCTCTCCCGGACCAGGGTTTAATAATGGTAAACTTAAGTTGAACGTTCAGCTCGAAACTTAAGACCTGGTGGGATTCCGAGCTTCAGCTCTCCCAGACCAGGGTTTAATAATTATTGAGAATTTGACACATGAACTGGACAATGTTCACAAAAGATGTGCCTTCCTTTTAATTTCAACAAGGTACGAACAACAAAAAAAGAAACGCTATGGGCTCCCAGGCCCTCATGCACATTTTCATTCGCAGATACATTCTTAAACATGAAATTTCTTTAGATAACACACATTCCAAGGCCTAAGCACCTTATGCCCTTCCAAATCCCCCAGCTCATATGCTCCTCCTCTGATGACCTTCACCACCCTGTAAGGTCCTTCCCAATTACTCTCTAGCTTGTCTCTCTTCTTTAGCGCGTCCACCTGCCTTACTTGAAAATTCCTCTTCCTGACCTATTTGTCATAAGTTGACTTCATCAATGTCCGGTTCACTTCCATTCTCATATTAGCCCTTTCCCTTTTCTCTTCCAATTCATCTAAAGCTTTCCTCATCAGCTCGTTGTTATAGGTTTCCTCGTAATTCTGCACTCGATGTGTTTCCATTCCTATTTCCACGGGGATCACAGCTTTTGTTCCATACACCAGGATAAAAGGTGTCTCCCAGTGGCCTCCTTAGGTGAAGTCCGATACGACCAGAGTACAAATTGTAGCTCGTCCACCCATCCTCCTCCAGCTTGCTCTAATCTACCTTTCAGGCCTCTAACCAAAGTTATGTTCGTGACTTCCACCTGCCCATTGGCCTGGGGATGTGCTACAGATGTGAAATATCGTGTAACCTTCATCCCTGCCAATCAACTCCTAATTATTTTGCCCTGAAACTACATTCCGTTGTCCGAAACTAGATCCCTCGGCCAGCCATACCGACTTACTCTAAAGTTCCAGATAAAATCCATTATGTTGTCTTTTGTGATTTTTGCCAAGGGTTCCTCCTCTACCCATTTACTGAAATAGTCCACTGCTACAACCAGAAACTTTCTCTGTCTCGAAGCCATGGGAAAAGGCCCTACTATGTCGATACCCCATTTCGCAAAAGGACGCGGGGAGCTCATCACTCCCAGCAACTCAACTGGTTTATGGATAAGGGGTCCATGCTTCTGACACTTCTCACAAGTTTTTACTACCTTCTGCGCATCTTATTTTAATCCTGGCCAGAAATATACTGCCCTTATAGCCTTTTGTGCCAACAACATGCTCCCACCGTGAGACCCACATGCTCCCTCATGCAGCTCATGGTGAACATAAGCTCCTTCCTCTTTGCTCAGACATCTCAAGAACGGCTGTGAGAAAGCTCTTTTATACAACACCCCTCCAATTAAACAGTATCCCAATGCTCTTGCTTGGATTCTAGATGCCTTTCTTTTTTCTTCAGGCAGGATAGATTGCGCCAAATATTTGCGTATGTCGTTTCTCCAATCGGCCCCTTCATTCAAGACCAAAACATCTTGTCCCAAGACGCAAGTGTTATCTGACACTTCTCACAAGTTTATGGATATCTGACCAAAACATCCTACCCCATTTCACGAAAGGACGCGGGGAGCTCATCACTCCCAGCAACTCAGCCGGTTTATGGATAAAGGGTCCATGTTTCTAACACTTCTCACAAGTTTTTACTACCTTCTGCGCATCTTCTTTTAATCCTGGCCAGAAATATCCTGCCATTCTAGCCTTTTGTGCCAACAACCCGCTCCCACCGTGAGACCCACAGGCTCCCTCATGCAGCTCATGGAGTACATAAGCTCATTCCTCTTTGCTTAGACATCTCAGGAAAAGCTGTGAGAAAGCTCTTTTATACAACACCCCTCCAATTAAACAGTATCCCAATGCTCTTGCTTGGATTTTAGATGCCTTTCTTTTTTCTTCAGGCAGGATGGATTGCGCCAAATATTTGCGTAACTCATTTTTCCAATCGGCCCCTTCATTCAAGACCAAAACATCCTGTCCCAAGACACAAGTGTTATCTGACAACACAGTAATTGTTCCCGTACCACAGTCTGCGGCCGAACTGGCTATTTTGGATAAGTGATCCGCCTTAATATTTTCCTCCCTAGGGATCGCTCTAATTTAAACAAAGTGAACTGCTTGGCCAACTCTCCCACTATCCTCACAAATCTTTCCATTATCTCTTATTGTAGGTCCCAAGGGGTGTGAGTAAGGTTTAGAAGGGGGGGTTGAATAAACCTTACCAACTTTTCGATTTTAGTCATTTTAAAGTATTACAGAGTTAAAATACACAGCTAAGTCCTTGGGGGACAACTAAATTAGTTAACCAGCAGAGTTAGCCACTCAACAGACTCGATTGAGCTATTGATAGAATAACTCAGCTGTTTAGTCTAAACCTTAACTTGGCTGTGATGAGATTTTCATCGGAAGACTTAACACCCTTTTAATTTGATTTGATTTGTTTTAAACACTTGATTTTATCTCTTAGTTACTTATCAGTTGGATAGCAAATTATCAGCAGATATAAAGTGATATGCAGAAATAAAATGCTGAAATGTAAATGACACAATAATTTTTATAGAGTTTCGAAGATGGGTAATTCTTCTAGTCATCTCTTCTCCAACTCCTGGAGGAATCCACTAAGTAGTGATCAGAGTACAAAGTGGTTATCAGTCCACATACAAGTTTTGATCAAACAGCTGACTTGCTCCTTTGGGACTCAGTCTGGAGATGCCTTGGTCACACAGCTGGCTTCTCGTCCGACTCAGCTACTTCACAGGGCGGCTGCTTTGCTACTTCAGCTAACTTTCTCAAGCTTCTTGGATTTGATCACGAAGCCCTCCAATAACTTGATATTGGTTCGACCTTGAACCTTTCTACAATCCTTCTTGGAAAGTAGACCCCTTTTGCTTCTTCAAAAGTTTCCTCTTCAACAGTTTGAAGTTCTATTTCCTCCACAGCTTAGTGTTGGATCGATTTCCTTCGAGATTTAGGCTTGAGGATTTTGCTAGAATAACTTGAGAATATTTTGCAGGTTGTGTCCTTGATCTTCTTCTCTTGGCCATACTCAAATTTTCTCGGAGTCTTCATTCCGATCTTGATTGACTTCTTTTATTCCCTGGCATAGTGACTTGACTCAAACTCATACATTTTATCTATTACAATACAAATTACAAGGAAAATGGGGTGCCAACTTTCTAGTCTAAGTTTTACATGACATTCATCAAAATCTAAGCAATAAATTTCCCAACAATTTCCCCTTTTTTGATGATGCCAAAACTTAAATACATACAAACAATATGTAAATATCAAAGATACATACAGACAATGCAGAAATAAAGAATGTATGTGTTAAATAGATCGTTTTATTGATCATATCATTCTTGTTCTTTACACAGATGTTTACAATGCGTATCAGAGCAATCATAGCATATACTATTTCTACGCAAAATACAGATTTTTTCATTAAATGTACAGAAGACTTACATACATAAGTATTTACAAAAGTAAAATACATGAAGGGGTTGGCAGCAACACTTCATCGCCTTCGTTGCCTCATTCTTTCTTCTTCAGCTCTGTCTTCGTCAGCTCTTTTTCTTTTCTTTTCTTCTTTAGCTGCTTTCTTCTTCTCGTAAGCTCTCTTCGCAGCTTCATCTCTTCTTTTTCTTTCCTGTCTTTCTTGCCACAACTCATCTTGCCTTTTGTTTTCCTCTTCAATCCTCTTTACATATTCGTCATTCTTCCTCTTCACTTCCAGATTGGCTACTTCATCGTACCCAGACCCAATAGATCATTCCTTCTTGTGCGGATCTATATATTCAATATTTTTGGGTAGGTCTAGGTTTAAAGCCTCTACCTCCGCCCACTTCTTCCTTCTCCTCTCGGGTGTGTATTGTACTAAGTCTTCTTCTTACTAAAGAGAGTGACCAAAGCAGAGGACTGCTAGTAGTTTGCTGCTTGTCAACTTCTTCGCATAACTTCAGACGTTTCTCCCAGTACAAGTCCCATGCTTGGGCTATGGACATGTTTTTGAAATATCCTTCGGACTCGGCGTTTTGAATTCTTCAACAGATCTTAGCTCTTGTCCGTTATCCGGAATGGCATCAGATCTTTTCCTAGGAATGCCTCCAAATTGTTTCAACATTTCTTCAACACGGACATCCGTTCTCTTGTCGAAATCCTCCATCTCGCTTCTACAATCTTTTTCTTATGAGACATGGGCACAACAGAGTGATAGAGCGGCAGAGATTTGAGGAAGTTTCTTGATTATCTTTGGCCGTGACATGACCTTCTTTGAGGGGTTTTAAGCCAAGCATTAAGGTCACATCCTTTGACCTTTCCCCCTCAAATGACTTTTCCTTTTCTTTCCTCTTCTCAACAGATGCATCTGTCTTTCTCTACAACAAAGTCTCTTTCAAACTCTTCAAGTATTCCTCTTCCCCTTTTTGGCATCATTAATGGGAGAGGAACTCACGAAACATCCCAACAAGCATGAAGTCGGTCTGGCGATGGTTGAATTCCGCTTGAGTCGGCTCGGCATAGCCATTTAAATTCAAAACGGGTGGCCTTCGACTCGGTTGTAACAGTTTCATCTCGGCCATGAGGAGGCTGAATTTGGCATTCATAGTTTCCTCAAGTCATTTGAATTTCTTTCATTTGAAACTCCTGCAGCAAAGACTCCATTTTTGTTTTGTGAGAGGCATGCAACCTCTCAATGTACTCCGCATTCTCTCTCGCTTCATATCGCATTATCGCGCTCCAAACAAGCATCCTATTATAGAGTGCCTTGAAGTAACGAACTTCTTTTGAGACGCATGGCGATTTGTCACGACACCATTCTCGATTCTTATCACTATCCCTCTCAAGTCGGCTGTGAGGGTAGCATCTCTATTGTCCAGCCGCATGTCTAATGAGGCCTGATGTCGTTCGATCCTCTCAATCTCTCCGCAAATTTTCTTGAAGACTTCACAGATTTCAGTTGTTACTTTCGATTCAGCCGGCGGCCATTCAACGTCGAAATCGAATTCTGCTGGCACAATGGATTCAGTAAGGATAATGGGTTCTTCGCATGCAAAGTACTTCTTCTTTTCTTTAGCAGATTCTCCTTCTAGTGCAGGGAGCTCGATTGAGAATAGGAAGGCCTCTTCAAATCCATTGTCTTGTACATGTGAAATCGTACGAGAAGTCGTTTCTGCTGTAGCTCTGGAAGCCTGCGCAGTTGACTGTGATTCAGCTGGGGTCCTTGATGGTATTTACCCAGCTAGTTGAGCCTCAGCTGTCTTAACAGCTTCTTCGGTCTCAGTTGGTTTGTCTTTTTGAGTTGGCTGTTCCTCGGCCGTATCAGTAGTGTCATCGGAAGATGATGAGACTTGAGGGTTTGGCTCATCATCAAAATTGAACGTTTGTCGAGCAGCTTTGAAGTCTGGCTTACTCGCACTTGGAAGAACATCCTCATCCGAGTCTTTTTGATGTGCAGCAGGGATGGACTCAGCTTTATCTTCAGATCCGAGGAAAAGATATGTCGGGGTTGTCTTGGGAATCATGAAGAGCACTTATCTCCTTCTCATTTTCTTCAATGTGAACAGGAGGGATGTTCTGCATTTAAAGTCTCTTTACCAGGGGAAGTCTCAACCTCCCTTTGGCCTTCATTACCTCCTGCAGTCTCAATCGCAGCAAGGCCTGTACATTCCCTTTGACAGATGCAAATGTCTTAGTGTCTTCTCTGATGGCATCCACAGAGTCTCAACTCCTTGAATTGCACTTTCATTGCCCAGTGTTAACTCCCGGGCGAGATCTATCTCGTGCCTTGATCGCATCGCATCAGTGTCCCCTCCTCGATCAGCGGTTGGCACTTCGGTGAGACAGACTCAACTATCCGAAGCACAAGTGACAACTTGTTGTTGTTCTTTTTCTTTTTCCTTCTCCACTTCGCCTCATTTTCGCATTGTGGAGTCATCTGCGCAAAGATCCTCCGACCTGGTTGCGGTGGAGTGAGTTTCCCTCTCGGTGGTGCACCGGTTGAGTGACTTATGTTGGGGTCACTCTGCTCCAAACTCCCGGCCGCTTTCTTTGAGTGCTCACCGCAGGGGGTGGTAAGGCACCTTCACAGGGGTTGGCTCAACTTGGGTGCCCAAATTCCCAGTGTCATCGCCGAGTTCCTTAGATCCGTTCTCTCGAGTGGATCGGGAAGTGGTTGCGGCAATAATTGTGGCAATCATTGTACCACTCCCAACGGGGTCGATTTCAGTGAGATTTGGAAGACTCTCTGGTCCTTCCATGTTTGTTGCTCATGCATCAACCTAGATTCCCGCATGGCATCTTTGCATTTCCAACTCCTCCGTCATAGCAGCAGGTTCCATGTCCTCATCACTATCCGAGAGCATGTCAATGTGAGGATGAGTGTGGTCGCTAGTTCCAGTGAGAGGACAAATGTTGGCTTTCTCACGAGCCTCTGCTTCCTCAGCTGCTCTAGCCTTTTCTTGTTCCTTGCGAATTTGCAGCATATTAATGCAGTTATCCTCATCCAGGGCTTGCAACACGGTATCAACTTCAAGAAACCTGAAGAGTTCCTCTTCTTCTTCAATAAACTCTAGATGTTCAAACTGAGCCCTAGAGTGACTCAGCCTTCCATTTCTCTACTCTCGCAGACGGCCTGCGGATGTCCGGGTACAAGAGAGAGTACATAAATATGTCATCATCATCATTCTCCTCTTGTTGGCCTTCCTTCTCAGGAATAGAAGGTAGCAAATTCTCGCCGCTTCTTCACCTTGGCGCAAGATTGGCGGTGGAGACATAGTCTGTCTGGGGAGGGAATTTGTTGTCTTGCCGCTTCATGTTCTCGGTTGTTCTATCCACATCCGGGTCTTCGAGGGCCTCGCTGATCACCTTGGCAGATTTGGCGGTTTCATCTAGAACTTCCGAGAGCGCACTTCTTGGCTAGTCTCAATGATTTTCTCAAGGCCGAGTGGCGGACTCATTTGTCTTCTCAAGATCCGAAAGCCTGGTGATTCTTCTCCTTCTCTTAGTTTTCACCAGGAGGAATATACGGTTCTACGCCCTCCGGTTCCTCGAAGGTAAAGGCCTTGAGTGGCCTTTAGAAGCACCGCCCTTCTCGCTTGGCGATTTTTTTCTTCTTAATCCCCTGGAGAAGGTATTAAGGGTTCCTTCTCCACCGCTGCTGTTGTAGGGCATGAGCATCTTTCTTCTTTCTTTGCGAGAGTAGCTTTCTTCTTTTGCAGGGATGACTCTTTTTTTTTTAGGAGGGGAGGAAGCGAGTTGTGTCGACGTGGGTCGGTGATTCCCCTCACCTTTGGTGTCGTCCCCTTTTGGCATAGTCTCTCTTCTGGGCTCCGGAGAGATTTGCCCGGAACATCTTCTTGTTGACATGGAATGGCTTTCCATGTCGAAGGGGAACACCCTTCACCACCATCAGATGGCCAATAACTAGGCCATAGCCAAGTGATCCTCCAAAGGATCCATTCTCCTTGAACGACTTGTTGCCAATATTCTGGCAAAATCTGCTGTAAATGAATTCAGCCCAATTGATCTTTTTCTCTTCCATGATCGCAGCCATGATGATCAGCTTGGTTTTGGTCAGCTGATTAAAGCTGCCAAACTTCATGTCTACACACTTCGCGACGATATCCATTAGTTTATGATAATCCTCCTTCGTGAGCTTCTTCTTTGTGTAGACAACTTTGCAAAGACATTCAGGTTTGGCTACTTCCTTCCATGCAGCAGCCAAGTTGACGTCGGCTTCATATATTTCTGGCATGCCCTCTGACGGCAATAGACAGTGCTCCACAAGGTCCTTTGCAGTGATTAGAATGTCCTTGTGGTGGACGGAGGACTTAATCCCTTCGTCCTGCACTTCGGCATTGATGTAAAACTGGGCGACCTCCTCAACATACGTCATTTGATATTCCATGGTGAGAAATGGTTTCAGTCCGGATTTCTCGATCTTATCCGCTATCTTCTTCACAAGGGTTTCATCAGAACCCTGCTTTATCATCCCCTCAAAATCCACAGTTGATATGGTGTGGATTTGCTTTGCGAGCTTAGCGAAATCATGTGCTGGTGCCATTTTTAGTAAGTTTTACCGAATGAGATCTGGTAAACCGACTTGAGAACTAGTAGGGTTTTTGAGAGAAAAGTTTGCTTTCTTTTACTCGGGAAGATGAACAATTTTAGGAAAAAGTGAGAGAAAACTAAACGATTGAGTGTATAAGGGTTATGAGAGGACGTATTTTTGGTTTTTGAATTTTGATCAAGATCAATGGCTCAGATTTAGCACGTCACATTGCATTTAATTTCTCGCATTTAATGCGGCAAAGATTTATATCCATTCATATGCTTATGTAGCTTTTGATGCATCGCGTCATTATTACGCCGACGTCATCCTTAAAAACATTCCCGCTCATTAAAAACGATCGCATTTTTGTCACTTAGCTCATAAATGACTCAAACACTCCTTAAATGACTCAACTCTTCTTCTCTCTATTCGAATAGTGACTCAAATTTGTCACCAACTCGACTCGTCTGGTGACTTTCCAATACGGCTGATTCACTTAGCTGATTCATGAGATTTGCTCTGTTTTCATCTTTTCATGTTTTCTCTCTTCTCATTGAGTCTTCTGAGTGTCAACTCAGCTCAATTAGCCCTAGCTCAAGCTTAAGCTCTTCAAATCTTGATTCACATAGGGGTTTGGTGAATATGTCAGCTAATTAACTGTTTATCAATTGAGATATATTCAAAAGTGATGTCTTTCTTCTCGACATGATTTCTTATAAAATGATATCTGACATCAATGTGCTTTGTTCTCGAATGCAACACAGGATTCTGAGTGATTGCAATAGCACTTGTGTTATCACACATAATTGGAATCTCTTTTTCTTCAATTTCATAATCTCTCAGCTGTTGTCTCATCCATTAGACTTGGGCACAACAAAGCCGACCCACAACTATGTACGGTGTGGATGTGGCTATTGAGTTTTGCTTCTTGCTAAACCAGGAAACCAATCTGTTTCCAAGCATTTGACATGTGCCTGAAGTACTTTTCCTGTCAATTCTACATCCAGCATAGTCAGAGTCTGAATAACCAGCAAGCTTGAATCCACCTTCCTTTGGATACCATAAGCCAACTTCTTGGCATCCCTTCAAATATCTTAGTATTCTCTTAGCTGCAGTCATGTGACTTTTCTTTGGAGCAGATTGGAATCTTGCACATACTCCTACTGCAAAGGTGATGTCTGACCTGCTTGTTGTTAGATAGAGCAGTGATCCAATAAGTGATTTGTATCTTGTTTGATTCACAGGCTTGCCATCTGCATCCATGTCCATCTTGACTGATGTATTCACTTTTTACAGAAGATTTCTCTTCCATACCAAATTTCTTCATTAAATCTTTGGTGTACTATGTTTGACTTATAAAAGTTCCATCCTTGAGCTGTTTAACTTGAAGTCCTAAGAAGAATGTCAGCTCTCCCATCATGCTCATTTCAAATTTGCCTTGCATGAGGTTTGAGAATTTATCACACAGCTCTTTGTTTGTGGATCCAAAAATGATGTCATCCACATATATTTGAACAAGCAATATACTCTCCCCATCTTGAATTCTGAAGAGTGTTCTGTCCACTTTGCCTTTGGTGAATCCATTATCTGCCAGAAATTGAGATAATGTATCATACCATGCTCTAGGTGCTTGTTTCAATCCATATAGAGCTTTCTTGAGCTTGTACACCTTGTCTCCAAGAGTCTTCTGCTCAAAGCCTGGAGGTTGCTCAACATAAACTTCTTCTTCTAACAGTCCATTTAAAAATGCACTTTTCACATCCATTTGATATACAGTAAAGTTCTTGTGTGCAGCATAGGCAAGAAACATCCTTATTGCTTCCAATCTTGCAACAGGAGCGAATGTTTCATCAAAATCTATTCCTTCTTCTTGGCAATACCTTTTGGCTACCAATCTTGCTTTGTTTCTAACCACAGAACCTTCTCCATTCATCTTGTTTCTGAAAACCCATTTTGTGCCTATAACATTTTGATGGGTTGGTCTTTGCACCAATTCCCATACCTTGTTCCTTTCAAACTGATTCAGCTCTTCTTGCATGGCTTGAATCCAATGTGTGTCATCCAATGCTTGGGACACATCTTTTGGCTCTATGAGGGAAATAAAACAAGTGAACATTGCTTCTTGTTGAGCTCTGGATCTGGTTCTTACACCATCTCTGACATCTCCAATGACTAGCTCTGGTGGATGGTCTCTCGGCCCATCTCACATCAGGTTGTAGTAAATCGGTGGGTTGATCGTCTTGCATTGTGTTTTCTTGAGCATCTCTTTCATTATCATTCAATTGCAGATTTTCCATTGTCTTTGAGACTCAGCAGTCTCATCTTCATCTTGATTAATTGCTCCAGCCTTCTTGACTTCAACACAAGGACTCTTCGCATAGTTGGTGATTGACTTATCGCCTAACTCTTCAATGTCTTCCCATTTACATTAGGTTCATCAAAAACCACATGGATAGACTCTTCTGTGACCATAGTCCTCTTGTCAACACTCTGTAGGCTTTGCTTTCAGCTGAGTATCCCAAAAAGATACCTTCATCAGCTTTAGCATCAAAAGCCTTTAGATTATCCTTGCCATTGTTGTGGATGAAGCATTTACATCCAAATATTCTAAAATATGCAACATTTGGCTTTCTCTCTGTCCATATTTCATAGGGAGTCTTTGTCAGCTGTCTGTTAATCATGCATCTATTTTGAGTATAGCATGCAGTGTTGATGGCTTCAGCCCAAAATCTCTTTGGCAATCCCGCTTCAGCTAACATGGTGTGGAGTCCTTGCTGCAGATAATTCATGAGCAATACTATTTTCAACACAATACTGAGTTATCATCCCATTGACAAACTCAGTTCCTCTATCAGACCTTATCTTTATAATGGTTTGACTCTTCTCATTTTGAACTCTTCTCATCAGCTGAGGTAACTTCTGCAAAGTTTCCTTCTTTTTACACATGAAGATTGTCCATGTATATCTTGAGTAATCATCCACCACTACTAAAGTGTATTTCTTTCCACTTATGCTAGCTGGCTCAACTGGACCAAATAGATCCATATGCAACAGATGCAATATCCTTGTTCAAGATGGATTAGACTTCTCTTTGAATGATGATTTGATCTGCTTTCCCATCTGACATGCATCACAAATACTTTCTTTCTTGTATATTGAGTCTGGCAGTCATTCCACAAGATGACTCCTTGCAAGCTTGTTAATTTTCTTGAAATTCAGATGACTCGACTTTTTGTGCCACGGCCCACTTGATTAATTTGTACTTTGCAAACAGACAAGTCTTGGTGTGGCAATCGACCGATCTACCACATACATGTTCTTCATGCGGATCCTTGCAACACTATTTCATTTGATTCAGTGTCTTTAATTTGGCACATTCCCATATTGAATCCAACATTATAGCCCTTGTCACAGAGTTGGCTAATGCTTAACAGGTTGAAGTTGAGGCCTTCAACATATGCAATATCTGTGATTTCTAATCCATTTTTCTTGATGGATCCAGTGCCTCTTATTTCCCCTGGAGCTTCATTTCCTCCAAATATGACTTTTGCACCTCTAATCTCCTTGAATTTTGACAGCTTTTTCTTGTTTCCTGTCATGTGTCTGGAACAGCCACTATCCATGTACCAGGTTCCTTGGCACTCAGCTGCTCTTTGGACCTGTAATCAAGGAAATTAGTTTTTAGGTACCCATGCTTGTCTGGGTCCTGAGGGGTTAGTGTTGTAAGATGATACAACCAACCTATAGCCAAATGACTTGACTCTAAGAGGTTGCCATCTATCGTGGCATAATCATAATTCACTTTGGCAAATTGCTTGGGGGCTTTAGGTTCATACAAATTGTCTCTTTTGTCTCAGTATGCCTGTGTGTGTGTTTTAGCAATTGCCTTCTTTGGGTAATTGTGATATTTTTGAGTGTAGTGCTTGGGTGCATATGTGTGCTGATGATAGTTCGTTTGCCTTTGAAATGGCCTTTGCTGAGTTCTAGGCCTTTGCCATTTAGGCTTATATTCCATAGGTTTTTGCTGATATTTTACATTATTCCAATCAGCTTGGCTTGGGTAATTTCTACCATTCCCATCATATATGTTTCTTTGATAAACCTTCTGGGGTTTTGATAGCTCTGTTTCTTCTTTACAGAGTACTTCTTATTTGGAGTTTGCCGAGGAACTCTGTTGGATTTCTTCTCAGCTGTCCTCTCAGCATGCTCAACTAGCTATTTTCCTTTTCCTTTATATCCAATGATTTAGATGCCTTTGTAAATGATGCAATCACATTCTTGAGATCATTTTTCCTCTTTTCTATAACATGACTATTTCTCGCTTTATTAGTTTTGCATTTCTTTGACTCTTTGTTCTCATCGGCTATGTGACTTAGAGTACTCGGCTCCTTAGTCATTTTTGTGAGTTTTTGGCTTTTGAGTGGCTATTTTCCTCATTTAATAGTGTGTGAGGATTTAATGTGCTCAAAATCTTTCATCATTTTGCCTAATGAATCATAAAGATCAATGGGTGATGATGTGTGTGTGTCACAATCACTATCACTAGAATCCGAGTGAGATGAGTTAGAGTGTACCTCATCTTCTTGGTCAGGTTGATCTTGTTCTTTAGCCATTAGACAGATCATTGCTTCTTCTTCAGAGTCACTTGGGTAGTCAGCTTCACTACTCTCTAAGTCTGTTGCTTCTTTTGACTTAGCTTCTCAGCAGTCTCTGCAGCCAATATGGCCTTTTCTTTTCCTGTCTTCTTTCTCTAAAGACTCTTCTTTCTTCTTCATTCCTGTATTTATTGACTACAGGATATGAACAAGATTAATTGCAAAGTGTCTGGTTGTCTATAGTTCCAACACGGGTTCTCGGCTCTATGGTCACTCTTTAGTTCTTGGATTATCAGTTCTTTGATATTCAACCTTTTGATGCTCGGCTCTCTTGGGTGGCCTATCTTCCTTGACTTGACTTGGAGGGAGTGAATGTCTCTCTGGAGGATTCACCTTGTTTCTTTTATAGTTCTTGTTGAAGAACTTGTTGAATCTTTTAACCAAGGCAATTTCTTCCTGGTCAAAGGCTTTCTTGACTTCAACTCTCTTCCCATCCTTAACTATAAGTGCAGCTGTTTTGGGTACAGCTGTCTCCTCTTGATCTTTTCTTCTCAGCTCAAACTTGTAGGCTTTGAGGTCTGAGAATAGCTCATGGTTGGATGTTGTTGTGAGGTATTCTCAGAATCTTCATACACATTTCCTTCTGTGTATATTCTTTCCCAAGAGCGGATAATTCATTTGTGATCTCAGTGAATCGAGCATCCAGCTGATCCAAGGTTTCATCTGTAAGCATTTTAAAATTTTCAAATTTTTGTACAGCAAAGGACAATTTGTTTTCTTTAATTTGCTCAGATCCTTCACAAATTAAAGTTAATTTATCCCAGATTTGTTTTGCAGTTTGACAAGATTTGACTTTATTGAACATTGCTTTGTCCAAGGTTTTGTAAAATATGTCCTTGGCCACATTGTCCAAGTTGTATCTTCTTCTGTCCCCGTTTGTCCATACAGTCCTTGGTTTCTCAACCAGGGCTGGTCTTGCGTCAGCAGCAGCAGCTTCCTCTCCTTCAGCTGCAGTTGCTCTCTCTACAATTGTGTTCACTTTCAGTATTTGTAGTGGCCCATCCTCTATCACTATCCACATTTCATCATGTAAAGTAGATAGATGAGCCTGCATACGAATTTTCCAGTCATCAAATTCCTCAATAGTAAACATAGGAATGCGTGTCAAATTTGCTTCTATGATAATAACTTTGATGAATAGAAATAGCTTTTGAAAGAGCAAGTGTTAAAAACTTCTTTGAAAGATTGGAGATCTAGTTCAGTAACCAGTGCGGAAGGCTCAATGAACCAACCGCTCTGATACCACTTGTAGGTCCCAAGGGGGGTGAGTAAAGTTTAGAAGGGGGGTTGAATAAACCTTACCAACTTTTCGATTTTAGTCCTTTTAAAGTATTACAGAGTTAAATACATAGCTAAGTCCGTGGGGGAAAGCTAAGTTAGTTAACCAGCAGAGTTAGCCACTCAACAGACTCGATTGAGCTGTTGATAGAATAACTCAGCTGTTTAGTCTAAACCTTAACTTGGTTGTGATGAGATTTTCAGCGGAAGACTTAACACCCTTTTAATTTGATTTGATTTGTTTTAAACACTTGATTTTAGCACTTAGTTACTTATCAGTTGGATAGCAAATTATCAGCAGATATAAAGTGATATGCGAGAAATAAAATCTTTGAAATGTAAATGACACAATAATTTTTATAGAGGTTTGAAGATGGGGTAATTCTTCTACTCATCTCTTCTCCAACTCCCGGAGGAATCCACTAAGTAATGATCGAGTACAAAGTGGTTATCACCCGGATACAAGTCTTGATCACACACGGTGACTTGCTCCTTTAGGACTCAGTCTGGAGATGCTTTGGTCACACAGTTAGCTTCTTGTCCGACTCAGCTACTTCACAGGGTGACTGCCTTGCTACTTCAGCTAACTTTCTCAAACTTCTTGGATTTGATCACGAAGCCCTCCAATAACTTGAGATTGGTTCGACCTTGAACCTTTCTACAATCCTTCTTGGAAAGTAGACCCCTTTTGCTACTTCAAAAGTTTCTTCTTCAACAGTTTGAAGTTGTCTTTCCTTCACAGCTTAGTGTTGGATCGATTTCCTTCGAGATTTAGGCTTGAGGATTTTGCTAGAATAACTTGAGAATATTTTGCAGGTTACAATATGAATGATGCTTGTTATCTCAGGTATGCAAGGTTCAGGTTAACCAAGATAACATTTTCTCAAAGTGATTCCTCAGCCTTTTATAGTGAACTTTCAAAAATCTGCCCGTTGAAGAGATAAGCTGATTTTCAAAAATCACTTGTATTCGTTGGCTTGTCTTGTTGCAGTCCTTGATGTTGACATTTCCTCGTATGAACGTTCAGTTTTTCAGAATCTGACACGAGTTGCAGTGCTTCCCATTGGTTTATTCCTTTTGCGCGCTTCTGGGACTGAGCACTTTAAGACATGGCAGCATGGAAGTATTACTTGTTTAAGTAAATTCCTTGACTTTTGTGCAACGGATTCTTTAAAGTCGTCTTGACTTTGATTGAGTCCTTTATTCCCAGGTGACTTTGAGTTAGCTTCCAATCAATGGATGACTCATCTGTCACTTCAACTTGAGACTTGGCTTCTTTAGTTGACTTGATTAACTCTTCATACAGCTGTATCTCAGCTAATACTCCTTCAGTCGAGTCCTTGATCTTCTTCTCTTGGCCATACTCACGTTGTTCGGTGGAGTCTTCATTCGATCTTGATTGACTTCTTGTATTCCCGGACATAGTGACGGCTTGACCAAACTCATACAAATTTCTATCTATTACAATACAAATTACAAGAAAAATGGGGTGTCAACTTTCTAGTCTAAGTTTTACATGGCATTCATCAAAATCTAAGCAATAAATTTCCCAACACTTATCTTACCTCAAAATCTCCACTGACCTGATGAGTGACCAACATTGAATCGGAGTAAGCCCTCAAGGACTTGACCCCCCGGTTCACGACCATGCGCATTCCCCTTACCAGTGCCTCGTATTCTGCTTCATTATTAGAGGCCCTGAACCCAAACCTCACTGCTACCTCCAGATCTTCTCCTTTTGGGTTGGTTAGTACTATGCCAGCCCCACACCCGGTTGCCGAAGAAGATCCATCCACACGCAAGAGCCATGCCCCGAGTTCGGCCTCAGAGTGCATCATTTCTTGCAAGAAATCTGCTAGTGCTTGTGCTTTTACTGCTGTCTGGGGATGATATTCCATATCGAACTCTCCCATTTCAATAGCCCATTTAATCATTACGCCCCCACATTTCGGGCTTGTCCATTATTTGCCCTATCTCTGTGTTTGTGAGAACCACTACTTTGTGCGAAAAGAAATACAAACCTAAGCTTTTCGCATGACTACTACCAATGCCAGCCCTCATTTCTCGACTTCGGAGTATCTCAATTCTGCCCCCTGTAGTAGCTCGCTGACATAATAAATGGGCATCTGCTTACCCTGCTCTTTCCTTAACAACACCGAACTCACTGCATTGTCCCCTACCGACAGATATAGGTAAAGGTCCTCCCCTGGGATCGGTTTGGTTAGTAGGGGCAATTTAGACAAGAATGTTTTCAACTCACTGAAAGCTTTTTCACATTCCTCTGTCCACTCGAACTTGTTCACCTTCCTCAATACCTTGAAGAATGGGAAACTTTTATCTGCCGATTTGGAGATAAATCTACTCAGTGCGGCTATTCGACCCGTAAATTGTTGTACTTTATTGATACTAGTGGGCGAAGCCATGTCAATCACTGCTTTAACCTTTTTCGGATTTACCTCTATCCCTCACTCGGTTACCATATATCCCAAAAACTTTCCAAATCTGACCCCGAAAGAACACTTAGTAGGATTCAGCTTCATCCCGAAATTTCTTAACACTGCGAACGTCTCCGCCAGATCTGCCACATGCATCGTGGCTGACCTACTTTTCACCAGCATGTCGTCCACATAAACCTCCATATTCCTTCCCAACTGTTCCCTGAACATCCGATCCATCAGCCACTGGTAAGTAGCTCCTGCATTCTTTAAGCCAAAGGGCATGACCACATAATAATATGTGCCAGAAGAGGTAATGAAGCTCACTTTTTTCTGGTCCTCCACCGCAGGACGTATTTGGTGATATCCTTGATATGCATCCATCATGCTTAAGAGCTCATACCCGGCTATTGAATCCACCAACTGATCTATCCGGGGCAAGGGGTAATGGCCTTTTGGGAAGGCTTTGTTAAGGTCACGAAAATCGATGCACATCCGCGTCTTATCCCCCTTAGGCACCAGCACCGCTTTAGATAGCCACTCGGGGAACTGGATCTCCCTAATATGGCCTGCCCTAAGCAGCTTATCCACATCTTTCCATTATAATCCTATCATTATCCCTTTCGAGGGTCTCTTTTTCTGCTTAACTAGCCTCTTTTCCGGGTCTACATTTAAGTAATGCATTACCTGCTCTGGATCTACTCCTCTCAAGTTCTCCGCACTCCAGGTGTTGGAAAATTTATTGTTTAGATTTTGATGAATGCCATGTAAAACTTAGACTAGAAAGTTGGCACCCCATTTTCCTTATAATTTGTATTGTAATAGATAGGGTTGTATGAGTGAGTTAAGTCGGCTATGCTGGGAATACAAGAAGTCAATCAAGATCGAATGAAGACTCACCGAGGAGAAGTGAGTATGGCCAAGGAAGAAGATCAAGGACTCGATTGAAGGAGTATCGGTGAGACACATTTGCATGTATGAAGAGTCAATCAAGTCAACTCAAGAAGCAAGTCTCAAGTTGAAGTGACGGATGAGTCATCCATTGATTGAAACTAACTCAAAGTCACCTGGGAATAAAGGACTACGTCCAAGTCAAGACGATGAAAAGAATCCGTTACGTAAGTCAAGGAACTTACTTAAACAAGTAATACTTCCATGTTGCCATGTCTTAAAGTGCTCTCACCCAGTAAGTGTAAAAGGAATAAACCAATGGGAAGATCGCACTCGTGGTCGATTCTGAAAAGATGAACATTCATTTAATACAAGAAAATGTCAACATCAAGGACTGCAATAAGACAAGCCAACAAACACAAGTGATTTTTGAAAATCAGCCTATCTCTTCAACGGACTGATTTTTGAAAGTTCACTATAAACGCCGAGGAATCACTTTGAGAAAAGGTTACCTTGATTACCTAAATCACGAACAAACAAGCATTATTCATATCAGTAACCTATAAAATATTCTCAAGTTATTCAAGCAAACCCTCAAGCCTAAATCTCGAAGGAAATCGATCCAACACTAAGTTGTGAAGGAAAGACAATTTCAAATCAAGTTGAAGAGGAAACTTTTGAAGAAGCAAAAGGGGTCTACTTTCCAAGGAGGATTGTAGAAAGGTTCAAGGTCGAACCAATCTCAAGTTATTGGAGGGCTTCGTGATCAAATCCAAGAAGCTTGAGAAAGTTAGTTTGAAGTAGCAAAGCAGCCGCCCGTGAAGAAAGTTTCGAGCCTGAGTCGGACAAGAAACCGGTGAGTGAAAGGCATCTCGGCATCGAGTCCCAAAGGAGCAAGTCATTTGTGTGATCAAGACTTGTATCTGGGTGATAACCACTTTGTACATCGATCATTACTTAGTGGATTCCTCCAGGAGTTGGAGAAGAGAGGAGTAGAAAAATTACCCCATCTTCGAACCTCTATAAAAATTATTGTGTCATTTACATTTCAGCATTTTATTTCTGCATATCACTTTATATCTGTTGATAATTTGCTATCCAACTGATTAGTAACTAAATGATAAAATCAAGTGTTTAAAACAAATCAAATCTAATTCAAGGGTGTTAAGTCTTCCGCTGAAAATCTCATCACAGCCAAGTTAAGGTTTAGACTAAACAGTTGAGTTATTCTATCAACAGCCCAATCGAGTCTATTGAGTGGCTAACTCTGCTGGTTAACTAACTTAGCTGTCCCCCAAGGACTTAGCTATGTATTTAACTCTGTAATAATTTAAAAGGACTATAATCGAAAAGTTAGTAAGGTTTATTCAACCCCCCTTCTAAACCTTACTCACACCCCCTGGGACTACACCAGGCAAACACGTCGAGATTCTCCCTTAAGAAATATGTGATTGTCGCCGCCATCTCGGATCCCAATTGTGTCCCAATCCGAGTCAGCTTAGTAGGATCCCCTACCACCAGCTCTACACTCATCAGCTCTTCATGTGGCTTTACACTCATCATGTCAGGTTCCTCTTTTTCTTTCTTTTTTGTTATTTTAAGTGGGTTAGTCTCCCTTTCGCTTTCCACTTCCTTCCGCTTAGATTTCTTCTGTTCTCCTTTTCTTACGGCTTCCACATAGCACTTTTTGGCCACCTGCTGGTCCCCCAATACTTTCCCCACACCTTCTTCCATGACGAATTTTAATTTCATATGGAATGTAGAAACGACAGCTCGGAACGCATTTAAAGCAGGTCTACCAATAATGACATTATAGGTAGAGAATAAATCGACTACGAGGAAAATAACCATACGCGTCTTACGATGCGGCTTCTCTCCGATGATGACCGGTAAGATCACCTGTCCGATGGGCTCCACTACTCCCCCTCCGAAGCCGAGCAGGCTGTCTCCACCGGCTTCACCTCTATTTCCACCCCCATCCTTAAGTAGGCCTCATAGAACAACACGTTGACTGAGCTACCAGTATCCACCATGATGCGGGCTACTTCAAAGTTAGCTATGGTGGCAGTAGTGACCAAGGCATGTTTATGGTTCCCCGCACCGCTCCTAATTCCATGACGGGTCGTATCTCTCCTCTCGCGTGCGCCTTCTGAGTCCTATTGGAATCACCATCAGTTGGCCCTCCAACTATCATGTTTATGGTTCCCCGCGGAGGGTGGTATTCCTTGTCGGCTCCAGTGTTTCCCCTGCCCTCCCTTAGCCGAGGGGTGGTGATTCCTGTTTGCCCCCGCGTTACTAGCTTGCCCCTGATCCATCTTGACCCAACCAGCCAACCATCCCTTCTTAACCATCCTTTCGATCTCGTCCTTCAAATGTCGGCATTCTTTCGTGGTATGCCCAATATCATTATGGAACTCATAGAAGAACTTTGATTTAGGCCGAGAGGGCACCGCGGAATAGTTCGCGGGCCATTTCAGGTCTTTATTCCCAGCTATTGCCATCAAAACCCGTGACCTCGAAGCCACAAGAGGGGTATACACCGAGGTTCACCTACTCGGGGCACCAGTCCTGCCCTTCTCTCCTGCTCCCGAAACCGCTTGGGCGCCACATCACGGTGCACCTCCACCCTTTCCTTCCTCTTGTCCCTGAGTTCTTCTTTCTTGCCCTTTTGGGCTTCCTCCAAGTTAACGTACTTCTCAGCCCTGGACAACACTTCATCAAAATCCCTTGTTGGTCGCTTGGCCAGAGACCTAAAGAAATCTTCCTCCTTCAGTCCCTGGGTAAGTGCGCTGGTCAAGATCTCCTGGTTCGCGGAGGGTACTTCCAATCCCGTTGCCGTAAACTTTTTGACATAATCCCTTCGGGGTTCACCCTCCGATTGCTTTACCCTAAAAAGTGTTAGCGATGTCTTTTGGTGTTTCCTTGAACTAGCAAACTGATGCAGAAAAGCCGAGCTAAACTCTCCAAAGGATGCTATAGAATCTGCCGGCAGTTGACTAAACCACTGTTGGGCGGACTGAGATAATGTGGTAAAAAACACCCGACACTTCACTCCATCCGAGTACCTATGCAGCAAAGCCGAATTTTCAAACCTACACAGGTGTTCCCAAGGGTCGGTAGTCCCGTCATACTTGTAGGTTAAAGAGCGGAAATTGGCTGGCAATTCATCTGCCATCACCGAGGCCCTGAAAGGGATTCCCCTCCTAACCACCTCATTTCCTGATACTCTCTACTTCAGCTCACTCACCTCCTTGATCATTTCCTCCACTTATCCTCCATTCTACCTTCTCTCAAGGCCTCTTCTCCTTGTTGGGTCAATCCCTCCGGACGATCAGAGGTTCTGCCAAAGGGCGACCCGATGTGTGCTCTTGTGCCCTCACCTCCGACACCGCACTGGAAATCAAACTAGTCAACTGTCCTCTCGTGAAATGCAAGGTTTTCTCTGCAAATTCTTCACTCAAATTCACCCTTGGCAACCGATCTACGAAAGACCTCGGGGTCACACCAGGGGTATTAAGCAATGATCCCTCTGGCATGCTCCCCGAGATACCAAGCATCACTTCTACCCCATCCGGTGCCACCAGAGTTTCCTTACCTTTCGTTCCTGATCCACTCATACTCACATCTCGAACTCAAAAGTTTCCCACAGAAGGCGCCACTTGATTTGTCCTGGATGAGCTAGACTATCAAGGCTCCAACTTCTGCTCCTCGTTGCACCTGCAAAGCCTAAACCGGAGGGGTCTCCGGTGTCGGCACTCTGATGCTAAAGTCAGGTGATGGAAGAGAAGAATATTGAACATTGTTTAAATTGTATAATTATAGAAGTGAATATATGATCTGAAGTCTCCTCTTTTCTTAGCATAAGAATGCCCCTTTTATACCTGAATTTGGGCCCTTTCTCCCTCCCAGGGAGCTCCACGTGTCGCCCAGTGATTGGGCTTTGATTAGTCTTATCATTAGTCATAAATGTGGTCGTCTATCTATCATTTCACAATTACTCTCTCTTTTATGTCATTCTCAACCGTACCAGCTATTAAATACAGTTGCAGGTCTACCCCCACACAGGCCTTCTTATCCTTGCAGGACCTTCAGGAATGATCTTGGTCCCCAAAGAGGGTAGGTTGAGTTGCTTGAGCATTACTTTCCTTGGTGAGATCCAGCCAAAGACAGACTTGCCCCAAGTAGACCAGTCTCTACCTAAGTTGGGCCAGATCAATGAGTTATTCTCAGACCTCAAAGCCTACGAGTTTGAGTTGAGAAGAAAAGAGCAAGAAGAGACAATTGTACACAAGACAGTTGAACTGGTAGCCAAGGATGGAAAGAGAGTTGAACCCAAGGAAGCCATAGACCAGGAGGAAACTGCCCTGATGGTTAAAAGATTCAACAAGTTCTTCAATAAGAACTATAAAAGAAATAAGGGTGAAACCCCCATGAGACATTCAGTTCCCTCTAAGTCAAAGGAAGATAGGCCACCCAAGAGAGCTGAGCATCAAAGGGTTGAACATCAGAGAGCTGATAATCCAAGAATAGAAAGAGTTGATCAAAGAGCTGAGAACCTGTGTTAGAACTACAGACAACCAGGACATTTTGCAGTTGATTGTTCCTATCCACCAGTCAACAAATATAGGAATGAAGAAGAAAGAAAAGTCTTTAGAGAAAGAAGACAGGAAAAGAAGAAAGTCATGTTGGCTGCTGAGACCGCTGAGACAGCCAAGTCTAAAGAAGCAGCAGATTTAGAGAGCAGTGAAGCTGACTACTCAAGTGACTCTGAAGAAGAGGCCATGATCTGCCTTATGGCTAAAGAACAAGATCAACCAGATCAAGAAGATGAGGTACACTCTAACTCATCTCATTCGGATTCAAGTGATAGTGATTGTGATACACACACTTCATCGCCCACTGATCTTTATGATTCATTAGGTAAAATGATGAAAGATTTTGAGCACATAAATCCTCACACACAATTCTAAATGAGGAAAACAGCCAGCTTAAAAACCAAAACTCACAACTGACTAAAGAGCTGAGTACTCTGAGTCACATTGCTGATGAGAACACTAAGCTCAAGGCTGGAAATGCCAAGATCATAGCAGAGTTAGCTGCTATAGAAAAGAGGGAAAAAGATCTCAAAAATGTGATTGCCTCATTTACAAAAGCATCAAAATCATTAGATGATCTTATCATGAGTCAAAAAGAATGTGGAGATAAAACAGGCATAGGATTTAATTCATATGTGCACAGTCAAATGTTGCACCCACATTCACTCATAAGCACAATCACAAACAAACTGGCCTTGGATATAAAGGGAAAGGAAAACAACCAGTTGAGTATGCTGAGAGGACAGCTGAGAAGAAATCCAACCGAGTTCCTCAGCAAACTCCAAACAGAAAATACTCTGTAAAAAGCAAACAGAGCTACCAAAAACCCTAGAAGTTTCATCAGAGGAACACACATGATGCGAATGGTAGAAACTACCCAAACCAAGCTGATTGGTACAATGTCAAATATCAGCAAAGACCAATGGAATACAAGCCTAGATGGCAAAGACCTAAACCTCAGCAAAGGTCATTCCAAAGGCAAAAGAGCTATTATCAGCACACATATGCACCCAAGCACTACACTCAGAAATATCACAACTACCCCCAAGAAATCAATTGCTAAAACACACACACAGGCATACAGACAAAGAAATGGTTGTATGAACCTAAAGCCCCCAAGCAATTTGCTAATGTGCACTATGATTATGGAACTGATAGATGGCAACCTCTTAGAGTCAAGTCCTTTGGCTATAGGTTGGTTGCTTCATCTTATAGCACTAACCCCTCAGGACCCTTGCAAGTATGGGTACCTAAAAACTGATTTCCTTGATTGCATGTTCAAGGAACAGCTGAGTGCCAAGGAACCTGGTACATGGATAGTGGTTGTTCCAGACATATGACAGGAAACAAGAAAAATCTGTCAAGATTCAAGGAGATTAGAGGTGCAAAAGTTATATTTGGAGGAAACGAAGCTCCAGGGGAAATCAAAGGCACGTGATCTATCAAGAAGAATGGATTGGATATCACAGATGTTTCTCATGTTGAAGGCCTCAACTTCAACTGTTAAGCATCGATCAACTCGTGACAATGGCTATAATGTTGGATTCAATATGGGAGTGTGCCGGATCAAAGATCTTTGAATCAAATGAAATAGTCTTTGCAAGGATCAAGACAGAAGAATATGTATGTGGTAGATTGGTCTCTTTGCTACACCAAGCACTTGTCGCTAGCAAAGAGCACATCCGAATCAAGTTGCCTGTGGTACAAGAAGCTGAGTCATCCAATTTCAAGACAATCAATAAGCTTGCAAGGAGTCATCTTGTGGAAGGATTGTCAGACTCAGTGTACAAGAAAGAAAGTGTATGTGATGCATGCCATATGGGAAAGCAAATAAAATCTTCATTCAAGGATAAGCCAAGTCCTTCTTCAACAAGGATATTAAATTTGGAGATAATTATTATTTGCCACCCCAACTTTACCCCTTTTTATGCTTCACCACCTAAACTTTGATTCGTAACACTTTGCACCCCGAATTATGAAAATAGTTACCTTTTGCAACCTTTGGACCATTTTACCCCTAGGCATGTATTCTTTAAAAACAATAGTTCTAGTTATCCCTTTAAACTCTAATTCGAGGCAAACTGCTCCATAAGGATAAATATATTGCATTCTACGATAATCATAAAATTTTCACTCCATAATCAATTTATTTTTCGGATTTTTCGAGAAATAAGAACCCGATATTTCTGTAACTTGTTTTGTTCGTGGCATTGTTACACCTACTTAGATCCAGTCTCTATTCAGAGGTTTTAAATGGATCATGTCAGGTTTCCAGCCTATAAACTCAACAAGACATACTTCTATCAAGTTCCTATTTCAAGTACTTATCCGTATATAAATTGGGTCTTTAGACTTAAAATGAAAATAGTCCATTACGACCATATCAGGCCCAACATGCTTCAGTAAAATTAATAAATCCCTTAAAATTCATACCTCTTTTGACCGAAACAACAGGGTTAAGTGGTTCGCAAAGCCACCGATCGGAAAATTATCGCCCCGGATCGTTTGACGGCGGCTCCTCACTGTTCAACCTCACCCTCGGGAAGATGATCGCAAGTTATCCGACTCCTTCGTAAAACCGCTCAAAGCCATGACCTTGGTTCGTTTCCTACTCAAGGCGTAAAAGTAATTCTTCAAAGGGGATTGATCAATAGTACATCATGAACACATGTTGAACAAACAGCCTTTATTTTATTAAGAACTTAAAGAAAAATTTATTACATTAGTAATCTCCTTTTGGGAGGAGAAAACTTGTTTAGCCTCTCATAGCTGAGGCTTGCACTCGGAAATACATAAAACTTAAAAACTAAAACACTCAAAATATTACAAATTTTCTCTCAGAATTTATTCTAAGAAAACTAAGGAAAATGTTCGATCTCCTCAGCTTCCTTCAAATCTCGCCTTTTATAGATGTAAGTCCGGACTTGAAAGGCGGACTCCAAATCTCGGCCGATATTTATGACGTCACCGCTACGTCATATCCTCGCATTATGCCTCGCCCGTTTGGTTTTTTTTTTCTTCCGCGTGACTCGGCCCCCATGTGAAAGTTGTCGGGAATCTTCTAAAAAGTTGGTTTGCGTGGTCCCCGAGGAAAACGCGTTTTGAATCGGGCCCTTGTCCTTTCGGTACTGGTCTTGTCGGTCGGGTTTGGGTCGAAAACCTTTTCCAAACTCGGGTTCCTTCATTCGGGGCATGCTTGACGGATCCGGTCGATCCATCGCCAACATGTGCCATATTACTGAATTTTAGGTAAGTTTCTTTGCTTGCCGGAATCTTGTTTTCCCAAAGAATTCTTCTTTTGGTTTGAAGAGTTCTTTCGCAAACCCGTGGTTGATCCGGTCATCGAATTCAAAAGGAAAGATCCATTCGTCGAATCTCGGAAGAACTTGAATGGATATTTGACTTTGTCCATTTGATTAGACAAACCCAAAGACCCCATGCTCGCCTGGTAGAAGCTTCGTCTTGAGAAAATGCTCCTACTAACATTGGTCCTTCTTCTAGGTGAAGCCGCTTAATATATTTTAAAGCATTTCCATCCGGTCTTCTTAGCTTGATGAAATGAAAAGCTTCATTAAAGCCTTTCTTATTTGGTTCGGGAGCCGCACCGATAAAATACGGTTCAAAATATCTCCTGCGGCCAAGTGTGGATTATTGGCCCAAGTCTCATAATCGCTTCTTCCCAATCCATTTCGGTAATTTTGAAATTTCGGGAATCCTGGTGACACGGTATAGATTGAAGCTAAAGCTCCAAAAGTATACCATTCTGCACTTCATTTGGATGACTTCCTGGTTTCATCCAAACTCGGGATACTTGCCCGAGATATCAACCATTGTTTTCTCGGGTTAATACCTTGTCTTGTAACCGTTTCTCCCATTGCGCCGATATACCTGCATAGGAGAAATCTTAATCTCGTCGGTTTGAACCTTAGATTTGCACATCTGTGGCCTAAGATTCAACTCTCCCCTCTTTACCCCAGGTCTTGGGTTGACTTGAAGACTCGGGTTGTGACAGGAGCTTCAACATTCGATTCTGATTTGTACACCTCGGGGATGCATCACCGCAACACTTGTGATTATGGTACTTGAATCCATAACCTCCGGGTTAGAGCCCCGTACTCTCTCGGCCCCTTTTTGCACCAGTAGGAGATGCGGCTGGAAGAGAGCCCTTGCGGCGCTAAGAACAATTGTCCTTGAGCGAATGGCATGCTCGTATTTGACTAGAAACGGTTTACGGTCGACTGTTGAAAGTCGTCCGGCAAGAACTCTCGCATTGAGACATAACGTCCCAAAATCTCGTTCTAGACTCTCCAGGTTTTCCCGAGATGTCTTACTCATTTAAGGACCTCGTCGAGAACGCGTCCTTCCATCTCGTGTCAAGAAATCGCAAGAATATTTTCATGAGATTTTATAATGACAATATCATAATCATAATATTGACATTGACTTGCCATCTAAGTAATCGAGCCTTTTCTCGGTTTTGATTCAATTTTGTTTTTGAAAAGCCTTGACACTTGAATTATCAATTTTTAAAGTAAACTTTTTAGCCGAGTAAAAATAGAGGCCATTTTTTAAAAGCCTTTTCGACTACAAAGAATTCTTTCTCGTTAATATGCCACCGAAGTTGCTTCACTAGGGGTGAATAAACGGCCGCAAAGATATCTGCATGGCACTTCCTCGTTTGGTGTGACTTTCGTAAGAACCGCCGCCCACCAATCATCACCGGCATCCGTATACGTAACCAATTCGTCCTCGTCTTGGGGAATCGCAAGCTTTGGAAGCTTTTTACAAACTTCTTTAAGTTGCTTAATTCCTTCTTGATGTTCATCTTCCCATTTGAAATCTTTGCATCTTTTTTTAAGTAATGGGCTAAACACCTTCTCGTAGTATGCTAGATTGTTAATAAACATTCCCAAAATTAACAACTCTTAAAACTCAAGTCGCTTCTTGTCTTTTAGTGTATCCGAAATCCTCGTATCTTTTCCACAATATGATTCGTAGAATGATTCCGATTCATCGATTTCAATTCCGAGGAATTCAATCTGTCTTGTTGCGATTACGCCTTCTTTTTCGAAAGCACTAATCCTTCTTTGTGACAAACATCCGAAAATATTTCCAAATGTTTGAGATGCTCCTTCATGTTCTTTGATGCGATTAGAATGTCGTCGATATACACGAACATGAAATGAAATAATCTTTGAAAAGATTATCCATCTTTCTTTGATATATCCGGGGTGCGTTAGCCAATCCCATAGGCATCACGTTCCAAATATAGTGTCCCCTGTGGTGTAGAGAAAAGTAAACTTCTTACTTTCTTCCTCCATCTTAATCTGGTAGAATCCGGACTTGCAATCGAACTTTGAGAATATCTTGGCACCTTTGATACTGATTAACGGATGTTTCTCGCTTGGGATATAGTATCCGTCGAACTCCAAAATGTTATTAATCCCTTTGTAATTAATAACAAGTCTTGGTTTTCCTCTTTTGATTTCTCCATGGTTTCGACTAAGAATCCGGATCTTTGTATGGAGAAACTCTGGTGAAATTAACTTAAGGTCAAGATGTTCCTTAAGTATCTTACGCATATCCTCACGATCTTCCCGATTCATAAGGATTGGTTTGAATCTTACGAACTCGTACTCCTTTCCGGAGTTTAACCTTTAAGGAAGCTTTAAGCTCGTTCTTATCCCACCAAGCCAAAGGATCTTCATTGTAATTCCTTTGGATCTTCTTCTTGATATCTTCGAGTGATATTTGTTCTTCTATGGTTACATCACTCTGTGGATTCTCCATTAGACTCATCCATAATGCTGCGATGGCTTCGGAGTTACTCGTTTCTTCTCCTTGTACTCGAATGAATACAAGTTATTATCCCATATCTTCGATCCTTACGAATAGAACCAAATTGTCTATAGGATAATAAAGCTTCACCAAATTTCCTTCGATCCGCCATTTTTGGATTGCGAAGTTTGGCTTCATCACCACGCTTTCTGCGAAAATTAATTGGCATTTTTTACGTAAAATGCTTCCCGCGATCTCACGGACAATAATCTTATGATCACATAAGGTTGTGAAAATAAGTCTTCTTATCTCGTTCTCTTGTGTGAACGCTTGAATGTTTGCAGGAAATTGTTTCCCAAAGAAAATATCTCGCTTCGTATCATGGAAATAGATTGGTGGCGTTTTCACTTTGTACCACGGGTACCGCCGCACCTCCGATCATGATTTACGCTTGCTTAATTCCCCCTGTTAAGGATAAGAATCCTCTTAGAGAAATCTCTTCTGCAATAGTGGTAAATCTTCTCCAATTTCTTTAGGAAAAACATCCGGCTTTGCGGTACATATTTAGGCACACTGAATCAATATAGGCGGCGAAATACTCGGCCTTGTATTCCGCATATAACATTCCGATAGAAATGTATATGGAGAATGGACTAGTGGTCATCTCGATTCGTATCTTTTATTAGCCACTGTGAATTCCATTCCGTCTTGTAATCTTTCCCAAGGTTTATGCTCCTCAAGGAATTCAATTCCCAGATTAATTGTTTGCAGGATCTTTCTGCAACTCTGTGATAGTAAGCTCAATTTCTCCTATCTTGGGCTTCCTTGATACCTTCCAACGATTGGTTGTTGGAGATAATATAAAACATCACAAGGAAAAATGTTATCCTTTTGAGTTATGTCGAATATTACTTCAACCTCTCGCCATCATCGGGACATTTCGGCTCTCGCTTTGTTTTAAAAACATCGGGGATGCGTTGAATCGCACTTGGTCTCCTTTCTTCCCACCGATCGCTACTCACCATTCTCTTCTTGCTGGAAAGACATCCTTCTAGGCTCAACTACGAGACTCGGCTTTTGTTGAAGATGGTTGATCTTGAATTATCATATCAATCTCCTTAATAGTTGGAGATTCAATGATTTCAGTAACACCACTGGCAAAGTCCTCAAAGATTCTTGGGACTTCAATAAATTCCTTTCTCAAGAATACTTGAATGATGGGTATTCGAGAGAGCATAGGAAATCTTGTATGTGATCGAGTAAGGCCTATTTCCTTCTTTCATCAAATCGTCTCTTTTGAAATCTTGATGAAGGGTTAGGACTCTCATCAAGTCTCGATCTCCCAAATTGTATGCAATTCTAGGATAGACATTAAATGCTAATTTCCCTGCATACAAATTTCCTGTGACCGCTCCAAGGCATGAATCCTTGAGATTTGAGATTCGCTTGTCAAAAATAGCCAGATTGAGTGGCGAATCTATTCCTTCCTTGAATGTTGCCTTAATAATGACTCTTATGGCTCCAATGTGAATCCATGAGAGTGTATTTGCAACTTCTCTTTTAACTCGCTTTTGATCTCTGTATTTCTCTAATAGGGACCAACCGCATCTCAATCGTTCTAGGTAAACTCCATTGGAATGGCTAATTCTCCGGTTGTTACCCTGTGGATAATTTGGTGTCATCTGTTACGAAACCCAATCTTATCCAATGCTTTTTCCATAGCTCCAATTGTAAATCCATCATAGACTTGAAGCTTTGGATCTTCCTTCATGATTCTCATAAGAGTTTTATGAGAAACCGTCGTGTGAGAGAGGAATCGACATATCCTCCTTTTGTTTCTTTGAAGAATTTCTTCTTCACTCGATTCTCGGGCCGAGTCACTTCCATCGTCGAGAATAGATCTCTTCTTCATAGATGCTCTCATCCGAAGGAATATCCTCAAATTGATACACCGTATTAAATCGATAATAGACAGCTTCTTCGATTTCGGTGTGGCCTCGAACTGTCGACTCCTCGTTTTTGATTGTGCGGGCAATCCGTTGAGATATGCCCTCTTGCTCGCATGTCCAAGCAATTACAGTCTTTGAAACTTTCATTAGCTCTTGTATGAGCACGCCTGAAAGTTCTTCTTCCCGGATTTCTCTGGTACTTGCTTGATTAGAACCGATGATGAGGCTCTACTCCCGCTGCCAGTGCTTTGGTCTTTGCCCCGATTTATAACCGGGCTTTTGTTTTGACAGAACCTTCTAGGTCTCCATGAAGACCTGTTTCTTTTGTTGTTGCTTTCTCGGCGGTATGGATGGCTTCTCTCCTTCTTCTTCTTGTGCCGCTTGGTTGACCTCCCACAATGTTGGGATATCATTATCCACGCAACATAGAGGAAGCGCTTTGTTAATTCCTCTTAATCTCTTGTAATTCTGTGCGGAGAGCTTGCTTGATAGCACCATTCGGATAACTTGGCCTTTAGGAAAGACATTTTTAAGCGCCACGTTTCTACTTGACTCCACCCTTGTATTCACGATAAGCATTTCTCTCCGGGGACTTGGAATTTTGGCAAAGAATAGCTATCAAACTTCTTTTTCCTCAATCTTGGATTTCCACCGTATTCGGTGAACAACTTGATATATTCGTCAATATGACAAATATCCAAGAATTCAAGGCTATAGAGGGCTTGTTTATATTTCTTTTTTTTTTCATCCTCTAATCCTCGAAATAACCCGTGCCGATGAATTGGATTTTGAATAGTTTTGCCATACCATCGACAATTCCTTTAAGTGATTCCCGATGTGACCGAACTTTTCGTACTAGCATCGGTCATATCCGAGGCAATCTTCACCGATCCTTCAAGACTCATTTCAAGGAGTAAAATGAATGAATCCTTCGTAAGATCGAGGGGTTCTATTTGAAATTCTCATAGTCAAGCCCATTCGTCAATGAGAACTTCTCTGTTTTTAAAATCGGGATGTCCAGATTTAACATCAACCCATACGGATGTATTGGGTCAAGTGCGATCTTCCATAAGGCGTCGATAAACATTCGGCCTTAGGTAGGTTTGCAGTTCTCGCAAGGGGGTTTCGACCTCTGTCCCGAGAAAGTGGATCACTCCCGGTCGTAAAAATCAAAGATATGGCATCCTCTCGTCCCGAACTCCATGATGTGAACCCGTCTTTCTTCGACGTTAGGATTAATGGTGGCGGTGGTGGAGGAATTGGTCTACCTTGTGGGTCATAGGTAACCAAAGCGATTCCTCACTGCGTTCATCTTTAAATCTACAATACCTAATCCCGAAGGATTACGCTGTAGTCGTGTAGATCTTTAAGATTCATCTTTTCAATATCCATCTTTTTTAATTTTTGATGGATTTTCCTTTTATTAGAGCAATGAGCTTTTCCTCATCGGTCATCTTTCGTATAACTTCGATTGGTTTCCCCTTTTGGTGTAAATAGGTACCGTCCCAAAATCAATACGTTTCCTTCCTAGGATGAACTCGGTCTATCCTCCAAGTTCTTGACTCGTTTGAATATCATGAAGGAGTTCAAGAGTTTCCTCTCGATATTTCACCATCGTCTCCATCCAGTTCGATCGATGAACATCTTTGGTAGATGAATATGGTGGTTGCCATATTCTCGCACCGTCTTTCCGGATTTCTCTAAGATCTTGAAATCTTAGATTTATCGGAAGTATCTCGTTCCACTCGGGTACTCCATCGGGAATCATTGTTCGATGGGAATTTTCATGAACCGTTTCTTGAAGGTTCATCAAGTGAACATATAAGTGCAGTTAAGCATCCGAATCGCTATAATATTCGCTTTCGCATTTTGCATTGCCTTAAGGTTTCCCGTCGGCTCTGCCCATTCCTTTTCTTCATGTTGGTATTCCCGATATGAAACCTGGTCAAGGTGTTCTTGTGCATACATCGTCAATATTTGTGATATGTCTGTAAGGGTACATCTCGGACATCGGTCCGGATCCATAATCTCGGAGTAAAATTCTCCTCACCAATTGTTAATTACATAAATATAATAAATTTAACTAAAAGTTCTTAATAAACCTAGGCTCGATACCATTTTCGAGGGATTAGAGGATGAAAAAAGAAAGAAATATAAACAAGCCCTCTATAGCCTTGAATTCTTGGATATTTGTCATATTTGAATATATCAAGTTGTTCCGAATACAGTGGAAATCAAGATTGAGGAAAAAGAAGGCCGCATGACTATTCTTTGCCAAAATTCCAAGTCCCTGGAGAGAAATGCTTATCGGGGAATACAAGGGTGGAGTCAAGTAGAAATCGCGGGCGAGAAAAATGTCTTTCCTAAAGGCCAAGTTATCTCGAATGGTGCTATCAAGCGACTCTCCGCACAGAATTACAAGAGATTAAGAGGAATTAACAAAGCGGTTCCTCTATGTTGCGTGGATAATGATATCCCAACAGTTGTGGGAGGTCAACCAAGGCGGCACAAGAAGAAGAAGGAGAGAAGCCATCCATACCGCCGAGAAAGCAACAACAAAAGAAGCAGGTCTTCATGGAGACCTAGAAGGTACATCTCGGACATCGGTCCGGATCCATAATCTCGGAGTAAAATTCTCCTCACCAATTGTTAATTACATAAATATAATAAATTTAACTAAAAGTTCTTAATAAACCTAGGCTTTGATACCATTTTCGAGGATCGCAAGACCTTTGGGAGTAATCAAAGAAAATGCAATGAAATTTATCGTTCAGGTTGCAAAGTGCAACAACTTTAAAGTTTAGAGGGTAAACTGCAATTCAGCTTTCATAAGTCCAGGGGTAAATTTGGAATTTTAACCAAAGTGCAAAATTTTGTAAAGTTCAGGTTGCAAACTGTATCGTTTTAAAGTTCTGGTGGCAAAGTGTAAAAACCTGTATAGTTGGGGTTGTTAACAATATTTATCCCTTAAATTTGTTGCATATATATCTATTTGGTCCAGTTGAACCAGCCAGCATAAGTGGAAAGAAATACACCCTTGTGGTAGTAGATGATTATTTAAGGTACACATGGACCATCTTCATATGTAAAAACAAGGAAACTTTGCAGAAGTTACCTCAATTGATGAAAAGAGTTCAAAATAAGAAGAGCCAAACCATTATAATAATAAGGTCTGACAGAGGAACTGAGTTTGTCAATGAGGTAATAACTCAGTATTGTGTTGAAAATGGTATTGCTCATGAGTTATCTGCAGCAAGAACTCCACAAAGTGAGAATGGAATAGTGAAAGAAGAAAGAACTCTCAAGGAAGCTGCAAGGACCATGTTAGCTGAAGCTGGATTGCCTAAGAGATTTTGGGCTGAAGCCATTAACACAGCATGCTATACTCAAAACAGATGCATGATCAATAGGCAATTAACCAAGACTCCCTATGAGATTTGGACAGGGAGAAAGCCAAATGTTGGATACTTCAGAATATTTGGATGCAAATGTTTCATCCATAACATGGCAAAGATAATTTGGAGGCTTTTGATGCTAAAGATGATGAAGGTATCTTTCTGGGATACTCTACTGAGAGCAAAGCCTATAGAGTGCTAAACAAGAGGACTATGGTTACAGAAGAGTCTATCCATGTGATTTTTGATGAACCTAATGTGAATGGAGAAGATATTGAAGAGTTAGCTGATAAGCTGAATCAACCAACTATGCAGAAGAGTCCTTATGTTGAAGTCAAGTAAGAGCAATCAACCCGGATGAAGATGAGATATTGAATCTCAAATCTGTTTGGAAAGGCTACAGCTGAATGAAGATGAAAGAGTTGTTCAAGACAACTTAGCTACGAGACGGCTGAATCCAGCAGACTTACTCCAACCTGATGTGAGATGGCTAAGAGACCATCCACCAGAGTTAGTTATTGGAGATGTTAGAGATGGCATAAGAACCAGATCCAGAGCACAAATGAAGCAATGTTCACTTGTTTTATTTCCCAAATAAAGCCAAAAGATGTGTCTCAGGCATAGATGACACACATTGGATTCAAGCCATGCAAGAAGAGTTAAATCAATTTGAAAGAAAGAAAGTATGGGAATTAGTGCAGAGACCAACCCATCAAAATGTTATTGGCACAAAATGGGTTTTCAAAAACAAGATGAATGAGGAAGGATCTGTGGTGAGAAACAAAGCAAGATTGGTAGCCAAAGGGTATTTGATTGACTTGTATTTTGCATGTATTTTGGGCTTAATATTGGCTAGAATGTGTTGATATGCATGCATTATATGAGTAAATAGGGTTTTATTCATGTTTTGTGGAAAAGGATTACGCTTTGCTCGTTTTGTAGGAATTTATCTATATTTGTAGCATTTTGGCAACAATTCGGGCATTGCAACCGCCAATACTTGGCATGTTAGACAAAGTTTGGAGTCGAATCAAGAAGAAGTTGGACGAACCGGGCAAGAAACGGAAGAAAATAACCAAGTACTTGTTGTTACAGGTGAGCACGGGCAGGGCGTGCTCCTCTAGCACAGCCCATGCTCAACCCAGATGTGAAGACCCAATGTTCGGCCTATAGCACGGGCAGCCCATGCCATATGGGGCACACCCGTGCTCTTCTCCGAAAATTGGACAATCTGTTCGGCACCCAGCATGGGCTGGGCGTGCCAAAGAGGCACGACCGTGCTCCTCTGCGGGACAAACAGAGTTTGAGTCGTTTCAACTAGGTTTTCGACCCAAACTAAGTACAAATAGACACGGGGCGGCCACATACAAGGACACGCTGATTTTTACCCTAGAAACCAGAGAAAAAAGCAGTTTTCCACCGGAGACTTCGAGAGATCGATCAAGACCGCAACCACATCTTCGAGAATTGAAGATAGATCGAGAGATAGTCATCATCCCCGAGTCACTCATTCCATCGTATCGTTATTTCAATTAGTTAGATTTTGATTATGAATAATTTGTCTATGAATTGTTTATCTTCAATGTCTGGCTAAACATCTTGTGATTCCCGGGTTTGGGAGTAGGTTAATAAACACTTTTATTTGATGATTAAGGATAATTGAAGTTAATGTTTTCTTTCTCTATTCAAGTACTTTGCTTTAATTCTTGTTTTATCAAAAGGTCTTTGATCTAAACTTGTTTGATGTATTGATTCATAATTCTAACCGATGAGTTTCAATACTAGATCTTGAGTACTTGACACAAATAGATTCCTGATTGAGAAGTCTGTGAATATTTGTGAGATCTTATAATCTTTTGAACTTTTGGGAGTTGGGTATCTCATGTTGAGTAGAGATGCTAGCATAGATATTCCAATCAACGCTTTTACATACATCTCGAGAGAGGGGGTAAATTACTTTGGTGATTGGTCTATAGAGAAGAATACGTTTAACCTTGGTTTGCTTAATCTAAGCATAAAAGTGGGATATTAATTGAAACCATAACCTAGGAATCCATCCATCCATACTTGATCTTTCAATCGCTCTTTGGTTTGTTATTTTAGGATTAATTTCTGCTTTAGTAGTAATAAAACCAACCCTTCAAATTTCGATAGTTTAGATAAAAATAGGACTATTATAATCCAATACTTGGTACATTAATTTATTAATCCCTGTGGATTCGACCTTGCAAATCCTGTTCTATAAACTGATCTGTACACTTGCGGTGAAGCTAAAAAAATAGGCGAACAAGTTTTTGGCGCCGTTGCCGGGGATTAATCAAATTTTTAGTATTGATATTGCGATAAATAGAACTATTCTTAATCTAGTCATTTTTCTTTTTTCTTTTTAGTTTGTTGTTTAATTCTACTTTTATTGTGGTTGACTTGTTTTCTTTAGTTGGTTAAGGTAGTGCATGATCACCCGCTCGAAGCAAGGAGAATTAGCACCGTTCATACCGGAGGTTGAGGCTTTTGCTAGGCAGAATAGTGCGGCTACCAAACGGGCAGAAAGACAGCAGGAACAGACTATGGCAGGCGTAGAAGGTAACAACGGAGGAAATAATGGGGGCGAAAATGGAGGTAACAACCGGGCCAACAGGGTCAATGTCGAGTTACCAATACCAGAGGTTCCAGTGGCTCCGGTAGTCCAACAACAGGTGATTCGCGATTTCTTTCGCCCAATCAATCGCAACTATGGTGGAATTGCCAATGTCCCAATCAATGCGAACAATTTCGAGCTGAAGCCAGCATTGATATCGATGGTGCAGCAGAATCAGTTTGGGGGTTTCCCGTCTGAAGATCCCAACTCTCATCTTGCGAATTTCATACAGATTTGCAATACTATTAAGATGAATGGAGTGACTGATGATGCTATACGTCTTCGCCTATTCTCTTTCTCTTTAAGGGATAAGGCTAGGAACTGGCTAGGCACCCTAACTCAAGGGAGTGTGAACAATTGGGATGAGCTGAGTCAGAGGTTCTTGTTCAAGTATTTCCCACCAAGTAAGACACTACAGCTTAAAAGCGAGATCACTCAGTTTAGGCAGTTTGACTCTGAGCCTTTGTACGAGGCCTGGGAGAGATTCCGGGATTTGTTGAGTAGGTGCCCGCAGCACGGATTTCCTGAGGATCAATAGCTCTGTTTCTTCTACAATGGGTTGATGGGACAAACTAGATCGTTTGTGGATGCTACAGTAGGGGGTGCGCTACTTGCGAGATTTCTGGAGGATGCGTTCAACTTGTTGGAGGAGATGGCCATGAATAGCTATCAATGGCCCTCCGAGAGGACTAATGTGAAAAGGGTAGCTGAAGTGTCTGATTCGGACCCAATTAAAGAGTTGACAGCCCAGATGACAGTACTGACAAACCAATTAAGTGCTTTGACAAAAGCAAACGAGGGAAACGCGGGTGCAAGTAGTGGGGGAATTCCTCTAGATCTGATAGAGGAAGCAAATTATGTGAATAACCGGAATTTCAATAATTTCCGGAACAATCAAAATCCAACTCATTACCATCAGGGCTTGAGGAACCATGAGAACTTCTCCTACGCAAACACGAAGAACGTGATGCAACCACCACCGGGGTTTAATGTGACAAACGGTGTTATTACTGCAGATCCTAAGCCCACCATGGAGGATATGTTCACTTCGTTTATGAGTGAGACGAGGAATAGGTTCAACAAGGATGAGGCAAAGATGGATAAAATCGAAAACCATGTCACCCAATTGGGGTCCCAGATGAAGAATCTTGAGACCCAAATTGGTCAAATAGCTACGATTATTGGTCGGCAATCGATCGAAAGGCGGTTCGAGCAACACTGAGGTTAATCCAAAGGAGCAGTGTAAAGCCATTTATCTGAGGAGTGGAACGGAATACGAGGGGCCGAAAATACCAGAAAATTTTGAAAAGTCGCAGGATGGCAAGGCCCGTGCGCCACCGCACGGCCAGCCCGTGCGCCCTGCTGAAACGGCAATCGATGTGCCGGGAGATGCAGAAACTGAGGAAATTGGCGAGGTTGAGGCCGAGGAATGAGCTGAGGAACATCGTGCTGAACAAAAAGGGGCTGAGAAGCTTAAATCTTCCTCTAACCCTGATATTTCTAAACTTAATGTTCCCCTTCCTTTTCCCCAACATTTTCAAAAGAAAAAGTTAGACACGCAATTTGCTAAATTTTTAGATATTTTTAAGAAACTGCATATTAACATTCCTTTTGCAGATGCATTGGAGCAGATGCCCAATTACGCTAAATTCTTAAAGGATGTTATGTCAAAGAAGCGGAAGATGACTAGCTTCGAGACATTCAATCTGACAGATGAGTGCAGTGCAATAATCCAAAGGAAACTACCACAGAAATTAAAAGATTCGGGGAGTTTCACTATCCCTTGTGCTATTGGTGATGTTTTCTTTAAGAAATCACTTTGTGATTTAGGAACGAGTATTAACTTAATGCCCTTGTCTATTTTCAGGCAACTTGGATTGGGAGAGGTGAAGCCATCTACGGTCACCCTACAACTTGCGAACCGATCACTCACTTATCCAAAGGGAATCATCGAGGATGTACTTGTCAAAGTTGATAAATTCATATTCCCTGTGGATTTCTTGGTGTTGGACATGGAAGAAGATAAAGACGTCCCTTTGATACTTGGGCGTCCATTCCTAGCTACGGGGAAGGCCTTAATAGATGTGCAAAAGGGAGAGCTCACGTTACGGGTTAATGATGAGCATGTTTTATTGACAAGTATGCAGATCATACATTTTTTAGGGATACTTTGGAGTATGGTTTGACACATTCGTGTTCAACATCGAGCTTGACTATTGATATTGATAACCAAGACTTGTATGATTGCGTTTGTGCTTTGGATAATATGCATGAACTACAGAGGAGCGCAAGAGACGCACACACACTGAAAAACGTACGGGAGTCAGTTCTACAGAGGCGCACGACCCGTGCTCTTAAGCACGCCCAGGTCGTGCGCATGGCCGAAGGAAAACTTGAAGAAAACGACGACGGCACGGCCCGTGCTCATCAGCATGGGCAGCCCATGCGTCCATCCGATGAGGCCAAATCGAACCCAGATCTCAAGCCCTTGCCCGAGCATCTCAAATATGCATTCCTTGGAGCAAATAATACGAGTCTGATAATCGTATCATCTCTTTTAACTTCAGTTCAACTCGATAAATTGCTTAGGGTGTTACGAAAACATAAGTCGGCGATAGGTTGGTCAATCTCTGATTTAAAAGGCATTAGTCCATCGATTGTGATGCATAAGATCAGGATGGAAGATGTCTATAAACCTTCGGTGCAAAATCAAAGACGATTAAACCCTATAATGCAAGAAGTCGTTAGAAAAGAAGTTTTAAAATGGTTAGATGCTGGAATTATATATGCTATTTCTGACAGTTCTTGGGTAAGTCCGGTACAAGTGGTGTCGAAGAAAGGGGGGATGATAGTAGTGAGAAACGAGAGTGATGAGCTTATAGCGACTAGAGTAGTAACTGGATGGCGAATTTGTATTGACTATAGGAAGTTAAATGATGCTACTCGCAAAGATCACTTCCCCCTTCCCTTTATTGATATGATGTTTGACCGTTTGGCGGGATATGATTACTATTGTTTTCTCGATGGTTATTTCGGGTATAATCAAATCATGATTGTCCCGGAGGACCAAGAGAAAACGACCTTTACATGCCCCTATGGTACATTTGCATTTCGCGGAATGCCATTCGGATTTTGTAACGCACCCGCTACTTTTCAAAGATGCATGATGGCTATATTCCATGATTTCATTGAGAAAATAATGGAGGTTTTTATGGATGATTTTTCTGTGGTTGGAGATTCATATAATCATTGCCTGGATAACCTTTCTCTAGTTTTGCAGAGATGCGAGGAGACTAACCTTGTTTTAAATTGGAAAAAGTGCCATTTCATGGTACGACATGGCATTGTTTCAGGCCACCGAGTCTCTTCTGCAGGTTTGGAAGTTGATAGAGTGAAGTTTGTGGCAATTGAGAAACTCCCACCTCCAACAAACGAGAAAGCCATTCGAAGCTTTTTGGGGCACGCCGGATTCTATAGAAGGTTTATCCGTGACTTTTCTAAAATCACTAAACCTTTAAGTCAGTTATTGGAAAAAGATACTGCTTTCAATTTTTCCGATGATTGTTTGCAGGCTTTTGAGATTCTGAAGAAGGCTTTGGTGACAGCACTGATTCTAGTAGTTCCGTATTAGAGTCAGCCCTTTGAGCTTATGTGTGATGCGACTTTGCGGTTGGGGCGGTTTTGGGTCGAAAAGAGACAAGATGTTGAGCCATTTACTATGCGGAGAACTTTAGATAGCGCCAAGCAAAACTACACCACCACCGAAGGAAATCGGCAATCGTGTTCGCATTCGACAAGTTCCGATCTTACTTGATTGGAACCAAAACGATAGTCCACACCGACCACGCGGCAATTAAATATCTATTTGACAAGAAGGATGCCAAACCGAGGCTGATTCGGTGGATCCTTTTGTTACAAGAATTCGATGTGGAGATTCGAGATAGAAAGGGTTGCGAGAATGTAGTAGCTGATCACTTGTCTAGACTAGAATACAAGAAGGAGGAGAAAGAAGACACGGAGGCAATTCAGGAGGAGTTCCCCGATGAGCAACTTCTTGATGCTACAAGCTAAATTCCCATGGTATGCAGATTTTGTTAACTATTTGGTTGCGGGGTCTTGCCTCCGGATTTATCATCTTATCAAAAGAAGAAATTCCTCCATGACGTCAAGTTCTACATGTGGGACGACCCCTTGCTCTTTAAGAGGTGCGCCGACACCATCATTCGACGATGTGTGCCTCAAGAAGAGTGGGAGGGAGTTCTACAACAATGCCATTCTTCACCTTCTGGGGGGGCACTTTGGTCCGACTCGTACGGCAGCTAAGGTATTGCAAAGTGGATTATACTAGCCTACGTTATCTAACGATTGCTATCTATTTGTACAAAGTTGTGATAGGTGCCAGCGTATGGGGAACATCTCGAGACGACATGAAATGCATATGACCAATGTAATGGAAGTTGAACTCTTTGATGTGTGGGGGATCGACTTCATGGGCCCCTTCCCATCTTCGTCGGGTTATCAATACATTCTACTCGCAGTAGAGTACGTATCTCGATGGGTTGAGGCAATTCCGGAATAGACTAATGATGCGCGAGTAGTGCTCAAATTCCTAAAGAAAAATATATTCAATCGGTTTGGAACCCCGAGAGCTTTGATTAGCGACGGGGGGTCACACTTTGTGAATAAATTGATGAGCACTCTACTTGCGAATTATGGGGTCAAGCACAAGGTGGCATTAGCATACCATCCGCAAGCAAATGGGCAAGCAGAAGTAGCCAATCGCGAGATTAAGCAGATTTTGGAGAAAACGGTAAACATAAATCGCAAGGATTGGGCCATGAAGCTAGATGACGATTATGGGCATATCGGTTCGCATCTGAAGACATTATTGGGCACATCTCCGTACCAGTTAGTATTCGGGAAATCATGTCACTTGCCCGTTGAATTGGAGCATAAGGCATTTTGGGCTGTGAAAAAGTTAAATTTTGACTTCCAAGCAGCGGGTGAGAAGAGGCTCCTACACTTAAATGAGATGGAGGAATTCCGGGATGAAGCGTATGAAAATTCTTGGATTTACAAGGAGCGAACCAAAAGATGGCACGATCGAATGATAAAGAAGAGAGAGTTTTTACCGGGTGAACAAGTCCTATTATTTAACTCGCGTCTTAAACTCTTTCCAAGAAAACTTAAGTCGAGATGGTCGGGGCCATTTGTAATAAAGAAGGTGTTAAATCCTCCGGGAATAGTGGAGTTGGTGAGCCGAGACGGAGAGACGTCTATGGTAAATGGCTAGAGGATCAAGCACTACTTGAGCCGGGATCAAAAAGAAGAGGTGACACGACTCACTTTGCTAGAGCCGTGATCGACTAAACAGGTGTCAAGCTATAGACGTTAAATTTAGCGCTTGTTGGGAGGCAACCCAATGGTTTTGTTGTTTTATTTCTTCCCATGTTTTCTTAGTTTGTTTTTCCCTTTTCTAAGTTAGAATTTAATTGCTTTCATAGGTTAGAATTTTTCCCTATTTTTCTATTATTAAAAAAAAACTAAAAATCGGAAAACAAGGTACGGCACTAAGCACGGGCAGCCCGTGCGCTAAGACGGGGCGGCGGCGCTTTGCGCACGCGCCCTTTGTACCACACTTATAGGGGTATTTCGTTCGGCCCCTAGCACGGGCCACCCGTGTCATTTGGCACGGCCCGTGCGCTTTTCAGAAATTGGGCCAAATTCTTCGGCCCCTAGCACGGGCGGCCCATGCCGAATGAGCACGCATGTGCTCTTGTGTAAGTCCCAAGGGGTGTGAGTGTAAGGTTTAGAAGGGGGGGTTGAATAAACCTTACCAACTTTTCTCTTTTGGTCCTTTTATAAAATTCAGAGTTGACACTATACAGCTGTGTCCTTGGTGGATGACGACCAATTTAGTTAATCAAGAGAGTTAGTCACTCAATGCACTCGGATGAGTTATTGATAGAATAACTCATTTGTTAAGATGAATTAGCTCAAGTTGTGGTTTGTTTTATTGGAAGACTTAACACCCTTAAGTTTGGTTTAGTAATGATTTAATACTTGATTTTAGTACTTAGAGATTATCAGTTGGATAGCAAATATGTTAGCGAGAATTAAACAAATAAGATGCAGGAATTAAAGTCTTTGAAATGTAAATGACATAATAAGTTTTTATAGAGGTTCGAAGATGGGGTAATTCTTCTACTCCTCTCTTCTCCAACTCCCTGGAAGAATCCACTAAGTATTGATCGATATCTGAGTGGTAAGATCCCAGATACAAGTCTTGATCACACGGTGACTTGATCCTTTGGGACTCGATCTGGAGATGCCTTGGTCACTCGGTGGCTTCTCGTCCGACTTAGCTTCTTCACAGGCATTTTTGCCTTGCTACTCTGACTCACTTGCTCAAGCTCTTAGGATTTGATCACGAAGCCCTCCAAAACTCGAGACCGGGTTCGACCTTGAACCTTCCTACAATCCTTCGTGGAATGTAGACCCCTTTTCTTCTAAAGTTTCTTCTTCAACTGATTGAAGCTATCTTTCCTTCACGAGGTTAGTGTTGGATTGATTTTCTTCGTAGTGTAGGCTTGAGGATTAAACTTGAATGATTTTGAGGATATTTTGATTCTGATTCGGATGTTAGCTTTAATGGTTGTCGTTCGGGTAATCAATCAAATCCTTTTATATATATATATATATATATATCCTCGTAGTCATCCTCACTTTTTATAGTGATCTTTCAAAAATTTGCCCGTTGAAGAGATAGGCTTATTTTTGAAAGTCACTTGTGGTCGTTGGCTTGTCTTGTTGCGATCCTTGGAATTGCCACTTCCTCGTATGAATTATTCTTTGACTTTTGAGCAATCGACACGGTGTAGCGCTTCCCATTGGTTTATTCCCTTGCACGCTTCGCGGATCGAGCACTCGAGAAAGGTAGCATGGAGATATTACTTGTTTAAGTAATTCTCTTGATTTTTGTGCAACGGATCTCTTTCGATTATCTCGACTTATTCGCATTTCCTTGCTTTCCCAGGTGACATAAGTCACCTTCAATCATTAAATGACTCTTTGTCACTTCAACTAGAGACTTGACTATCTTGAGTTGACTTGGATCGATGCTTTACTCGATTGCATCTGTTGCACCTTCATTCGAGTTCCCATCTTCTCTTCTTTTGCCAAACTCGGTTGTCTCGTAGCGGAGTCTTCCTACTAGTCTCAGTTGTCTTCTTGCATGTTTGGGCATAGCCGACTTAACTCGGCTTGACCAAATTTCTATTTATTACAATGAGTTTACAACAAAATGGGGTGCCAACTTCCTATTCTAAGTTTTACATGGCATTCATCAAAATCTAAACAATAAATTTCCCAACAATTTCCCCCTTTTTGATGATGCCAAAACTTAAAACATTCAAAATGTAAATAGCAAAGATACATACGAGATAGTGCATTCACGAGAGAATGTATGCGTAGAATCAATCCTTTTATTGATCATAACATTCTTGTTCTTTTACATTTGTTTACAAGGTGTATCAAAGCAAACATTTATGTCTACGCAAAAAAAAATAGAGAATTTCTGATTTATTACGAGAAGACTTACGTAGTATGTATTTACATAGTAAAATACATGAAGGGGTGGAAAGACAACACTTCATCTCCTTCACGCTCCTTCTTTCATCTTCTTGATTCTGTCATCTTGGTCTTCTTCTCTTTTTCTCATCTTCGCCTTCTTCTTCTTTTCATATGCCTTTAAGGGCGCTTCATCTCTTCTTAATCTCTCTTGTCTTTCCTCCCATAGCATTGAGTTTGTCTTTTATTTTCTTCTTCGATTCTTCTCACATACTCGGCATTGTTTTTAGCCACTTGCAGATTGGCTACTTGGTCAAGACATTGACCAAAGAGATCCCTCCTTTCTTGCCTCCGGATCTATGTACTCAATGTTTTGGGCGAGGCCCAGTCCGAAACCTCTTCCTCCACCACCATCGCTTCTTCCTCTTCCCTCGGGCGTGTATTGTACTAGGGTCTTCTTCTTTCCGGTGAGTGACCGGTGGAGTGACCACAGAGAGATCAGGTAGTCTCGCCGCTCGTCGCCTGTCTTCTTCACATAACGTGAGACCCTTTTCCCAAGACAAGTCCAGGCTGAGCCATAGACATGTTTGCGAAGTATCCTTGAGATGCGGCGTTTTAAATTCATCAATCGATCGTGGCTCGGTCCGAGCATCCGAGATGGCATAAGTGTCTCTGTCTCTTTGGAATGTCTCCATGTTGTTTCAAGATGTCCATAACTCGGGCATTCAACCTTCCTTCCACTTCCTCCATCCCTCGCTTCAATCTTTCTCTTTTTAGCCATAGATGCAAGCAGTGTTGGAGTGGCGAAGTCATTGGGAGTTTGTTTGCGATAATATCAGTTTGTGACAAGACCTTGTTGGGTGGTTTGTGCAATCATTAAGGTCACATTTCTCGATCCTTCCCCCTCAACAGACTTTCCTTTATTTTCCCTTGAAACTTCCTCATTGTCTTTCCTTCAATTTTGCTCCCTTTTTTCGACCGAGATCTCTTTAGCGCTTTAAGGTATTCCTCTTCCCCATTTTTGGCATCATCAAAGGAACCCCCGGAAACATACTAGCAAGTAGGAAGTCGAGTCTGCGATAGCCGAGTTCTCGCTTCGAGTCTGAAATTTGTGGTGTATCTTTGCCGACGAAACTCGAACGAGTAGCGTTGGATTGACTTTAAGCAACTTCATCTCGGCCATAAGAAGCGAAATTTTCTATCCATGTTTTCTTCCATACGCAGGAGCTCATTCTTATTTTGCTCAGCGTGACTTTATCTCAAAGAAAGGTGTGAGATTCATGCATGTGCTCAATGTGTTCTCTCAATTTCGTCTTTGCATCGGCGTTCTCGGCTCTCCGGACAGCAGACTTGTTGAACAATGTTCTCAAATATCTAGCTTGTTCCACGCGCATTGTTTCTTCTTTGTTGCCACCACTCCACGATTCGACTATTATGCCTCTCAAGTCGGCAGCAGTAAGGTTGGCATCTCGTTATCGATCTCATGTCCATCGAGGCCTGGTGCCTCTCCATCCGTTCAATTTCTCGCAAATAATGCTTTGAACACCTCCCGAACTTCATCTGTTCCCTCCATTGCGGTGATGGCTAGCAAACATCAAAATCATAGTCACCGAACGATGGTATCGATGGAATGACAGGATCAGTGCGTAGAAGCGAGCGAGATCGTTTCGACTCTTCGGGGAGGTCGGGTACCTCCGAGAGAGAAGGGAAATGATTCTACAAAGGAATCATCACGGGCAACCGGGATTTGTTCAATGATGAGTGGTGCGCGTGAAGTTCCTGTGGAGCCGAACTCATTGCGGCTTGGGGAGCCTGCGCGATGGACTCGTTGCGGTGGGTTTGTTGTGAAGTTGACCCGACTTCCCGAGCCTCAATTTGTCTCAAGCGGCTTCGTCGATCTCATTTGGTTTCTTCAATTGAGTTGATGGTCCTCGGCCTTATCGAGCGTCATCGGACGATGATGAGACTTCCATGGATGGCTCATCATCAAAGTTGAAAGTTTGACGAGTAGTCTTGAGGTCGACTTGCTCGTGGTTGGAACATCCTCAATCGAGTCTTTTGGATCGATCACGGGGGATGACTCGACTTCATCGTCTTCTTCCGATCCCGCAAAGGTTACATCGGGATTATCCTGGGAGTCGTGAAGTGCGCTAATCTCCTTTTCGGATGGATCAATGATAGCAGGAGGGATGTTCTCTACTTGACTTCTTTACCCGAGGAAGTCTCAACCTCCCGTTGGCCTTCATTACCTCCCGATCTCAACTACGGCGAGGCCTTGGACATCCCTTTCGATAGTGTCGCCTTGTCTTAGGGTCTTCGTGGTGGCATCCATTGGAGTCTCAACCCCATGGATTGCACTTTCATCGCCAGTGTTAACTCCCGTGGTACATTCCTTCATGTGCCTTGACCGCATCGGCAGTGTCATTAGCCTTCGAGTAGCTTGGTTGGCACCTCACCGAGACAGTCTCAACTATCCGAGCTTCGTTGATGGCAACTTGTTGTGTATTTTGTGTTTGTACTTTCTCCACTTCACCTCCTAGATTCGTTGTGGAGTCATCTGCAAAGACATCCTCCGACTTGCTGCGGTGGAGGAGTTTCTCCTCACCGGGCGCACCAACCGAGTGACTTGGAATGGGGTCACTCGTCTCCAAACTCCCGATTGTTTCTACCGAGTGTTCAGCCATTGGGGCGGTGGTAAGACACCTTCATTAGGGGTTGGCTCGACTAGGGTCCCCACTAACCCGATTTCATCGCCGAGTTCCTTAATTCCTTCTTCCGAGTGAGTGGGGAAGTGGTGGCAAAGAACAATCGTGGCAATATGTTGCACCACTCCCATTGGGTCCAACTCGTTGTGTTTTGGAGGACTCTCCTGGTCCCTCCATCATTCTTTTCTCATGAAGAATTCTCGATTTCGTGCATTGCTTGCCGCATTTGCAACTCTTCTATGGCAAAGAAGAGGTCCATATCCTCATCACTATCCGATAAGACGTCAAGGAGATGATGTGTGTGTTCGTGGTGCGGTGATAGGGTAGATGATGGCCTTCTCACGTGCCTCGCCTTCCTCTTGCTGTCTCTCCTTCTCCTTGTCCTTGAAGATCCGCAAGATATCTCATTCGATTTTCTTCATCCAATGCTTGGACCATAGTGGTAACTCCAAGAAAGTTCATCGATTCCTCTTCTTCTTCGATAAACTCAGTCGTTGGAATTGTTCCTGGATCGACTCAATTTCCACTTCCTCCACTCTCGCATGACGATTTTGGATGTCCGGATAAAGTGGGGATAGGATCATCACATCATCATCTCTTTCGCCTTCTTCTTGTTGTCCCTCATTCTCGGGGATAGAAGGTAGCGAGGCTTTGGTGCTCCATTCATCATTCGTCACCAAGGTCATTGGGAGGGGATACGATCGCCAATCAAGGCGAGTTAGATTTCTCGGCCTACTTCTTGTGTCTCAAATTGTTCGAACTACACTGGGTCTTGATTTGCCTCTCTCCGACGCCTTCACAGACTTGGTCAAGTTTCATCAATAATATCTAGAGACTCTACTTCTCCAAAGCAAAGATCCGATTCTGTTTGGTGAGTGGTCGACTCAATGGTTTTCCAAGTTCGGATTGCTTGATGATTCTTCTTCGTCTCTTAGTTCGCACGCAGGGATTTAGTTCGGAGAGAGTGTCTTTCGAGTCCTATGCGGCGGGGTCTTTGGTGTTTTCTTCGAGGAGCAGGCCATCTTCGCTTATCGATTCTCCTATTTTTGATGACCGGAGAAAGGTATTTGAGGTTCCTTCTCGCAGCGCTTCTGGAGGGCGGGAGACACGGCTGCGGGGCGAGCAACCCTCAGCTGCGGCGGGGGAGCAGATTTGTTTTTCTTAGGCTGCGAGGGGCAAAGCATTAGCGATTCTCTTAGCAGTGCGGGCGACTTTCTTCTTTGGTGGAGAGGAAACATTTGTATCTTCGTGGTCGGTGATTCCCCTCACTTGTATCGCTCTCTTGGCGTGGGCTCTCTTCGTGCGCCGAGAGAGGTTTGATCGAACATCCTCTTGTTTACATGGAACGCTTTTCCATGTCGAAGAGGACTCCTTTACCTCCATCGGTCGGCCAATCACTAGGCCATATCCCGGGGATCCTCCAAATACACCATTCTCCTTGAAGGATTTGTTCCTACATTCTCGCAGAGTCTTCAGACAAACTCGCCCATTTTTGCTTTTCTTCAATGATTGCGGCCATTACGATCGTTTTGCTTTAGATAGTTGGTCAAAGCCGCCAAATTTGATGGCTATGCATTTGGCAACTATGTCCAACAGTTTGTGGTAGTCTTCCTTCCCGGCCCCTTTTTGGTTGGTGTAGACTATCTTTTCAAAGATAGTCGGTCTTGGCTACTTCCTTCCAAGCAAAGACAGCCCAAGTCTACGTCGCTTCATTGATTTCTAGTGCTCCTTCCGCCGTGTAGTGAGCGGTGTTCGCAGATCCTTGGCGAGATGATGAACTCCTTCCCGTGAACAGAGGATTTGATCCCCTCATCGTGAATCTCGGCGTTCACGTAGAAGCGTGCGACCTCTTCCACATAGGTCATCGAGAACTCCATCGTCGTAAATGATTTGGCCGGACGTTTCGAGCTTTTCAGCGATTTTCTTTATGAGGGCATCACCAGGACCCCTGTTTGACCATTCCTCGAAATCCACAAGAGACCAGTGTGGATTTGCTTCCTAACTTGACGAAATCATAAGTTGATGCCATTTTTCAAGTATTTCACGAAAAGAAACTTAGAAGTTGATTTGAATATTGATAGGGTTTTGAGAGAGTTTTGCCTTTGCTTTCGAGATAGAAATGAAACGTTTTGGTAATATGTGAGAGAAAACAGAGGCGAAAATGGTTTAAGTATGGTTTTACGAAAGGGCGTGCGGGTGGTTTTTGAAATGTGATCGAAATCAACGGCTTAGATTTTGCACGCCCGATTAGCATTTAATGTCTCGAATTTAATGCGGCTGACATTTATATCCAATCATAAGCTTGGTATGCAGCTTTTTGCTGTACACATCATCATTATCTTTGACGTCATTCTTAAAAACATTCCCGCTTAGTAAAAATGATCGCGTTTTTGTCACTTTGCTCATAAATGACTCGGTTTATCCCTTAGCCGATTTAACTCTTCCAGTCACGCTTTCTCAGTGACTCATCCGTCACTAATTCGGTATAGTCAGTTGTCTTCCGACATGGCCGATTCATTTAGCCGATTTTGAGAATTGATCTTTTTTTCTCTTTTTGTGTTTTATTTCTTTTCTTTGAGTCTTCCGAGTGTCAACTCAGCTCAATTAACCCTAACTCATGCTTGAGTTCTTCAAATCTTGACTCACATAATGGTTTTGTGAATATGTCACCAACTTGTTTATCGTTGAAATATATTCCAAGATGATGTCCTTCTTTTCAACATGATCTCTTATGAAGTGATATCCGACATCGATATGCTTTGTTCTTGAGTGCAACACAGATTCTCGAGTGATTGCAATTGCACTTGTGTTATCACACATGATTGGAATTTCCTTTTCTTCAACTTCATAGTCTCTCGATTCTTTGTCTCATCCATAGGATTTGGGCACAACAAATTTGCCCGCAACTATGTATTCTCCTTGGTAGAGGTGGCTATTGAATTTTGCTTTTTGCTAAACCAGAAATTAGCCTATTTCCAAGCATTTGACATGTGCACAAGTGCTTTTTCTGTCAACTCGTGCATCGGCAAAGATAGTCGTGGTCCGAATAGCCAATTAGCTTGAATCCACCTTCCTTTGGATACCATAAGCCAACTTCTTCGCTTCCTTTCAAATATCTCAAAATCCTCTTATCTGGTCATATGGCTCTCTTTTGGAGCGATTGAAATCTCGCACATACACCTACAAAGAAAGGTGATGTCCGCCTTCTTGCCGTGAGATAAAGCAATGATCCAATAAGTGCTCAGTATCTTGTTTGATCTACAATGCTTGCCATCCGCATCCATGTCCATTTTGTGATGTATTCATTGGTATTTTCACGAGAAGACTTCTCCTCCATACTAAATTTCTTCATTAAATCTCTCGGTGTATTTTGTTTGACTTATGAAGGTTCCATCCTTCATTGTTTTACTTGGAGTCAGGAAGAATGTCACTCTCCCATCATGCTCATTTCAAATTTGCTTTGCATGAGGTTTGAAAATTTTTCACATAGCTCTTTGTTTGTGGATCCAAAAATGATATCATCCACATATATTTGAACAAGCAAAGTATGCTCTTCTTCTTGTCTTGAATTCGAAAAGTGTTCTATCTACTTTTCCTTTTGTGAATCCATTCTCGATTAGGAATTGTGACAAAGTATCATACCATGCTCTGGGTGCCTGTTTCAATCCATACAGAGATTTCTTGAGTTTGTATACCTTATCTCCAAGAGTCTTCTCGCTCAAATCCTGGAGGTTGTTCAACATACACTTCTTCTTCCAATAAACCATTTAGGAATGCACTTTTTACATCCATCGATATACAATAAAATTCTTGTGAGTGCATAGGCAAGAAACATCCTTATAGCTTCCAATCTTGCTACAGGAGCAAATGTTTCATCAAAATCTATTCCTTCTTCTTGGCAATATCCTTTGGATACTAGTCTTGCTTTGTTTCTTACCACGTAACCTTCCTCGTTCATCTTGTTTCGAACACCCATTTAGTACCAATAACATTTTGATGGGTGGGTCTTTGAACTAATTCCCATACTTTATTTCTTTCAAAGCTGATTGACTCTTTGCATAGCTTGAATCCAATGTGTGTCATCCAATGCTTGTAACACATCTTTAGGCTCTATTTGTGAGATAAAGCATGTGAACATAGCTTCTTGTTGAGTTCTGGATCTTGTTATGACACATTCTCTTATATCTCCAATGACAAGTTCGGTGGATGGTCTTTCACCCATCTTACATCGAGTTGAAGTAAGTTAATTTGGATTGATCGTCTAGCGATTGTGTTGCTTTGATCGCTCTCTCGCAATCACTTAGCGCAAATTTTCCAAAGATTTTATAAGACTCGGCTATCTCATCTTCATCTCGAGTTTATAATTCGACTTGACCAAAGATAGGACTTTTTCAGTATGGTTGGATGATTGACTTATCGGTGACTCTTCAATGTCTTCTCCATTTACATTTGGCTCATCGAATACCACATGAATGAATTCATACGCAACCATAGTCCTTTTGTTGAGTACTCTATAGGCTTTGCTTTCAGCTGTGTATCCCAAGAAGATACCTTCATTAGCTTTAGCATCGAAAGCCTTTAGATTGTCTTTGCCATTGTTATGGATGAAGCATTTACATCCAAATATTCTAAAATATGCAACATTTGGTTTTCTCCTGTCCAAATCTCATAGGGAGTCTTTGTCATTTGTATGTTTATCATACATCTATTTTGAGTGTAGCAAGCGGTGTTGATTGCTTGACCCAAAATCTCTTTGGTAACCCTACTTGACTAACATGGTCCTTGCCGCTTCTTTGAGTGTTCTATTCCTTCTTTCTCGCAACTCCATTCTTTGTGGAGTCCTTGCTGCAGATAATTCATGACCAATGCCATTTTCAATACAATATTGAGTTATTATACCATTGACAAACTCGGTTCCCCATCCGATCTTATTTTGATAATGGTTTGGCTCTTCTCATTTTGAATCCTCTTCATCATTTGTGGTAGTTTCGTAGAGTTTCTTTCTTCTTACACATGAATATTGTCCATGTATATCTTGAGTAGTTATCTACTACCACCAAGGTATATTTCTTCCCACTTATGCTATTTGGTTCATTGGACCAAATAGATCCATATGTAGCAGGTGCAATATCCTTGTTGAAGATGGGCATGTCTTTTCTTTGAATGATGATTTGATGCTTTTCCTTCTCGCATGCGTCACATATACTTTCCTTCTTGTATCTCGAGTCGGAAGACCTTCCACAAGATTTCTCGGCAAGCTTGTTAAGTGTTTTGAAATTCGGGTGACTCGGTTTTTTTGTGCCACGTACCCAACTTGATTAATTTTGTGCTCTTTGCTAATAGACAGTGTTGGGTGTAGCGGTTGACCAATCTACTACATACATGTTCTTTTGTCCGCATCCTTGCAACACAACTTCATTTGATTCAATATCCTTGATTTGGCATATACCCATGTTAAATCCAACATTATAGACCTTGTCACGAGTTGATCGATGCTTAGCAAGTTGAAGTTGAGTCCTTCAACATATGCAACATCCGTGATTTCTAATCCGCTCTTCTTCTTGATGGATCCAATGCCTCTTATTTCACCTCGAGCTTCATTTCCTCCAAATATGACTTTTGCTCCTTTAACTTCCTTGAATTTTGACAGATTTTTCTTGTTTCCTGTCATATGTCTGGAACAACCACTATCCATGTACCAGGTTCCTTGGCACTCAGTTGTTCCTTGAACATGCAATCAAGGAAATTAAGTTTTAGGTACCCATACTTGTCCGGGTCCGAGGGGTTAGTATTGTAAGATGATCCAACCAGCCTATAGCCAAATGATCGGCTCTAAGGGGTTGCCATCTATCGCTGCCATAATCATAATTAATTTTGGCAAATTGCTTGGGGATTCTAGGTTCATACAAGTTTGTCTCTTTTATCGTATGTACGTATATGTGTTTTAGCAATTGCCTTCTTTGGGTAATTGTGGTGTCTCGAGTGTGGTGCCTAGGTGCATATGTGTGTCTTTGATGAAAGCTCTTATACTTTTGGAATGGCCTTTTTTGAGTTCTAGGCCTTTGCCATTTGGGCTTATATTCCATAAGTCTATCCGATAGTTCACATCGTCCAATCATCTTGGCTTGGATATTTTCTACCATTCCCATCATATGTGTTTCTTTTATAGAACTTTTGGGGTTTTTGGTAGCTCTGTTTCTTCTTTCTGAGAGTAATTCTGTTTGGAGTTTGCTAAGGAACTTGGTGAATTTCTTCTGTTTGTCCTCTCAACGCACCCAATGGTTGTTTTCCTTTTTCCTTTATAACCAAGGCCAGTTTGCTTGTAATTGTGCTTTGGAGTGAATGTGTGTGCACCATTTGGAGTTTTGGATTTTTGAGACACTTCATTGCTTGAAGATCCTTTTTCCAAAATTACCTTTGGAGTTTGACATAGCACAGAGGAATTAAATCCTAAGCCTTTGTCTTGTCTCCACATTCTCTTTGACTCATAATAAGATCATCCAATGATTTAGATGCCTTAGTGAATGAGGCAATCACATTTTTGAGGTCATTCTCCCTCTTTTCTATGGCGGCTATTTTCGCTATTAGCTTGGCATTTTCAAAATTTTTAAACTTTTATTCTCATCGCCTATTTGACTTGGAGTACTCGGCTCAGTAATTCCTTAGTGTGAGTTTTGGCTCTTGAGTAAGCTGTTTTCCTCATTTAGTAGTGTTTGTGAGGATTTAATGTGTTCAAAATCTTTCATCATTTTGCCTAATGAATCATAAAGATCGAGTGGGTGATGAAGTGTGTGTGTGTCTGATCACTATCACTAGAATCGAGTTTGATGAGTTAGAGTGTACCTCATCTTCTTGGTCGAGGTTGATCTTGTTCCTTGGCCATCAAACGGATCGGGCTTCTTCTTGAGTCACTTGAGTAGTCGGCTTCACTGCTCTCTCGAATCGATTGTGTCTCTTGACTTGGCTGTCTCAATTTACAGCCAGCATTGCCTTTTTTTCTTTTCTTGTCTTCTTTCTCTCAAGACCTTTCTTTCTTCTTCATTCCTGTATTTGTTGACTACGAGGATATGGACAATCAATGGCATAGTGACCTGGTTGCCTAAAGTTCCAAAGATAGATATTCAACCTTTTGATCACTCTTTCCATTCTTGGATTGTCATACTTTGATATTGACTTTTTGATGATCTGTTCTCTTGGTTGGCCTATCTTCCTTGACTTGGAGGGAGCCGAGTGAGTGTCTTCTGGAAGATTCGCCCTTGCCTCTCTTGTAGTTCTTATTGAAGAACTTGTTGAACCTTTTAACCATCGGGCTATTTTTTCCGGATCAATGACTTCTTTGACCTCGGCTCTCTTTCCATCCTTAACAATTAGAGCAAATTGTTTTGGGTACAACTGTCTCTTCCTCGATCTTTTCTTCTCAGCTCAAATTCGTAGGCTTTGAGATCCGAGAATAGTTCATGGTTGGAGGTCTTCGATAGGTCCATGGAATGTCTCAGTGCCATAACCTTCATTTCCCATTCGGTGGGAGACTTTTTAGGATCTTCATACACATTTCTTCTCGTGTATATTCCTTTCCAAGTGCAGATAGCTCGTTGGTGATTTCGTGAACCGAGCATCCGGTTGATCCAGGTTCTCTCCTGCGATCATTTTGAAATTCTCAAATTTTTGTCTCGCCACCGATAATTTATTTTCCTTGATTTGCTCCGAGCCTTCACAAATCAATGTTAGCTTGTCCTGCATTTCTTTAGCCGTTTTGCATGATTTGACTTTATTGAACATGGCTTTGTCGAGGTTTTGTAAAGGATGTCCTTGGCTACATTGTCCAGGTTGTATCTTTTTTGTCATCATTTGTCCATTCGGTTCTTGGTTTTTCAACCATAGTGGTCTAGGGGCAACATCCTCTTCACCTTGTTTGTAGCTCTTCTTACAGTGTGCTCACTTTTAAGATTTGTAGTGGCCCATCCTCTATCACTATCCACATCTCATCATGTAATCTTTGATAGATGAGCCTCGCATACGAATTTTCCAATCATCAAATTCTTCAATTGTGAACATAGGGATGCGTGTCAAATTTGCTTCCATGATAATAACTTTTAATGATAAAAGGAGTTTTGAAAACTTAAGTACTAAAACAGACTTTGAAAAGTTTGGAGATCTAGTTGGTAACCGGTGTGGAAGGCTCAATGAACCAACCGCTCCGATACCACTTGTAGGTCCCAAGGGGTGTGAGTGTAAGGTTTAGAAGGGGTTGAATAAACCTTACCAACTTTTCTCTTTTGGTCCTTTTATAAAATTCGAGTTGACACTATACTGTTGTGTCCTTGGTGGATGACCAATTTAGTTAATCAAGAGAGTTAGTCACTCACGCACTCGACGAGAAATTTGTTGATAGAATAACTCATTGTTAAGATGAATTAGCTCAAGCGTGGTTTGTTTTATTGAAGAAGACTTGACACCCTTAAGTTTGGTTTAGTAATAATTTAATACTTGGTTTTAGTATTTAGAGATTATCAGTTGGATAGCAAATATGTCAGAGAATTAAACAAATAAGATGCACGGAATTAAAGTCTTGAAATGTAAATGACACGATAAGTTTTTATAGAGGTTCGAAGATGGGGTAATTCTTCTACTCCTCTCTTCTCCAACTCCTGGAGGAATCCACTAAGTATTGATCAAGATACGAGTGGTAAGTCCGGATACAAGTCTTGATCACACGGTGACTTGATCCTTTGGGACTCGCCCCCGGAGATGCCTTGGTCACTCGGTGGCTTCTCGTCGACTCGGCTTCTTCCGGCATTTTGCCTTGCTACTGACTCACTTGCTCAAGCTCTTAGGATTTGATCACGAAGCCCTCCAAAAACTCAAGACTAGTTCGACCTTGAACCTTCCTACGATCCTTCGTGGAATGTAGACCCCTTTTCTTCTAAAGTTTCCTCTTCAACTGATTGAAGCTATCTTTCCTTCACAGGTTAGTGTTGGATTGATTTTCTTCGTAGTGTAGGCTTGAGGATTAAACTTGAATGATTTTGAGGATATTTTGATTACAGTTCAGATGTTAGCTTTAATGGTTGTCGTTCAGGTAATCAATCAAATCCTTTATATATATATATATATATATATCCTCAGAGTCATCCCTCAGTCTTTTATAGTGATCTTTCAAAAATTTGCCCGTTGAAGAGATAGGCTTATTTTTTAAAGTCACTTGTGGTCGTTGGCTTGTCTTGTTGCAGTCCTTGGTATTGCCACTTCCTCCTCGTATGAATTATTCTTGACTTTTCGAGCATCGACACGGTGTAGCGCTTCCCATTGGTTTGTTCCCTTGCACGCTTCTCGGATCGAGCACTCCGAGAAAGGTAGCATGAAGATATTACTTGTTTAAGTAATTCTCTTGATTTACGTGCAACGGATCTCTTTCGATTATCTCGACTTGATCGCATTTCCTTGTTTTCCCAGGTGACTTAGAGTCACCTTCAATCATTAAATGACTCTTACTGTCACTTCAACTAGAGATTGACTATCTTGAGTTGACTTGACCGATGCTTTACTCACAGCATCTCATCTTTGCACCTTGATCGAGTTCTCGACTTTCTTTTTTGCCAAACTCATTGTCTCGCAATGTGAGTCTTCCTACTAGTCTCCAGTTGTCTTTTTGCATGTTTGGGCATAGCCGACTTAACTCGGCTTGACCGGCCTTATTTATTACAATGCAGTTTACAACAAAAATGGGGTGCCAACTTCATATTCTAAGTTTTACATGGCATTCATCAAAATCTAAACAATAAATTTCCCAACATCTTATCTGCTGCAGCTTATATTGGACGGGTAGAGACTGTTTGTTTTCACAAATTTCATCCCCCTCACACACGAACTTAAGAGAGCTCGACCCCCTCCAATCTTTTCGAAAATTTCTACTAGATACCATCACTACTCACCTCCCACACTACTCTAAACACGAATTACACTTGTGAATTTGCTTGGAAGCAAGGATTTGGGGTAGAAAGCACCTAGGGTTTTCAAAATCCAACTCTCATCCAATTCTCGGGATTTAAGGTATGAATTGCACTTTTAATGTCAAATTTCTTGAGGATTATGGATTAGGGTTGATATATAATGCTTGTTTGATACTTTAGCCATGGTTTTGATTGAAATTTTCTATTGGGCATTTTATCGAACACCTTGTGGGTTGTTGAATTATGATGAATTTAGTTGATTGCTTGATGGATTATACATGTGCTAGATTGTTTAGGGCGTTTGTGGCTAGGATTCTCGGCAATTATATTGGTATTTGAGTTGAAAGCTTAATTGTGGATTAAATTGTTGAGATGAGACACTATGCCTTTGTTAGATTGTTGTATTAATTCATCGTTCGTTTTACTTGGCACGTATGGATTCTCATGATTGTTTTGCCAGGTACTAACTCGAACAAATGGCCGAACCACAAAGAGGTCGGGGTGTACGTTTGAGGAGACCCGCTCGGGAGTTCGACCCAAACCACCCGCGTACCTATGGACTCACTTTCACCGAGCACGATATAATGGAGCGATAGAACCGGCTCATCACTCGTGATTACATTCCCACACGCTATGCTGATGATGAGTGTACCCAAACTCTCGGGATACATGAGGAGGTGTGGCAAATGTTTGAACGAGTTGGTTGGACCACTTTCATGCAAGGGCGGTGGCCAACATACAAGACACTCACACTCGAATTCTTAAGCACCGTCCAGGTTACGGAAACATGACCAAGAAACGAGCCTCAGAAAATCCACTTCAGGATGGGCAACGTATGGCGGGAAATCACGATCGCCGAACTGAATCAAATTTATGGGGTACCATCCGACACCCCATACCGAACGGCTAAAAATTACAACGCGCATGAATTCTGGCGATTATTGACAGAAACCCCTGAAACCAGCCTCATGCAATATGCCGCACGCACTTCCAAAGCATCGTCACTCCGCAACCCCATCTTCTGTTATATTCAAAAGGTCACGGCCCACTTGATATTCGCCTGGTACAACAATGGGGGTATGCAAGCAAAGAAGTTATACTTACTATGGTGTATGCTCACTCGCACCCCTTATAACATGGCGGCATACTTTGTGGAACACGCCGTCTACATACAACAGCATGATGTGGGGAAAATCTTAATTGGGGGAATGATAACCCCCATTGCGGGCCATTTCGAGGTTGACATAAGCCATATGGAGCCATTAGCAGGCAGCCGAAGCATCAACTTGAGCGCCCTTCACACCATGAAGATCATCAGCAATGAGGAGAATATCCTCTATTTTCAACAAAAAGTCGGGTTTGTGTTTCCCCTTCCTAACCCGCAGCTCACAGTTGTGGTTGACAACCAAATCAACTGGCTTATGTACTCTGAGGAGCATATCAGAATCATGCAGGGTTTGGCGGCACGAAAGAGGCGAAGGGTAGCTGGGTTACCTGACGAAGAGGACTTGGTGATGGAGGCGCAGGAGTATGATAGGCATGAGAGGGGATTCGAGTAGGGCTTCCAGCAGGGAGGCTTCGAGCAGGGCGGCCCAAGTAGGGGAACCGATATTCCAGAGAGCTCTCACCAAAGCGAGGAGCGTGGGGGACAATACGATCATGACAGATTCGGTGCCTTCGAGAAAAGCTTGCGACAGCATAGGAGTGATTTCCGTGCTTTCCAAGAAGTCCAAGACCAAAGGTACCAAGCCCAGAGCTTGTGGAACCAAGCACACGAGCAGCGGGAGTTGGAGATATTGCAGACATTACAGAGGATCGAGCATTGGCATATCTCCCAGGGCCACTACCCGTCGCCACCCCCATAGTGATCCAGGTCCTATCCACACTTTTCATTGAATTTTTACCTTCTCTTTTATGCGCTATAATTTCATTCAAGTTTGGGTGGGAGAGGTAATATTTTTTTGATGGGTGTGGCGTTTGCATTCATTTAGTTGCATGTAGAGCATATAGGTTGCATTGCATTAGATGTTTGATTTTTTTTATGGTTTTAGCACGTTTATCGCTTTAGCACGTTTATTGCTTTCCTAGTTGTTAGGGAGTGAGTTGACCGCTATTGTGTGTTTGTTGTGTTTTGATTGTGATCTTGATCTTGGGAGCATTTGCGGATTGGTTTGTGTTGTTTTGAGTTGGATGTTGAGTGTGAGTTGATCGGGTTGAGAATAGTTAATATAGAGCATGTGATTATTGAATCATGGGTAACATACTTTGAATTATGCACTTACAAGCCTGTGAACTTTTGAGCCTTTACTGCTTTCATATTATGCAGTCTTGTTTTTGATTGAGTGTGTCATTCATGTTAATTTGAATTCTAGAACTTGCTTTGGTTTCTCCGTCAAAGTCACATGTTGTATGAATTCATCAAGATGATTTTAGGCCATCTTTGTTAAGCCTTTCAAGCCTTTTTGCCTACCTTATGATATTTGACTTCCCTAGTTAGCCAATTTGAGCCTATTGCCTGATTTTTTTATAGCCACATTTCAAGCCTTAGAACTTAATTTTGATATATCAGTTACCCTGAACTTGGGCGTATAGCATTGAGTGAAGGGATGGAATAAAGGGTTGAATGAAGGGGTGTCAAAAAGTTAGAAAATATGTACATGTTGGGTGCTTGGGAATAAAAAAAATTCGACTGCAAAAAGGTGAGTCGGCCAGAAGTGAAAAATAGGCTGAGAATTGTGATGTAAGGCGAAGGGGAATAATGTGTATAAAATAAGAAGGGGACATAGAGAAGTGATAGGATATAAGACGAGTGGGAGTACATAGTTAATTTGAATTAGAAAAATGGTTTGAGAAAAACAATGTGTTTTCCAATCTATACGCTCGAGTTGAGTCACTTTATCCATATTTCCCTACCTTAACCAAAGAGCCTTCATTACAACCCTAAATAAAGTCTTTTATGATTTGTGAATTGCATACAAACGAGTGGCGGAGATGTGAGACAATTTGCAAGCATATGGTAATTCTTCATCATTGATATGACTTGAGTGAATACACGTCCCTTATCATTCTAGTGAGTAGAGTATACACTTTATCCCTGAGAGGCGTGATTTGAAGTGTTTTACCTTGATTTTTATAAACTTATGCTCTGTGTTAGCTCTTTGAAACTTGGTTGGTTTGTGCTTGATGTCTATGGAGAGATGACATAAATTATGATGCGGTGTTCTTGAGTTGCTCTTCTTTTCCCCATTTGTGTTGTCTTGTTTATAAAGTGTTGACCGGGACTGCCAACAGTTTAAGTTTGAGGATTTGATTGACTTGTATTTTGCATGTATTTTGGGCTTAATATTGGCTAGAATGTGTTGATATGCATGCATTATATGAGTAAATAGGGTTTTATTCCTATTTTGTGGAAAAGGATTACGCTTTGCCCGTTTTGTAGGAATTTATCTATATTTGTAGCATTTTGGCAACAATTCGGGCATTGCAACCGCCAATACTTGACATGTTAGACGAAGTTTGGAGTCGAATCAAGAAGAAGTTGGACGAACCGGGCAAGAAACGGAAGAAATTAGCCAAGTACTTGTTGTTACAGGTGAGCACGGGCAGAATGTGCTCCTCTAGCACAGCCCGTGCTCAACCCAGATGTGAAGACCCAATGTTCGGCCTATAGCACGGGCAGCCCATGCCATATGGGCACACCCGTGCTCTTCTCAAAAAATTGGACAATCTGTTTGGCACCCAGCACGGGCTGGGTGTGCCAAAGAGGCACGGTCGTGCTCCTCTGCAGGAAAAACAGAGTTTGACTCGTTTCGACTAGGTTTTCGACCCAAACGAAGCACAAATAGACACGGGGTGGATACAAACAAGGACACGCTGATTTTTACCCTAGAAACCAGAGAAAAGAGTAGTTTTCCACCGGAAACTTCGAGAGATCGATCAAAACCGCAACCACATCTTTGAGGATTGAAGATAGATCGAGAGATCGTCATCATCCCCGAGTCACTCATTCCATCGTATCGTTATTTCAATTAGTTAGATTTTGATTATGAATAATCTGTCTATGAATTGTTTATCTTCCATGTCTGGTTAAACATCTTGTGATTCCCGGGTTTGGGAGTAGGTTAATAAACACTTTTATTTGATGATTAACGATAATTGAAGTTAATGTTTTCTTTCTCTATTCAAGTACTTTGCTTTAATTCTTGTTTTATCAAAAGGCCTTTGATCTAAACTTGTTTGATGTATTGATTCATAATTCTAACCGATGAGTTTCAATACTAGATCTTGAGTACTTGACACAAATAGATTGCATGATTGTGAAGTCTGTGAATATTTGTGAGATCTTATAATCTTTTGAACTTTTGGGAGTTGGGTATCTCATGTTGAGTAGAGATGCTAGCATATATATTCCAATCAACGTTTTTACATACATCTCGAGAGAGAGGGTAAATTACTTTGGTGATTGGTCTATAGAGAAGAATATGTTTAACCTTGGTTTGCTTAATCTAAGCATAAAAGTGGGATATTAATTGAAACCATAACCCAGGAATCCATCCATCCATACTTGATCTTTCAATCGCTCTTTGCTTTGTTATTTTAGAATTAATTTCTGCTTTAGTAGTAATAAAACCAACCCTTCAAATTTCGATAGTTTAGATAAAAATAGGACTATTATAATCAAATACTTGGTACATTAATTTATTAATCCCTATGGATTCGACCTTGCAAACCCTGTTCTATAAATTGATATGTACACTTGCGGTGAAGCTAAAAAAATATGCGAACAATATTGCCAAGAAGAGGGTATAGATTTTGATGATACATTTGCCCCTGTTGCAAGATTGGAAGCAATAAGGATGTTTCTTGCCTATGTTTCACATAAGAACTTCACTGTATATCAAATGGATGTGAAGAGTGCATTCCTAAATGGACTGCTAGAGGAAGACGTCTATGTTGAACAACCTCGAAGTTTTGAGCAGAAAACTATTGGAGATAAGGTATATAAGCTCAAGAAAGTATTATATGGATTGAAACAATCACCAAGAGCTTGGTATGATACATTGTCCCAGTTTCTAACTGACAATGGATTCACCAAAGGCAAAGTGGATAGAACACTCTTCAGAATTCAAGATGGAGAGAGTATACTGCTTGTTCAAATATATGTGGATGACATCATCTTTGGATCCACAAACAAAGAGCTGTGTGATAAGTTCTCAAACCTCATGCAAGGTAAATTTGAGATGAGCTTGATGGGAGAGCTGACTTTCTTCCTAGGACTTCAAGTCAAGCAATTGAAGGATGAAACCTTCATAAGTCAAACAAAGTATACCAAAGATTTAATGAAGAAATTTGGTATAGAAAAGAAGTCTTCTGTGAAAATTCCAATGAACACATCAGTCAAGATGGACATGGATGCAGGTGGCAAAGTTGTAGATCAAACCAGATATAGAGCACTCATTGGATCATTGCTCTACTTAACAGCAAGCAGGCCAGACATCACCTTTGCAGTAAGTGTATGTGCAAAATTTCAATCTGCACCAAAGGAGAGCCACATGACTGCAGCTAAGAGAATCCTAAGATATTTGAAGGGATGCCAGGAAGTCAGCTTATGGTATCCAAAGGAATGTGGATTCAAGTTTATTGGTTACTCAGACTCAGACTATGCTGGATGTAGAGTTGACATGAAAAGTACTTCTAGTACATGCCAAATGCTTGGAAATAGATTGGTTTCCTGGTTTAGCAAGAAGCAAAACTCAATAGCCACATCCACAGCTGAAGCAAAGTACATAGTTGCGGGCAGTTGTTGTGCCCAAGTCTTATAGATGAGACAGCAACTGAGAGACTATGAGATTGAAAAAAAAGAGATTCCAATTATGTGTGATAACACTAGTGCTATTGCAATCACTCAGAATCCTGTGTTGCATTCAAGAACAAATCACATTGATGTTAGATATCATTTTATAAGAGATCATGTTGAAAAGAAAGACATCACCTTGGAATACATCTCAACCGATAAACAGTTAGCTGATATATTCACAAAGCCTCTATGTGAATCAAGATTTGAAGAGCTCAAGAATGAGTTAGGGCTAATTGAGTGAGTTGAAACTCGAGAAGACTCAATCAACAGAGAAAAAGATGAGAAAACAAAACGAGCAAGTTTCACACATCATCCAAGTGAAACAGTCTTATCGGGAAGTTAGTTGTATCTAGTTTGCTGATAGCTGAGTTCCTTCATGGGAAGAGAGAAGCAGAGTTGAGTCACTTTGGATATAAGCTGAATCATTTATGAGCTAAGTGACAAAAACGCAGTCATTTTTAATGAGTCGGAATGTTTTTAAGGATGACGTCAGCGTAATAATGACATTCATAGTAAAAGCTGCACAGGAACCCATATGATTGGATATAAATGTTGTTGCATTAAATGCGAGAAATTAAATGCAGTTTTGACATGCTAATCTTAACCGTTGATTTTGATCAAAAATTTCAAAATCCAAATTGTGTCCGTTCACGTCCCTTATATACGGAAATTTTTCATTTCTCTCACCTTACGCGAACTGTTCATCTTCAAGCAAAACAAATTTTTCTCTCAGAAACCCTCAGTTATTTCAAAGCAAGTTTTATATTTTTCGTTCGGTAAAACTCTCTGAAAATGGCTCAAAAGCATGACTTTGTGAAACTCTCGAAGCAAATTCACACTGGCTCTTCCGTGGATTTTGATGGAATGATAAAACAGGTTGTTAATGAAACCCTGGTTCTGAAGATCGTTGATATGTTAGAGAAGTCAGGGCTAAAGGCTTTTCTGACTATGGAGTACTCTCACACCTATCTTGAGAAGGTAGCCCAGTTCTACGTTAACGCTGAGGTGCAGGACGAAGAAATCAAATCTACTGTCCACAACAAGGTCATAAAACTCAGTACAAAAGACCTTGCTGAGCATTGCTTGTTGCCCTCAGAGGGCTCAAAGGACATATATGAGGCTGATGTCGACTTGGCTGCTACATGGAAAGAAGTAGCCAAACCCGAGTGTGCTTGACTAAGGTGGTTTACGGTGATAAGAAGTCAAGGCGAAGGACGACTATCACAAGTTGATGGATGTCGTATCAAAATGTGTCGACATGAAGTTTGGAAGCTTTAATCAGCTGTCTAAGACAAAGTTGATCGTCATGGCTGCGATCATGCAAGGGAAAAAGGTTAACTAAGCTAAGCTTATCTACAGCAGACTCTGCCAGAATGTGCTGAATATGACATATAAGAAAGATGGGTCCTTCGGAAGCTCGCTAGGATATGGCCTTGTGATTGGCCATTTGCTGGAAGTGAAGGGTATTGCTCTTCGTCATGGCAAACCCTTCTACGTAAATAAGAAAATATTCCGGGCAAACCTTTCCGGTGCGTAGAAGAGAGCTCGTGCAAAGAAGGCAGACACGAGTGAGGGGGAATCAGCTGACCCCGAAGACACAGCTGTCAACCCTCCCCAAAGAAGAAAGTTGCCCCTACAGCTCAGACGAAGAAAGATGCCCCTGCATCTAAGCCCAAGAAAGCTCATGCCCCCGCAACTGAGACTCCTGCCCCTGTAGCAGAGACTGAGAAGGAACCCTCAATCCCTTCTCAAGTCGCAAATAATAAGAGGACTGCCAAGTCGAGGAAGGCAGCTCCCTCTAAGAAGAATACCCAAGTCCCCACCGATGCTGAATCTATTGAATCTGAACCAGAAGTCCCTATGGTTCATCCAAGGAAGAGAAGGCTGGTCAGGCATTCCGACCTTGAGAAAATAGCTGAGTCTGCCACTCAGCTGTAGAAGGACGAGACCGAGACTGCTAGAAATCAAGAAGAGCAGTCTCCTGAAGTCATTGATGAATCTGCGAAGTCTGCTGATGGTGATCAGCAGATATCAAACGAAGACCCAGTTGTGCGAAAGACAGCTGAGGAAGGTAAAGCAGCTGAGACAACTGAGTCGGTCATTGAAAAGGTTGTCTCCCCACCCACATCTGATGTTGCTGCCTCTGAGGAAGATCGTGGCCTTCTACCTCCTATTCCAGAAACAGGATGAGAGGGTGATGATGATGTTATCATGTACTCTCCACTGTACCAGATATTTAACGACGTCTAAAATAATGGAGAGCATGGAAGCTGGATCACTCAAGGGTGCAGTTCGTTCATCCTGAGTTCATTGAAGAAGAAGAAGAGTTGCTATGTTTTCTTGGTATCGCAATTGTTTGACATGCCCTTGACGAAGACAACTGCATGGATATCCTCCGCATCATAAAGGCAGATGAAAAGGACAAAGCTGAGGAGCAGGCTCGAGCATTGGAAAAGGCCAAGATGTGTGAATTTACTGGATCTCTAGATCACAGTCACACACATCTTGATGTGTTCTCTGAAAGTGATGAAGATGTGGATCCCGTTGCTGCAGCAGAGAAGTCCGAAATGCAGCAAGCTCTGATGGAATCCAGAACCATGCATGAGCAGAGTTTGTTTGAAGGCCCAGGAGAGTCCTCACAATCTCTCCTGCAAATTGGTCCTCTGGGAGTGGTACAACAGATTGCTACAGACATTGCTGCAGCCACGTCCCCTGTACAATCCGAGGATGGATCCAAGGGCATTGGCGATGAAGCTGGGAAGTTGGGCACCCAAGCTGAGCCAACCCCTGATGAAGGTGTTCTCACACCTGGACCAGCGGTTGTGCACTCAATTGAAAAAGTCGCGAGTCAGGAGCCGAGTGACCCCAATGTCAGTCATTCAACTGGTAAGCCAGCTGAGGGGGAAGCTCTCTCCACCACAGCAGGGTTGGAGGTTGTTGTGCAAGACTCAAATTTGAAGCAAGGAGACGAAGTAGAGAAAGATAATGTACCACAGCAGAGTGACATTGACGAAGCTCGGACAGTTGAGTCTGTCCCAGCTGAAGTGTCAGCTGCTTTGAAGGCTAATGACACTGTTCTTACAGTCGAGGCACAGGATGGTGATGCCCTGGGAGTTAACACTCTGGGCAGTGAAAGTGCAATCCAAGGAGTTGAGACTCCTATGGATGCCATGGTCGAAGACCCTAAGACGATTGTGATCGAAGGGGATGTAGAAGACCCTAAGACGATTGAGACGTCGAAGGGAACACCGAAAGCCTCGTAGCGATTGAGTGCTGGAGGTATTGAAGGCCTAAAGGAGGTTGAGACTTCCCCGGTAAGGGTCAAGAGACTCAGAACATTCCTCCAGTTCAAAGCGCTGAAATAGAAAAAGAGATAAGCGCACTTCATGACTCCCAAGAGAACTTAGATATATCATTCTTGGAGTCAGAAGATGAAGCTGAGTCCACTCCGGTTGCAGATTCTAAGGACCCAGCTAAGGATGTTCTCAAAACTAAGAGCCATCTAAGTGACAAAGTGGCTCGTATAAAGTTCAATTTTGATGATGAACCAACTCCCCAAGTCTCATCATCATCTGATGACACTGATGATACAGCCGAAGAACATGTAATTCATTTAGAAAAGTCTACTGAGACCAAAGAAGCTATTAAGAAAACTGAGGCTCAGTCAGCTGGGCAAAGCAATTCAAAAGCCCCAGCTGAAACCGAGTCATCTTCACAGGCTTTCATAGCTACAGCAGTAACTACTTCGTCAGCTCCGTCACAAGCTCCCATGGTTGTGAATATTGTCGATGAAGCTACCGCAGTAGAGGCATCGAGAGCTGACTCCACTCAAGCACAACAAGGAAAAGCAACAAAGGGACGTGATCCAGATATTCCCTATGTGCGAGATGATGCATTCCAAGCAATGTTTCCTTTCACCCAAGACCTGCCTACATCCGAAGAAGAGACAGCTACTGAACGAAGGCGATACACTATCAGAGAAGATCCCATCATTCCTACCGATACAATTATTCCAGCAGACTTTGACTTTGACAAAGAGTGGCCTGCAGCTAAGTTGGATCAGACAGCTAAAATTCGTAAGTCTTCAAGAAGATCTGCGAGTAGATTGAGAAGATTGAATGACATCAGACCTCACTTGACTTACGCCTGGACAATCGCGATGCCACTCTCACAGCAGACTTAAGAGGGATCGTGGTGAGGATTAGGGAATGGACCCAATAGCAGACTGCGATGAGGATTGAGCAAGTCCGATATTTCAAAGCTTTATATGGACGAATGCTCGTATGGAGTGCTGACAACACTCTAGTAAGGCAGCGGATGCATAATTACATTGAAAGGGTAACCCAGTCTCATAAGAATGATATGGAGTTGTTGCAACAATTCCATAAGAATGAAATTATTCGACTCAAGAACGCTATGAATGACAAATTCAGCATTCTCATGGCTGAAATGAAGCTAGTCGCAGCCGAGTCAATGGCAACTCGCTCAGAATTTTGGGCCACATACAATGCAGCAGACTCCAAACAAAACTCCACGCTCAACAGACTGGATTTCATGCTTGCAGGCATGTTCCCTGCGGTCCCTCTTTCCTTTGATGATGCCAAAAAGGGGGAAGAGGAGTAGGAAATTAAAAGAAGAAAAACTAAAAGAAACTGCATCTGAGAAGACAGACGAGCTGCAATGAAGGGTAAAGCAGCTGAGGGGGAAAGGTTGAAGAATTTGATGTTGATGATAGCCAAAACCCCCCCAAGATGGTCATGTTACTGCCTCCATCCTGAGCAAACTCCCCGTAACCCTACCCATTGAGCACTCTGCTTTGCCAATGTCGGAGAAAAGGAAAATCATTGAAGCAGGGTTTGTGGAGTTCTCCAAAAAGCAGGATGCCCACGTTCAGGAAGTGCTGAAACAATATGGTGGTCTTCCAGTTGGAAAAGATCAGGATGCAATTCCTGATAATGGATTTGAGCCTAGATCTGTGGAAGAATTCAAGACCCTTGAATCAGAAGGCTATTTCCAAGGAATGACACTAGCCCAAGCCTGAAAAGCATTAGACTTCCAAAGATCATACTCTCGGGTAAGCGAGAAGACTCACGTGCAGTACACACCCAGAGGAAGAGGGAGAAATGGTGGTGGAAGAGGTTCCCAACCTCGACCAAAACCTAAGAATGTTGAATATGTAGACCCTAAAAAGAAAGGGATGATCTATCACCGGGTATGATGAATTGGCCAACGGAAATGGCATGAAAGAACGCGGAGGCGGTAATAAGGCAATAAGAGGATAACGAAAGGCAATCACGGCAAAGAATGGCTCGAGAGGAAGCGAAGGGAATGATGCTTCCAAACGAGCCTATGAAAAGAAAAAGAGAGTTGAAGAAGAAGAAGAAAGAAAAAGAAAAAGAGTTGATGACGACAAGAGAGCTGAAGAAGAAAGAAAGAGGCAGCGAAGGCGCTGAAGTGTTGTGATAGGTGTGAGTTTTGCATGTATTTTGGGGCATATTTATGGCTATAATGATGAGTAAACATGCATATACTCGTGTAAAATGCTACGTATTCACTCCTTGTGGAAAAGATATTACATTTTGCCTGTTTTGTAGGAATTTAATGTTATTTGAAGCAAATATAATGCAAATACGAGCATCGCAAAGTGGAAACACTGAGAATTGAGTGAGTATACGAGAAGCGAAGCTAGAACGAGAGGAAGATGAGCGTATAAGGAGAATACAGGGAGCGCACGGGTTGGGCGTGCCTTAGGCACCACCCGTGTGCCCCTGAATAGAGGTATTTTAAGGCTTCGGCATGGCGCACGGGCAGCCCGTGCTCATACGCACCACACGTGCACCACTGGGGAATTATAATATACCTACGGCATCACGCACGGGTAGCCCGTGCAAGGGGCACACAACCCGTGCGTGTTTGGCAAAAATAAAAGGCTTCGCTACGGCATGACGCACGGGTAGCCCGTGCGGGACGACGACCGTGTGTGCTACTGAATCCCACAACTGCAAACATTTTGCCCTAAACTTGAAAGTGAGTATAAAAAGGCTTTTTAGGGGGCTCACACAAGGATATTCTGACATTTTTGGGATCTACAACACAAGACAAAGGTCTATTCTTGGAATAGGACATCAAGGAGATAATCGGGTTGCATTGGAGCTCAAGGAACGGAGATATATCGAGAGATTGTCGACTTTCCTAAGTTTTTCTTGCTTCTCTTGTAGTTTTAATCTTCCATTTTAGTTTGACATGGCTTTGAAAAATTTGTCTATGAGTTGTTTAGAAAACATGTGTAGCTAAACTCTTTAGATTTCCGGGTTTTGGTAGTAGATTAATGAACTCTTGTTGGATGTTTTAATCTTAGTTGAAGTTATTATCTTGAAGCCTATTTGAGTACTTTGAGCTTATTCTTGTTTTATTACTTGATCAATGATTTAACTTGTTTGATATATTGATTCATAATTCGAGAGATGAGTTTCAATATTAGATCTTGAGTACTTGACACAAATATTTGCATGAATCGAGAGGTTTGTAAGTATTTGTGAGGATATTTGATCTTTTGCACTTTTGGGAGTTGAGTACTTTATGTTGAGTAGAGATGTTAGCATAAGTATTTCAATCTGCGTTTTATATGCATCTCGAGAGGGAGGATAAAATATCTTTGTGATCGTCTTATAGGAATATTGATAATAACTTGGCTTGGATTAAATCAGAAAACAAGAGGGATATTAATCGAAACCTTAACTCGGAAATCCATTTTATCATCTTGATACTTCTATAAATTGTGTTATCTTAATCTTGTGTTTTAGTAGTCTAACTTGTCTTAATCTTACAACAACAATCATCAAATTACGATAGTCTAAATAAAAATAAATCTATCTTAGTTCAATACTTAGTACATAAATTTATTAGTCTCCATGGACACGACCTTGCTACCCTATTCTATAAACTACACCGTACACTTGCGGTGAAGCTAAAAAATAAGGCGAACAAGTTTTTGGCGCCGTTGCCGGGGACTAATACAATTTTTTGGTGCTAATATTGCGATAGATAGAATTATTCTTAATTTAGACATTTTTATTTTATATTTTGGTTTGACTTTAATTCTACATTATTTGACTTGTTTCTTTTAGTTTGGTCCAGGTAGTGCATGAACACGCGCTCTGGCGGGGACTTAATCCGCTCATACGGAGGAAGTTGAGGCTTTCGCGAGAAGAATCATTGCTACTACTAGACGGGCTGAAAGACAACAAAATTCGATAATGGGGGATTTGGACGAAGAACACAGGGGTAACAATGGGATCAACAGGATCAATGAGTTACCAATAGCGGGTAACAATGGAGTAAACGAGTTACCGATACCGGTTCAACAGCAAGCCATTCGTGATTACTTTCGACCACAAACGAATCGTAATTACGGTGGTATTGCTCATATTCCGATAAATGCCAACAACTTCAAGCTCAAACCTAAGATCGATCAATATGGTACAACAAGAACCGGTTTGGGGGGTTCGCAACTGAAGATCCTAACTCCCACCTTGCACATTTTATCTAAATATGCAATACGATCAAGATGAATAGAGTGTCAGATGACGCCATAAGATTGTGCCTATTCCCATTTTCTTTGAGGGATAAGGCGAGGAATTGGTTGGGTACATTGACGCAAGGCAGTGTGAGCACATGGGACGAACTAAGCTAAAAGTTCTTGTTTAAATTCTTTCCATCGAGCAAAACTTTGCAACTCAAAAGCGAGATTACTCAATTCCGACGATTCGACTCCGAGCCTTTGTACGAGGCTTGGGAAAGGTTTAGGGATTTGTTACGAAGATGTCCGCAACATGGGTTTAGGAGGATCACATGATTATGTTTCTTCTACAATGGTTTAATGGGGCAAACGAGAGCCTTTGTTGATGCGCGCAGGGAGGATCATTGTTGGCAAGATTTCCACAAGACGCCTTGAATCTCCTTGAAGAAATGGCTATGAATAGTTACCAAAGTGGCGTCACGAAAGATCCAATATACAACGAGTAGCCGAAATCTCAGATTCAGACCCGATTAAAGCGTTGACGGCACAAGTGGCGGCTTTGACAACTCAATTGAGTGTTTTGACGAAAGGGCCAGAAGCAAGCACGAGCATGGGTAGTGAAACTCTTCTATATCCGATGGAGGAGGTCAATTATGTGAATAACTGGAATTTCAACAATTTCTGGAACAATTCAAACCCAACACACTACCATCCGGGGTTGAGAAACCATGAAAATATTTCCTATGCCAATACAGAGAATGTGTTGCAACCTCCGCCGGGATTTAATGCTTCAAATGGAGGTGGAAATGTGGAAGGCAAATCATCGTTGGAAGATGCACTCACCTCCTTCATAAATCAATCAAATGCATTCATGAGTGACACGTGGAGTCGCTTCGCTAGGCAAGATTCTAGGATGGATATAATGGAACTACAAATGACCCAAGTGACAAGCTCAATAAAATATCTTGAAACTCAAGTGGGTCAATTGGCTACAATTGTGGGTGGTCATCATCACAAGGGTCAATTTCCAAGTAATACGGAGGTTAATCCGAAGGAACAATGCAAGGCTATTCAATTACGGAGTGGTACGGAATATGAGGGGCCTAAAGAAAACTGAAATCAAAATTTGGAGGAAGCATCTAAGCCGGGAGAGGTTGAATCAGTGATGAAAGATGGTGTTGAAGAAGATGGGGAAAAAGAGAGACAAGAGGCGGAACAAACAGGAGCTGAGAAGCTAAAATCATCGTCTAACTCTAATATATCTAAATTGCCTATATCTCTTCCCTTTCCCCAAAGATTTCAAAAGAAAAAGCTTGATGATCAATTTGCAAAATTCCTTGATATATTTAAGAAATTGCACATTAACATTACTTTTGCAGACGCATTAGAGCAAATGCCAAATTATACGAAATTTCTTAAGGATGTTATGTCGAAGAAGAGGAAGATGACAAGATTTGAAACGGTGAATTTGACGGAAGAATGTAGCGCAATCATTCAAAGGAAGCTGCCACAAAAACTGAAAGATCCGGGGAGTTTCACTATCCCTTGTGCCATTGGTGGTAACTTCTTTAATAAAGTGTTATGTGATTTGGGGGCAAGTATTAATTTGATGCCTTTGTCCATTTTCAGGAAGCTTGGACTAGGCGAGGTGAAGCAAACCACGGTGACATTGCAACTTGCGGACGGTCACTTACTTATCCAAAGGGAATTATAGAAGACGTCTTTGGTAAAAGTTGATAAATTTATATTCCTGTGGATTTCTTGGTTCTTGATATGGAAGAAGATCGTGGCGTTCCACCGATACTTGGGCGTCCATTCCTTGCATCTTGGTAAAGCCTTAATAGACGTACAAAAAGGAGAGCTCACGTTACGTGTTAATGATGAGCACGTTTTTATTTTCTATATATAAAGGCAATGAAATTTCATGATACGGTGGAGAATTGTAATTTTTGGATATAGTTAGTTTGTGCATTGAGGATTATGTTGATCATGCATTGTCTACAGATGATTTGGAATTCGGGCTAACCCACTCGTGCTCGATGTCGAGTGTTGTGCTTGATTTTGATAACCAAGATTTGTACGACTATGTTTGCGCCTTAGATCATATGCAGGAACTACCTAGGAGCGCAAGAGGCGATAATGCAAAGTCAGAAATAAGGGAGCAAAACCTTCAGGCACGCACGACCCGTGCGTCCACGCATGGGCAACCCGTGTGTGATGCCGAAAGAAATGTTGGAAATCCTGAAGAGCACACGACCCGTGTGCCAGAGCACGGGCAGCCCGTGCTTGATGCCGAAAGGAAGTATGAAGACGGGAGATCATGCACGACCCACGTGCCAGAGCATGGGCAACCCGTGCATGACCCTGAAACAGCGACGTCGACACCGGAACTCAAGCAATTACCCGAACACCTCAAATATGCATTTCTTGGGATGAATAATGCAAATCCGGTAATCGTTTCATCTCTTCTCACTCCTACCCAACTTGATAAATTGTTAAGGGTCTTACGAAAACATAAGTCGGCACTCGGATGGTCTATAACTGATTTAAAAGGCATAAGCCCATCCATTGTAATGCATAAAATTCGGATGGAAGATGTGTATAAACCATCGTCTGCAAAACCAAAGACGATTAAACCCTATCATGCAAGATGTGGTTCGGAAGGAAGTGTTTAAATGGTTAGATGTTGGGATCATTTATGCCATCTCTGATAGTTCATGGGTAAGTCCGGTGCAAGTGGTACCGAAAAATGAGAATGAGGAACAAATTGCTACTAGAATTGTTACCGGGTGGCAAATATGCATTGATTATAGAAAACTTAATGATGCCACTCGAAAAGATCATTTCCCTCTCTCCTTTATTGATATGATGTTGGATCGTCTTGCAGGTTATGATTATTATTGCTTTTTAGATGGTTATTTTGGGTACAATCAAATCATGATTGCACCGGAAGACCAGGAAAAAACTACATTTACATGTCCTTATGGCACATTTGCATTTCGTCGCATGCCATTTGATTTATGTAATGCGCCTGCCACTTTCCAACGTTGTATGATGGTTATATTTCATGATCTAATTGAAAAAGTTATGGAGGTGTTTATGGACGATTTCTCTGTGTTTGGTGATTCTTTTGATAATTGTCTTCACAATCTTTCCTTAGTCTTACAGCGATGTGAAGAGACCAATCTTGTACTCAATTGGGAAAAGTGCCATTTTATGGTACGCGATGGTATTGTACTTGGTCATCAAGTCTCTTCCACAGGTTTGGAAGTCAATCGGGCAAAGATTGTAGCAATCGAGAAATTACCACCTCCTACAAACGAAAAAGCCATTCGGAGCTTCTTGGGCCATGCCGGATTTTATAGAAGGTTTATCCGTGACTTTTCTAAAACTTCTAAGCCTTTAAGCCAATTGCTAGAAAAAGATGTTGCTTTCAATTTTCCAATGATTGTTTGTAGGCGTTCGAAACTTTGAAGAAAGCATTGGTGACCGCACCTATACTTGTCACCCCAGATTGGAGTCAACCGTTTGAGTTGATGTGTGATGCGAGCGATTTTGCGGTAGGGGTTGTTCTCGGTCAAAAGAGGGAAAAATTGTTCAGATCTATTTACTATGCTAGTAGAACGTTGGACAGTGCTCAACAGAATTACACCACAACCGAGAAGGAGATGTTGGCGATTGTTTTCGCATTTGATAAATTTCGATCATACTTAATTGGGACGAAAACGATTGTTCACACCGACCATGCGGCCATCAAATATCTCTTTGATAAAAAGGATGCGAAACCAAGGTTGATTCGGTGGATCTTATTATTGCAAGAGTTTGATGTGGAAATCAAGGATCGGAAAGGATGCGAGAATGTGGTGGCAGACCACTTTTCTCGAATTGAAAATCAAGAGGGAGCGCAAAGAAGCACGGGATTAATAAAAGAGGAATTTCCTGATGAACGATTACTCATGCTTGAGGCAAAATTTCCGTGGTATGCGGACTTTGTCAACTATTTGGCTGCAGGAGTTTTACCTCCGGATCTATCGCCATATCAAAAGAAGAAGTTCTTACATGACGTAAAGTTTTACATGTGGGATGACCCCCTACTCTTTAAGAGGTGCGCGGACAAAATCATAAGAAGATGCGTACCTCAAGAAGAATGGGAGGGAGTCCTACAACAGTGTCATTCCGCACCGCCCGCGGACATTTTGGCCCAACTCGCACCGCAGCGAAGGTATTGCAAAGTGGGTTATATTGGCCCACTTTATTTAATGACTGTTATTTGTTTGTGCAACAATGCGACCGATGTCAGCGAATGGGCAACATTTCAAGGAGACACGAGATGCCAATGACAAATGTAATCGAAGTGGAATTGTTCGATGTGTGGGGATTGACTTTATGGGCCCATTTCCATCATCTTGGCTTATCAATATATTCTACTCGCGATGAGTTGAGTATGTATCCCGTTGGGTAGAGGCGATTCCTTCCAAAACAAATGATGCTCAAGTTGTGATGAGGTTCCTTAAGAAAAATATATTTACTAGATTCGGCACTCCAAGAGCTTTAATTAGTGATGGAGGGTCGCATTTTGTAAATATATTGATGAGCAACTTGTTGGCAAAATATGGGGTGAAACATAAAGTCGCATTAGCATATCATCCACAAGCCAATGGGCAAGCAGAAGTGGCTAACCGGGAGATCAAACAAATCCTTGAGAAGACGGTGAACATCAACCGAAAGGATTGGGCGTTAAAATTGGATGATGCTCTATGGGCATACCGGACTGCATATAAGACACCGTTGGGCACATCCCCTTACCAACTTATTTTTGGGAAATCGTGTCACTTGCCGGTGGAGTTGGAACACAAAGCATTTTGGGCGGTCAAGAAGCTAAATATGGATTTTCAAAAAGCCGGCGAAGATAGGTTGCTCCATTTGAATCAGATGGAAGAGTTTCGGGATGAAGCTTACGAAAACTCCCGAATTTATAAAGAAAGAACAAAAAGATGGCACGACAAGATGATAAAAAACGAGAGTTTTTACTGGGGGAACCAGTACTCTTGTACAATTCACGCCTTAAATTTTTCCCTAGAAAACTCAAGTCTAGGTGGTCGGGGCCATTCGTGATCAAGAAAGTATTGAATCCTCCCGGAGTTGTGGAATTATTGACAAAAGACGGTGAAACCTTCATGGTAAACGGCCAGAGGATTAAGCATTATTTTCACCGAGGTAACCAAGAGGAGGTGACTTCCATCTCCTTGCGAGACCCGTAACGGAACGACAGACAGGCGTCAAGCTAAAGACGTTAAATATAGCGCTTGTTGGGAGGCAACCCAACGGTTTTTCGTGTGGATTTCATTTTTTGGTGTGTGTGTTTTGTTTTAATTTTGTGTGATTTGTGTGTTATTTATAAGAAGAAAAAAAATTACTTGAGTGGGTTATCTGGGTATGCACGGGTAGCCCCGTGCCACGGCACCTACCCGCACTGCAGGAGGGAAGTTGATATGCTACGGCATCACACACGGGTTACCCGTGTGCCTGGCGCACGACCCGTGTGTGTCTGCAGGGGAAGAAATTTTGCTTCGGCATGGCGCACGGGTTACCCGTGCGCCGGCGCACCACCCGTGCGCCTTACGGGTGAGGGGCAAATAAGAGCAGTTTAAACACTGCTCTTTCTCATTTCAACCTCTCCAAAAGCACGCCCCCTCCCAAATTCTTCATTGTGTTCGAAATTTCTTGGAGTCTCCACCTAAATTCCCCCATTTAATCACTCCCCCATCACATTAGAACTACAAATTGCATTGCATTCAAGTTTTGATTGAAGAAATTGGAGAAAAAAGCACATAGGGTTCAAGTTGTTCACTTTGAGTTGAATTTCGAGAATTCCGGTAAGAACATCGTTTTTCCTTGTGAATTTCTTGTAAATTATGTGACGGGAATCATGATTGGTGCTTGCTTTGATATTTTTGCTATGAATTGAATGAATTATTCTTTAAGGCAAATTATCGAACACTTTGTGGGCTTGTGTAATTGAGACGAATTTGAATGAAATGTTGATGAATGGGGCATGTACGGTGATTGTTTGAGCTTTAAGATTAATGATTCCCTAGTATGGCCTTAATTCTTGATTGTTTGGGGGTGCTTGATCGATCAAAGTGATGTAGGGAAGTCAATATGCACCACCTAATGTATTGGCTTAAAATTCCTACTGAGTTTCTTGCCATTGATAATGTTGGGATGCTAATGGAATTTATTTCAGGTACACATCTTTCATGGCTAATAGACGAAATCCCCAGGGTGGAAGGAGACGTGCGCGCGTAGCGGCACAAAGAGACGAGGCACCGCAAGAAGAAGACCCGAACAGTCCCGCTGCATATGGAGTGGTGTTGACAAATGCAAACGACATAGAGCGGTGGAATCGCTTGGTTGGTCGCCAAGTATCTCCATCCCAATACGCTGATGATGACTGTACCCAAACTTTGGAGATACATGAGGACGTTTGGCGTCTTTTTGCAAAGGTCGGATGGACCAATTTTATGAGCCGAAGATGGCCGACATTCAAACTATACACGTTGGAATTTTTGAGTACCGTGGAAGTACTCAAACAAGGAGGAGCTTTTGAACCATTTGAAATACACTTTCAGTTGGGTAATGTACGTCGGCAATTATCTATCCCCCAATTGACTACCATTTTTTAAGTTCCAACGAATGCTCGTTTTCGACCGATGAACAATTATGATCAATATGACTTTTGGAGAATGTTGGTAGAAACGCCACAGATAGGGCCTATGTTGTACACCGCACGAACCGCCAAAGCCTCTTGGATCCGGAATCCAGTTTTCCGATACATACAACATGTGACTGCGTCCTCCGTATTCGCAAGAGAAAATATTGGGGGAATGACTACGATGGAGTTGTATCTACTATGGTGTATGCTCACAAATACACCCTACAACACAACCGCCTACTTCGCAGAGCAAGTTGAGCAATTGGTAAGGCGAGAAGGGGGTACTATTTCTATAGGGGGCTCATTACCCCTATTGCCCGACATTTCAAAATCGATTTCAGAGGCTTGGAGCCTATTCAGGGCAGCACTCGGGTTAATTTGGCATCTTTGCACCACATGAAGTTTATCGCAAATGAAGATAATATGTTGGTGCTTCTACAGAAGAAAAGTGTTGCATTTCCGTTGCCCAACCCGACATACACCACAGTAGATACTTTGGTAGACACGACCAACTTCCTAATGAACTCTGACGTGCATAACCGAATTACAAAAGCTATAGAAGCGAGGAGAGGCGCCGAGTTCAAGGGTTCCCGGATGTGGAGGATATGGTCGCGGAAGAAGAGGAGCTACGTAGAAGAGAAATGGGGGTGGAACCTCATCACCCTCAACTTGGATATGACTTCCCCGAGTCCTCACAAGGTGGTGAGTACCCCCGATGCTCACATAGCAGGGATCGTCCCAGTACCTCTCATGGTGGTGAACCCCAACACGGTAATGACTTTCAGGATATGCTATATGCGTTTGGGGAGGACTTGCGTCGTCAAGGAGACGAGTTGAGGCAACAGGGGGAGGATTTGAGGCAGCATCGGGCTGATTTTCTCGCATTCCGTGAGAACTATGACAGAGGTCCGAGGAGAGACGTGGCAAGTGCTCCAACGATTCTGCGAGATGTGGCATATCTCGCAAGGCCACTTTCCACCGCCACAACCTCCACAGATGATTGAGTATATCCTCACTTTTCATTATTGAAATTCTATTTTTCCCCTTTAGGACAATACAATTTCATTCAAGTTTGGGGGGGAAAAGTAGTATTTTAATATATGAAAAGTGTGGATAGTAAAAAAAAAATATTTTTTTGCATTTTGTGTGTTTTTTTGTGTGTTTTCATATAGTTGCATATAGAGAATTCTAGGTTGCATTGCATTAGAGCACGTTTATGGCTTTAGCACGTTTATTGCTTTCATAGAGGTTAGAGAGTGAGTTGACCGGGCTTGATGCAACTTGTTGTTTGTGTGTTGATTGAAAGATTTGTATTGTTGGAATTGGATGATGAGTATGAGTTGATTGAGCCTTGAATAGATAACAATGAGCATGTTAATATGAAAACTTGGTTTGATGCTTTGAATTACATATTTACAAGCCTGTGAGCTTTTTGAGCCTTTACTGCTTATATCTTCTGTAGTCTTGTTGTGATTTGAGTGTATCATTCATGTTGTTAGAATTCTAGAACTTGCTCGGGTATCTCTGTCAAGGCCACATGTTGTATGCAAATTGTGAATGTGATTAAAGGCCATCTTTGCTAGCCTTTCAAGCCTTTTGCTTACCTAAAGATGATGAAATTCCTAGTTAGCCAAGTTGAGCCTATTGCCTATTCCTTTGATAACCACAAGATTTAAGCTTTGAACTTGATAGATCCGTCACCCTAAACTCGAGTGTATAACATTGAGTAAAGGGAATGAATGGAGTTGAAGGAGTGGGAATTGAAAAGTGGGATAATTGGGCATATTTGGTTAATTGGAACAAAAGAGGAAGAAAAGGAGGTGAAAAAGAAATGTTGAAAATTCACAAATGAATCGGAAAAAAAAAATCGATGATATAATGTGAATTTTCATAGAAACGAAACTTGGGGACGAAGGATTGTAATTTAAGGCGATTCTCAAAAGAAAGAAAGAGATGGAAATAAGTAAAGTTGATAAAAATAAGGGATAATTGGAGTAGCATATGGAACTAAAATGTAGAGGATTGATATGCTCACCAGTTTATATGCTCGAGTTTGAGTCACTTTATCCAAAATTTCCTACCTTAACCAAAGAGCCTTCATTACAACCAAATAAGAAAGTCCTTTTTGATTCACGAATTGCATACATTCTAGTGGCGGAGATATGAGACGAATTGCAAGCTTATGGTAATTTTGCGATATTGAATTGATTTGAGCGTAAACACGTCCCATATCCTCGTGAGATGAGAGTATACACGTAACTTTTGAGAGTTGTAATTCAGAGCATTTCACTTTGTTTTACTTGATGCGTGCTCTTTGATCAGATATTTGAGGCTTGATTGGTTTGTTGCTCAACATTCATGACGAAAAATATAAATTTTCTTTTGGATCCTTTGTGTGCGCTTTTATTCTTATCTCCTTGTTGTGCTTTATCGTGTTTTCAAAATTGTTGATCGGGACGGTCAACGGTTTAAGTTTGGGGGATTTTGATAGGTGTGAGTTTTGCATGTATTTTGGGGCATATTTATGGCTATAATGATGAGTAAACATGCATATACTCGTGTAAAATGCTATGTATTCACTCCTTGTGGAAAAGATATTACATTTTGCCTGTTTTGTAGGAATTTAATGTTATTTGAAGCAAATTTAATGCAAATACGAGCATCGCAAAGTGGAAACACTGAGAATTGAGTGAGTATACGAGAAGTGAAGCTAGAACGAGAGGAATATGAGCGTATAAGGAGAATACAGGGAGCGCACGGGTTGGGCGTGCCTTAGGCACCACCCGTGTGCCCCTGAATAGAGGTATTTTAAGGCTACGGCATGGCGCACGGGTAGCCCGTGCTCATACGCACCACCCGTGCACCACTGGGGAATTACAATATACCTACGGCATCACGCACGGGTAGCCCGTGCAAGGGGCACACGACCCGTGCGTGTTTGGCAAAAATCAAAGGCTTCGCTACGGCATGACGCACGGGTAGCCCGTGCAGGGGGCGCACGACCCGTGCGTCTGCGCTGGAATCCCACAATCTGCAGCACTTTGCCCTAAACTTGAAAGTGAGTATAAAAATGCTTTTTGGGGGGCGCACACAAGGATATTCTGATATTTTTGGGATCTACAACACAAGACAAAGGTCTATTCTTGGAAGAGGACATCAAGGAGATAATCGGGTTGCATCAGAGCTCAAGGAACGGAGATATATCGAGAGATTGTCGACTTTCCTAAGTTTTTCTTGCTTCTCTTGTAGTTTTAATCTTCTATTTTAGTTTGACATGGCTTTGAACAATTTGTCTATGAGTTGTTTAGAAAACATGTGTAGCTAAACTCTTTAGATTTTCGGGTTTTGGTAGTAGATTAATGAACTCTTGTTGGATGTTTTAATCTTAGTTGAAGTTATTATCTTGAAGCCTATTTGAGTACTTTGAGCTTATTCTTGTTTTATCACTTGATCAATGATTTAACTTGTTTGATATATTGATTCATAATTCGATATATGAGTTTCAATATTAGATCTTGAGTACTTGACACAAATATTTGCATGAATCGAGAGGTTTGTAAGTATTTGTGAGGATATTTGATCTTTTGCAGTTTTGGGAGTTGAGTACTTTATGTTGAGTAGAAATGCTAGCATAAGTATTTCAATCTACGTTTTATATGCATCTCGAGAGGGAGGATAAAATATCTTTGTGATCGTCTTATAGGAATATTGATAATAACTTGGCTTGGATTAAATCAGAAAACAAGAGGGATATTAATCGAAACCTTAACTCGGAAATCCATTTTATCATCTTGATACTTCTATAAATTGTGTTATCTTAATCTTGTGTTATCTTAATCTTGTGTTTTAGTAGTCTAACTTGTCTTAATCTTACAACAACAATCATCAAATTACGATAGTCTAAATAAAAATAAATCTATCTTAGTCCAATACTTAGTACATAAATTTATTAGTCTCCGTGGACACGACCTTGCTACCATATTCTATAAACTACACCGTACACTTGCGGTGAAGCTAAAAAATAAGGCGAACATGTTGCTGCGAACCCCTTCATGTATATTACTATTGTAAATACATGCTTGTAAGTCATCTATAATAAATTACTTAGTGATTTTCCTTGTAATTTTTCACTTAGTATTTATTCTTGTATCTTAGCATAGATGTATGTTTTGCCTTGATAAAGAATGTTATGATACCAAATGTAAACAGTTATATAAAGGACAAGAATGCTACGATCAATAAAACGATCTATTTCAAGCATACATTCTTTATTACTGCATTGTCTGTATGTATCTTTGTTGTTTATATTTTGTTGAATGTTTTTAAGTTTTGGCATCATCAAAAAGGGGAAATTGTTAGGAAATTTATTTTGTAGATTTTGATGATACCATGTAAAACTTAAATTAGGAAGTTGACACCTCATTTTCCTTGTAATTTCTATTGTAATAGATAGGGCTGGAAAAGTTGAGTCAAGTCAGCTACGCCAAGAAATACAAGAAGTCAACTACGAACTAGATTGAAGACTCTGATGTGTGTCAGCTGAGTATGGACAAGAAGAAAGTCAATGACTCGACTGAAGGTGTGTAGCTGAGGAAAAGATGTAAGAAGTGTCAGTCAAGTTAGCTCAAGGAGCCAAGTCTCAAGTTGAAGTGACAGTTGAGTCATCCAATGACTGGAAGCTGACTCAAGTCACCTGGGGTAAAGACATCAGTCTAGTCAAGACAACTGACTTAGATTCGTTGATTAAAAGTCAAGAATGTTGCTTAGAATAGTAACATGTAAAAGTTGTCAGGTGTAAAGTGTTAGTCCCAGAATTGTGCAAAAGGAATAAATCAATGGGAAGCACTGCACCGTGTGTTAGAAAGTCTGAAATGCTGCAAGACATTTAATACAAGGAAATATCAACATCAAGGATTGCAGACAAGACAAGCCAACGATCTTAAGTGACTTTTGAAATTAGGCTATCTCTTCAACGGGTAAAATTTCAAAAGTGCACTATAAAAGGCTGAGGAATTTACTGAGAAAAGGTTACCTGAACCACGAACAAGCAAGCAATGTTCAAGCAATTAACCTGCAATATTCTCAAGTACATTCAAGCAAATCCTCAAGCCTGAAACTCGAAGGAAATCGATCTAACACAAACTGTGAAGGAAAGACAACTTCAAATCTGTTGAAGATGAAACTTTTGAAGAATCAAAAAGGGTCTACTTTCCAAGGAGGATTGTAGGAAGGTTCAAGGTCGAACCAGTATCAAGTTATTGGAGGGCTTCGTGATTAAATCCAAGAGCTTGAGAAGTGAGTTGAAGTAGCAAGACAGCTGCCCTGTGAAGAAGCTGAGTCAGAAGAGAAGCCAGCTGTGTGACCAAGGCTATCTCTAGACTGATCTGTTACATAGTGGATTCCTCCAGGAGTTGGAGAAGAGAGGACTAGAAGAATTACCCCATCTTCGAACCTCTATAAAAATTACTTGTGTCATTTATTTTTCAGCACATTTACATTTCTGCATACTTACATCATATCTGCTGATAAAACTCATATTTGCTATCCAACTGATTAATAACAAAGTGCTAAAGAATCAAGTGTTAAAACAAACTTAAAACAAATCAAGGGTGTTAAGTCTTCCGCTGATAAAACCAATACAACCAAGTTAAAGTTCAGGTTAAACAACCAAGTTATTCTGTCAACAGCTCTATCGAGTCTGTTGAGTGACTAACTCAGCTGAATAACCAACTTAGGTGTCCCTCAAGGACACAACTGTTTGAATTAACTATGATATTATTTTAAAAGGACTAAAATCGAAAAGTTGGTAAGATTTATTCAACCCCCCTTCTAAACCTTACTCACACCCCTTGGGACCTACACCAAGTTAGGGAATATCTCAAAATTAAATCAATCTTGTTGTTTTTCATATCGTGCTTATCATGAGTCTTGGAGTATGTTGTTCTAAATTCTAATCTTAAGGCCATGGTCTCAGCTGCCATCAGCTTCATCTCTGTCTGGAGCACTTTAATCTGATGTCCAACATTTACCTCCATTCTTTCAATTTCTAATTTTGCTAAGCCTTAAGAAACTCCATATCATACTTATGAGATTCATCCATCCCGAACATGTGGTCCCTTTGCCTTTGCTAGAACTTGGCATTATCGAGCTCCAAATCACCATTTTTGCAAATAGAGATTTAAAGAGGTGACCTACTCACGCCTTAACCTTTATCTCTCCAATCCATTCTCTAATTCTCGACATTCCTCGGATATCTCCAAAGTGATTGTGGCATCTCGGTTGTCTAGCCGTTGGTCCAATGCTACAAAACCATGCTCCATCTTTTCTATTTCAAAGAGATGGCTTTAAAGGTTTTACGGTAAAATATTTGCCTTAGTGGATATTTCTCGTGCCATGCAACATTGAAGTCAAAACCAATTGGCACCATAGCGATCTCAATTTCACCGAGTACCGATCTCTTTTGGGGACTTGGACATCGACATATCGGCATGTTCCATGGTGACTCGGCTTCGAAGGGTATGTGGGCTTCAAACGGAAAATATTCCGCAAACAAATTTTCAGGGAAAATTGGAATCTTCAAGTCCTCGACCTATGGAGCTTTTCCCTTTTCTTTCAAGATTTCCTCAGCTTTTTGTGCCTCTGCTGTTTTACGTCATCGGCATCTTGAGCAGCTATGTTAGCCTGTTGAGCTGACTGATTCTCAACTGTCTTAACAGGTTCCTCGGCATTAGTTGTTTCTTCCTGTTGAGTTGTATGTTCCTCGGCTGACTCACCAGCTTCATTGGAGGGTGATGGCGCCATTAGAGGTGGGCCATCAACCATTGTGGTTTGACTCTGTTTTGCTTGTGCCTCCTCATCAGCTTTGTCCTCATTAGATTTTTATCGACGGGTGGACTCGGCCTTCCGCCAGATTCTAGAAATCCAGTATCAATATTCTCCTGGGAATCGTGAAGGGCACTGATCTCTTCTTCTTCAACAACCTCTTCATAAGGGGCATGCACATCCTCAACCACTTTCTTACTCAGGGAAGTCTCAACATCCTCTAGGCATTCACTACCCTCAACAGTCTCAACCGTTGATGGGCCTTGTATATTCCCTTTTGCAGTCTCAACTGCAGCAGGGTCTTCAACAATTATCCCTTCAGCAGACAGAGCTGCTTTAAGAACTCCTGACTTTTGTAGCGAAATTTTGGTACACCAAAATGAACATAATTATGCAGTAAGTTTTCAACAATATAAGCAATATATGCATCTGAATATGCAATTTATTCAAACCAAATATGCATTATATCGAGCATCATTCAATAACAAACTATGCATTATATTACAGTTATATATGCATCAAACAACAAACAATTATGCATCAAACAATAACTAAATACGAATTATTTCATAATTTTATATGCATCAAATAACAACTAACTATGTGTTGCCTCATAACTATATATGCATCAAACAATAATTAACTTAACATTATCTCATTACTATCTATGCACCATATAAAATATGAATATGTAGTATATTATAATCATGTATGCATTACATAACAACTAACTGTGCAGTGTCTGATAACTATCTATGTAGTATATTTATATTAAATATGCATTAGAGTCACAATAATTATGTTATTCGTTAATGGTGGGTTTATGAGAGAGAGAGGGAGATTTAATTATGGGATTTGATGGCGATTTTTGTGGGATTGACATATGTATGGAACGTAACTGATATTATTTGATTTTATTTCCATTTCTATCTACCCGTATTTAATGGTAAAAAGGTTATATTTTATTGTGATTTCACGGTGTACTCTTTTTGTGGATGGGATCTTCTATTCCAAAACCATTTTTCATCTCATATTCCAACCGTGCGGATGATTGACACATGTATTACACTTACCATGTTTATTTTCAAGCATAAATCAAGCATAAATTGTGGGGTTCTAACATGGTAAGTGTAATACATGTGTCAATCATCCACACAGTTGGAATAGGAGATGAAACACGGTTTTGGAATAGGAGATCCCATCCAATCTTTTTGTGATTAAAGATTTAATCTAATTTTATTCATTCTAATATCAGCCATCAATTATTAATGGGAGCGGTTGCGATTAGTCCGTATGGTCTCACAATAAGGGACTGTCTCACGAGATCCTATCCACACATATAAATTTAATATTTTTTTTTTCTTTTTTTTTGTGGAGGGATGGGGGTTGGCGGGACAGGTTCCTTAATTATTTTTTTTATTTTTTTTCATTTAAGTATACAAGATTTAATTATTGGACTGTTTATATTATATTTTATTTAAAATTTTAATTTAGTTTTAAATAAATATTTTAATTTTAACAATAATAATATTTGAATTTATTAATGATAATAATAATATATATTATGTAAACTATTTTATCATCACTACTAATTTTAATTACCCTTTCTTTTTTTAAGTATCAAATTCTTATCATAATTTTTTTTATCATTTGTAACTTTAATATGTAATTCTTTAATAATTAATTTTTTTGTTAAAATTAGTAAATTATTTATTTTATTATTGAAAATTATTTTTTCAAAGTTTGTGCCACATATGCTGCTCAATAAGCACTAAGCACCATGTCACCAAAATTTATCAACATAAGTATTAATTTTGACACTTCAACATTTCCGAAATAAAATATCCGTAAAATTGAAAAATATGAACAAATGTGCAACTTTCTATAAGTTAGTGATTGTCAAATGCCACCTTTAAAACATAGAAAACTAAAAATATATTTAGGCTAACTTAATGGAAAAAAAATGCCATTTTGCCCAAAATTTAAACCTGACATCTTAGACGGCTAAAAATTTCTAAGTAGTCCAAATTACAGGATCAAAAATAATATTTTTCCCTCATTTCTTTCCTCTCACCCACACCACTCCACAATACCAAATAAGGCTGCAAATGAACCAAACCGCACGTGAGCTATTCGGAGCTCGACTCGATAAAAGCTCGTTCGAGCTCGTTTAACGAGGCTCGTTAAAATAAACGAACCAATGTCAACTTTGAGATATTCGGTTCGTTAGCTCGCGAGCAAACTCGTTAATAAGCTCGTGAGTAGGCTCGTTAATAAACTCGTATAAATTAAACTAATAATTTGACTATAATTTTAATTTTTTATACATTTCCTTATGATAAATATAAAAATATTCAAATAAATTTATTGTATGAATAGAAACCTATGTTTTAGTAGATATATTATGCTTTTTAGAAATATATAATTTTATTTTTTTAATAAATTGACGAATAATTTTAATTTATGATTGATATTTACCAAGCTCGTTTAGGTTCGAACTCGATTAAATTCTAATAAGTACGTGAGGAGCGATCGATATATTCCACGAATTCAAGCTCAAGTCGACTCAGATAATAAACGTACCATTTCCTCAAAAAAAAGATAATAAACATACCAAGTTCAAATGTTCAGGCCGCGATTGGATGTCAATGAGAATTCATTTTCGTTCCGCTGGAGAATTTTTTTTGACCAAATATGCGATTGTTTATGAAAATTTTCAGAAAATATACTATTCTTTCACTTTCACTTTTTCTCATTTTTTCTCTTATCAATCACATCTACACATTTTTTCATAAAAAAACTAATCATTATTACACATTCTCCCACAAATTTCACTATTCATCTACTCATACATTTCTAACTATCAATCACATTCAATCATTATTTTACTCTTTTTTAAATCAAATCAACTCTCATCATTACTTTTTCATCTCACATCCAATCATATTCTCAAAATTCAACTTTTTTTTTTCCAAAAATTTTTTCACCACTATTCTCTAGCAAAATGGAAATTTTCAAAATGAAAGTATATCCAATCGCGCCTTTCAATTTCTTAAAAGCAGCTCAATTCGGTTAACACACCAAGGGAAAGAAAAGGGAAAAAGAAATAAATAAAAGAACCACAAAAAATTGTTCCTGTCTTCTTCGTTTTCAAACCCTAAATTAAACCTTCCACAAATTAAGACCCATTGTATGACCTCTATACTGAAAAATTGTTTTGGATGAGATTGAAAGGAAGCAGCGTAAAGAAAAGAAACAGCAGCAGGAATTGAGGGAAAAGTAGTATTTGATGCCGCCGGAGCAGTTGCCTTTGGATCGAAGGGAGTATCGTAAGCGCGATAGATTCGGGTCCGACCAGCGTTTTTCTGGCGGAGGATTCGGCGAGGGTGAATCACATAGATGTCGGGATCAGCCCGACTACCCCCACGCTTCGCCGGAGCAGTTGCATTGGGATCGAAGGGATTTACGTAAGCACCATAGATCGGGGTCCAACCAGCGTTTTTCTGGCGGAGGGTTCGGAGGGGTGGACCACATAAATGGCGGGAGCACCATCACCACCCCGACGCGGCGGCGGAGAAGTTGCCTTGGGATCGAAGGGATTTTTGTAAGCACGATAGATACGAGTCCGACCAACGTTTCTCTGGAGGAGGATTCGACGGGGGTGAATCACATAGAGACTACCCCCATGCACTGCCGGAGCAGTTGCATTGGGATCGAAAGGATTTTCGTAAGCACCATAGATCCGGGTCCGACCAGCGTTTTTCTGACGGAGGGTTCGGCGGGGTGGACCACATAGACGGCGGGAGCAGCACCACCAACCCCACTCGCCGCCGCCTTATCACCACCACCACAACCGTCGGCAGCAGTATTGTAGGTATTCGGATTTTCGCTCTTCTCGCCCTATCCCTCCTGGTGAGTATCCAATTGAGAATTTAATCTAGTTTTCTTCTGATTCCTAAAGGATTGCTCATTAGAGGAAAAAGACTTTCCATTTTATTCTTGAGTATTTTGTGATTAAAAGTGGGTTATGGAGATTTCAGGTAATGGATAATTAGTTTTCTTTTAGTGAGTTTTTCACTTTGTTTTTGTAATTTCTTGAAAGAAATTAAGATGGAACGGGTTTATGGCCTTATTTGTGTTGTTTTGCTCTGTGAAGGAGTTCTGGTGGATAAGTTTGTAGCATATCTGTTATGTTAAAAACAAACAGAGATGGCTTGGGGTGCGGATAGTGTTGTATAGATCCGTCTCTGCTTTGCTTTCCTTTTGTGTTTTAATATATGTAAAATTTGAGAATAATATTCGAAATGATTTTCAATTGGCCTGGTCTTTTTATGAGATATGATTTTCTTATGTTGATTCTTTTTCTACCCTTTTTTGGGGGTTTTGCAATGTTTTTTGCCGAAGGTCATGGTAAGGAGGGTGCTTGGCCCATGTATCCTGACGAGGTTGGTCATGAATATCCGCCTTTTGGGTCCAGGTACAGTGACAGAAACCTAGAAGATGATAACTTTCGACCTTTTGGGTCCCGCGGTGACGGAAGCTATTTTAAGAGTAGTAGGGAAAACAGGGGATCCTCTAGCCAGAAGGACTGGAGATCTCCCTCTGGGGAACCTGTTGCATCGTCCAGCGATCCTGGGAGACCCAACACCGAGGCTAAGAAACAGAAATCTGTGGAGAATACCCAAACAGGCGGATATCCTGATGAGACTGGTTATGGATATCCGACTTTTGGGTCGAGGTACGGTGACAGAAACTTAGAAGATGATAACTTTCGACCTTTTGGGTCCCGCAGCGACGGAAGGTATTTTAGGAGTAGTAGGGAAAATAGGGGATCCTTTAACCAGAAGGAATGGAGATCTCCCTCTGGAGAACTTGTTGCATCGTCCAGAGGTCCTGGGAGACCCAACACAGATGTTGATAATCCGAAATCTGTAGAGAATACTGAAACAGGCCATAAGAACAGTAGTAAGGGAAACAACTCCGAGAATACCCAAACATGCCATAGCAACAGTAGTAAGGGCAACAACTCTGAGATTACGCAAACATGCCATAGCAACAGTAGTAAGGGCAACAACCCCCCTCACCCTCTTCCTGATTCCCTATCAGCTTTATCTCAATCTGTTGTGAAAGATAAGCATGAGAAGGATGGTGACGCTGCTGATGAACCTGCCAGCTCTGGTCAGAAATCCGAGAAAGAAAATGTTCTGGGATCGATGGATTGGAAGCTGAAATGGAACCGGTCAGGGTTGTCGTCAAGGGGCTCTGGTTTCAGCTGTTCGAGTAGCTCCAAGTGTATGGGGGTGGATCCTATTGACATAGTGGCTGAGGTGCAGCAGAAGAATGCAACGCCTGTTAACTCTCTTGCAGCTGTTTGTGTTGAGCCCGCAGCTCCAGCTCCATCTGATGAAACCAGTTCCAGGAAGAAGCCGCGCCTTGGCTGGGGTGAGGGTCTGGCAAAGTATGAAAAGAAGAAATTCGAGGGTCCTGAAGATGGTGCGACAAAAGATGGAATGATTAGCAGTGTCAGTACGACAGAAACTATGCAGTTGTATTCTGTCAGTCTGCTTGATAAGAGTCCGAAAGTTGCAAACCTCTCAGACTGTGCATCACCTGCTACTCTGTCTTCGGTTGCTTGTAGTTCTTCACCAGGTACTATCATGACCTTTGTTGTGCACCTTACTTTCCTTTCTTGGTTGTTCATTGATTAGCCAATTGTGCCCCTCAGCTTTCATAAAAGCAAGCCAACTACATGTGAGGTGTTCATCTATTTATCACACCATAGTCATAATGAACTTATTTAATTCTGTATTTAAAGTCATAATGAACTTATTTAATTCTGTATTTAAGGTCGCTTTCTCCTAGACAACAAGTAAGGTTAAGTCTGGGAGAAACAGAATAAGAAAACAGAAACTTTAGAATGGATGGATTAAATTGTAGAGAACACTTATCTTTCTAGTAGTTCATTGCTCATTCAGAGAGTGGGATCACACTCGAGAAAATGGAAGTCCAACTTGCTCATGGATATGTGCATTTTCTAATTGTTCCCTCCAAAGTTCTTCCATATGTGGCACAGTGGCGCATATATGATTGTATGGTTACTGAGTTGAGAGCCTCTTTTGGCTTATTATTTAAAGCTTTTCTATAGCTTAAACTAGTTTTCAATAGTATATGGTGTTTCTTCGTGTTGTAGATGTTGAATTTATTAAAGGGACCCAAGATCAAGTGCATTCATATCCGAGGTTTTAGCTGGATGACATCATAGATGAAAATTATGTCCCTCTAGCTGCTTGAAGATACCAATATCAACAATGCCAATAGGGTTTAGCATTGTCTTCTTAGATATAGATTGGACCGCAACCCATTGAGGCCTATGCATTTCAAACTGCATATGGGGAGTTTTATCAATCAAAATTTTTGGGGTCTTTAGTGCGGACTTTATAAGTTTGTCTCTAAAGGTTCTAGGTACCAAGTTTTCCGGAATAAATAAGGTGTCAAATTCAGGAAGATACAAATATAAACATGACCTTTTTTATTGAACTTACTTCCATGTAGTTTGTAGGTTCACATTACACAGGACAAAGATATTTTTATTATTCTTCATCGAAGAACCACTTTTGGTCAATATACATATGTTGTACATATCTATCGATTTTGGTGTTTTTTGGAAGTACCTTCATCAGTCATTGTCAAGCAAACCATGCTACTTCATTTTCTTCTGTCAATTGAGACTTGAGGGAATTTGATTGTGGTCTATACCTTCCTTAACCGTTCCATGAGTTGACTTTCAAACTCAGTCCATTTACCTTTCATCGTGTATACTTGTTGACTGATGCAAAGAAATTTCTTTCATTTGATTGTAGCTGATATCTTTGTGTGTACTTGTTACTGGTGTGAAGAAATTTCTCTCATTTGATTGTAGTTGATTTCATTGTGTCCGACACTTTCTGATAGCTTCAATGACACATCAAATTTATAACCTATCACAATACAAGCTTGTGAATGATCCATGCCAAATTATAGAAGTGTTTTTTCTAGAAATAAAAAAAGCTGCTGCACTTAGCCTGCAGGTCCCTTTTTAAAGTGGCCAGTTTTGTTTTGCTGCAATAGTGTGTTCAAAAGCAAGCGGTCTTTGGTCATTGGTTAATAATGTTTTGCTCACCGTATATAGCTGTTAAAATTTTCCAAATAATTGATAGATTAGATTCATGCGCAAGTTCAAGTTTACCCCAAAAAAAAAAAAAAAAGAAATCCGTAACTTAACTATTATGGAAGGAACAACTGTTGTTGACATTTGTACCCTGAAGGAATGAGGGAACTTCTAAATTTGATTGTTTGTAGTGCAATCTCACAAGTCACAAACAAAACATTTCAATTTGATCGGGTGCGTTACTTTGAAGCTATATTCCTCTTCGGTCCGAATATTCCATATATATGTGCTTTTAATGAAAAACTTTTTAGTATTCTGCTCATATCAATATTTTCTTTGAGTAATCAACATGTGATTTTATTTTAGGTCTGAAGTCTAATTAGTTCAATATGAAAAATAAAACAGTTTATCTTTTGCTTTCAGTGTCTTAAGAGAAAGGTGATTTTGGAAGATAGGGTTATTATTTTTCCTATTGTGTTATTTCCTAGGCAAAGTCAAATTTGAAAATTTTGTGGGATTGATGAAGATCTAGCAATTGGAGGCATATAATGAACTTATAAGGTGCACATGCAATTATGTGAAAACCAATCAACTTATTTGTTACCGAGGGGACGTATGTGATCTCTATCTGGTGTTGCTGTGGGAGTGCCTCATCTTAGCTTCTCGTGTACCACTAATAACGGAAATAATGTGTAGTAGTGTTCACAGGTTCATAAACCGATATATAAACCGAAATTTGAAAACTTTGGCCTGTTGCGGAAACTGAATAAAAATGTTTATTTGGTATTTGGTTCTAATTTTTACGAAATTCAGTATTTGGTTTGTTTCAGTTCATTGAGCCCTACTAATGCATATTTTATAATATTTTTATTTTTTTCACTGACAAAAATATATATAATTGTAATTTTAATATGTAAATTTTCAATTGTTTTTACAGAATTTGGGTAACTGAACATCCAAACCAAAATGTCAAAAAATATAACAAAATCCATGTAATAACTGCTTTGGATTGTTGGGCTCGGTTTTACCTAATGAACATCCTGGCAATTACGTAGAAAAGCAATCAATATTGAAAAACAACTGCCTATAAATTGTTTATTACTAATCAGGCATATATAAGTCTCTTTATGGATGTTGATTTGAGAAAATTTGGACTAAGCTTGTCATTAAAAGATGCAATATTTGTTAATTCCTGCGTCATTTATTTAAAGTTTCTTGTTGGCTTGTCATTTCTAATAATTCTTGCCTCTTGTCGGAGGTGGTGGCAAGGTGCATGTTGTCACTGAGCTACTCGTCTGAACGTCCAACTGACTTAGTTGTACAAATTGAAATATTTGGCTGTTTCGTGTTTAGAATTGTAATCCATTATGTCATACAAAAATGGTATTCTTCACCACCCAAAGGACCCAAGCTTCTGTTGTATGCAGCTGTGTAATTGATTTGGTTATTTTTCATCTTGAGTTGTAGTTAATACATGCACCATTTAAGCATAAAATTACAATTACGAAATTACTTTAGTGCCATGAATGGTACCATATATGTAATTTACATAGTGGTGGTGGTACAAAGTTGTAACATTTATGAAATGATAATTGATAATTCTACCCAGGAATTCTCTGGTATTCATTCTGGAGAAGATCATTATTATATGCAATAAGAGGTGGTCTTTACATTAGGTCTTGGTGTGAGCTCTAATGTGAAATCCTGTCTCCTTTTGAGGGAATTTGTCTTGCTATTGTACCGAATTGTGTGCTTTATGTCTACCTGATTGTTACAGTATTGAGATTGATTGCTGGTTGCATCATTGATGAAGTTGCTTGTTTTCCCCTCAGGTGAAATTCTTCTCCTCAATTCATATTTTTAACATTTCAGGTATGGAAGAGAAAGAATCCATCAAGGCAGTAAATATTGATCAGGATACTGCAACCACATACTTGGTTGCAAACGGGAAAAGATGGAATCGTGAGGCGAATGATGCATCTCTTGATATACTTGGTGAAGCTTCCGTAATTGCGGCTAATATCAATGATGGCATAGAAACTCAGCAAAAATGTACGGAGCGGATCTTTTTGGGCGCATCTACTTCTCACAAAATGCCTAGGGGTGATAATGGTCAATTGGGGAGATCAAACAGTCTGGATATGTACAGTAATGAAACTGTAGCTGCTGATGTGTTGGCTGGTATTTGTGGTCCCGTATCCTCTGAGGCTATGAGTTCTAGCATCACGAGTTTGGTTGAGCATGCTGATGGGTATCAGGATTCAAGTGTCAGAGAGTTGGTTCTTGCGTAAAGCAGCCCTTGACCCCAGACGCTACACATAATGCTGATGATGAGTGCTCAGACGAGAGCTGTGGGAAGATGGATCCTACTGATTGGAGCGACGAGGAGAAGTCCATCTTTATTCAGTCCGTGTCATCTTATGGCAAGGATTTTGTAATGATCTCACAATGTCTCAGAACAAGATCCATGGAGCAGTGCAAGATATTCTATAGCAAGGCTCGTAAGTGTCTAGGGTTGGATCAGATTCTGCATGGAGCTTGCAATGCTGTCTCTGGTGATGTTAATGGAGGTGGTAGTGACACTGAAGATGCTTGTGTTGTGCAGACTGGATCTGTTGTTTGTAATGGCGATGTAGATTGCAAGATGGAAGAGGATTGTCCCCTCCTGAGATTAAGTGCAGTCATGAATCTGATATAGTTGGAACAAGTAATTTGAAGCCTGATTTTAAGATATGTGGGGAAAATACTCTTGATTCTATGGCTGCTGAACCTGTCTCAAAGAATTCGTCAATGGGTGATACTCAGGTGGATGGAAAGCCATTTGTGGACTTTAACGTGGACAGCAGAGAACTGAGTGGTGCAAATAGTGCATGTACATCTGAGCATGATTTTAGAACCTCGTCTGTATCCACGAATGTTGAATCTGTACGAGTTGAAGAGGGAGATGACTGTGGTTGGCCTAATGGATCGAGTGATTCTGATAACAAGGCTTTGGTTGAGGTCTCTGATGGGCATCATGGAAAAGATAATGAAGGTGAAGGGCTTATCTTACCTGAAGATAATTTTTACAATAAGAATGCCGAAGACGGGGGTGCAAATTCTAGTGAAGTGAGGTGTACAGCAATTGAGATGAAGGTTGAGCCATCTGGGAATGTCTTTAATCATTCTGTTGATTTATTTTCTTCTATGCAAAAGGAATCTGGATGCCAAAAAGAGCTACCATTGCAGCAGAATGGTCACTTTGCATCCGTGGAGTCATCGATGCTGTTTTCTGTTAATGAGTATCAAAGATACTTGAGTACTGTCGCTCTATCATCTGTTGGTGCTAATGGGATCAGTGAAAAGCATTCTCAGAAAGTTGGTAGGACAGGTGATTGCCAACAGCATCTTCCAGGTTACTCATTGTCAGATTTTGTCGAACCTTCCCAGATTCTCAGGGGGTACCCTGTTTCTATGCAAACTGTGAAGGAGATAAATGGGGATGTTAACTGCGTAAAACATGTTCCGCTTCAAAATGTCCCCAAATGGGATGGAAAACTGCATTCAGATCGGCATACAGAGTTTTCCCTTCAAAAGTGCACTACTGGTTTGAGACATCAGAGTGAAGTGGTGCCGTTTCCATCCCAAGAATCGACCAGGGATCATTGTACACCCCAATCAGGTTGCTCACCGGATGTGGATAAGCCGCCTTCCAGGAATGGTTATGTGAAGTTGTTTGGTAAGATCTTAGTACCACCCCAAGAGAGAACCAATTCTTGCACACAAGGAAATGGTGATGAAAATGGCCAGCACCATAAAGCGGGTCACAATTCACTGAACCTGAAGTTCAGTGGCGATCAGAAGGTTAATTTAGATTCTTTTCAGTCAAAGGTCGATTGCAATAACTATCTTGCCTCCGAGAATATTCCTTTTAAGAATTATAGTTGTTGGGATGAAAACAGGACACAGGCAGCTATTTTCCCTCCTTTGCCTGATTCTACTCTCTTGTTGGCCAAATATCCTGCTGCATGTAGTAATCATTCTACACCTACAGTGAAATTGAGCAAACACCACTAAACGGAGTCATTAGGACCAACAATGACCATCCATTCAACGGTGTCTCTGTTTTCCCGAGCAGAGAGATGAGTAGCACCAACAACGGCATAGCAGATTACCAGTTTATAAATCGAGAGTTGCAGCCTTTTACCATATATATGAAGCAACCACAGGAGGTATTATTCTCCGAGATGCAAAGAAGAAACGGGTTTGGTATAGTGCAGGGAATGCAACAGCAAGCGTGAGGGATGGTCGGAGTTGATGTGGTTGGAAGAGGAGGGGTTCTCGTTGGGGACCAGTACTCTGGTGTTTCAGATCCTGTCACTGCCATCAAAATGCACTATGCGAAAGCGCAAAATGTTAATTTGCAGGCTGGGAATATACTGAGAGAGGATGATAAATGGACAAGTAATGGGGATGCGGACAGGTAGCAGAAAGTGGGGAGATTGGCTTTTTAGCAGAGGCCAAAGTTCATGGCAAGTTGACTCTTATTCTTGTCGCATTTGTATAATAGGTTTTTTTGAGTTTATTCCACTTATTAATATTTGTTTCTAAATGGCATCCATTTTTAGTTTTCTTTTGTTATTTTTCTTAGCATCCAAACTCTAAAATGCTGAGCAATTTTAGTTAACATCCTCATTTTTTATTTTATTTTTCTGCAGTGGCTGCCCTCTCTTGCACTGTTGGTGTCTGTTGTTGTAAGCCTTTTTACGACAGATTCAGCATCATATTCCTATCTTCATATTTGGCACCTATATAGGTTGGATTTACCTCAGATATTGGCAAAGAAAACCAGAGACAAATCTAAGAGGCGATCCAAGTGATGAATTTACTTTCTCTGCCTTCTTTCCAGAATTTTTAAGGTAGTTTGTACTTCTGAATTAAGACATTGCTCCTTTCTTTTCTCCTATCTCTGCATTTAAACATTTAATGCTAGCTGATGGTGTGCAGACTAGTGATTGATCCTGTTGCTTCAATTTTTGAGCGGCTGTTTTGTGGAAGAAGATCTGAGTCCTCAGATGAGTCCAGAGGTTACACTTTAGGATGTGCTTCGTTGCCTGGTTCAGATCCTATTGAAGCATCCAGGAGGAGGTAATCCTTTTTTTTCATTACCAAAGAAAGATTTGTATAACTGACTGGTGGGATGATGTGCTTGAATTATGGATGAATGACGTACCTGCTGTGAGTTGGCTGCATGTTTATTTTGGTACTGCCACCTTTAGGCGTGAGATATAAATTCCTTATGAACAATGTGCAGACTAGTTGTAGCTGAAGAACAACTGTTATTTGTAATAAACAATCCAAATATTTTCATATGGCTCAAAAATGAGATACAAAGTAAGACGATGGATGTGTATTATGGTGATTATGGCGGTCTCTTGTTCAGCTAGTGAGTTATCAATCTTGTGCCTTGTCAGCTTAGAATTTAGAAACCTTAGGAGTGTCTGCAAAAGCTTCTGCTTTCAGAGGAAATTGATTTATTGTAGCAGAAGGCTATAAGCGAAAAGTAGTAAACAATCAAAAGTTGGTAGTGTTTGCAAATAGAAGTTAAAAGTTAAAAGCGAGTGTTTGGTGAATTAGTTGTAAAAGTGCTTTATTTGTGTGTAAAAGTCAAACCAGAAGCAGAAGCAGAAATCTAAAGCACTATTCCCCCTGCTTTTAGATTCTGATTAAATTATGCAAACTCAGAAGTAGAAGTTGGCATTTGAAAATACTAATTATTACTCTTTTTCAGCCAAAAGCTGGCAATCAATTTTAAGTGTTTACAAACACTCCCTTTATGTATTTGCATTCTACTAGTCAATTCAGGTTTTCTGAGGCCCTTAAAGTAGGTACTAACTTCTTGAGAGAATGCCATTTGTTGTTATTGTGGGTACAAAGTCATCTCTGGGATTGAAATCCCAATAGATGAAGTAATGTTAGGTCTTGGTATGATTAACCCAAGGGGTTTAGAAGGACGGAATAAGAATCCTGGAGTCACGCTAATACTGTACTGGGACAGGTGCAGACTTTTTGGCAGATACTCAAGAGTAATGGTCTGCCAAGTAGTTGAAATCAATAGCTGTAGAACCAAACGAGGAGTTGAAGAAAGCAAATTATGATCAACACAGAGGATGCAACCAAGCATACAAGTGATTTCTAGAGTTTTAAGGTTTAGTTCAACTGAAGAAATAGGGAATAGTTGAATATTAAACATTTTTAATGGATTTAGATGACGATCATGAATACCAGCAATAAATTTTTCGTAAACCAGAATTACCTTGAAGGATTAATTTTTCATGGTTTATGACATTTGAACTTCAAGTGAATGGATGGGGTCAGTTGTACAGCCACACATTACTTTCCTCAAGGGGAGCCAAGAATGACCGGTCAAGAATTTAATATAATACTATTTACCATTTTTGAATTAAATGGCTGTTTTTCTGCAAATATGTTGAAGATTTCATTAGTTTCCTAGGATCAATTTTTTTACATTTTCACTATGATTTCCTGGAAAAACCATTAACCATCACGCACTACGCGAACTTTGAAGTGGTTGTATAAATCAAATGAGTTCTATAATCATCAATAAGAAGGGATTTTAGCTAAAAAGAAAAAAATAGTTAAAGAAACTCTTTTCTGCTAAATTCCATTGTAATTCAAAAAGTTTCTCAGCCATCTTTAATTTTCTTCTTTTACTTTTACAATCTGTGAGAGTAAAATTAGATATTAGAATCTATTTTGAACTTGATGCTCTTACAGTCTTGCCTATTAGGCTTGTTAATGTTTTGTATATGATTTTTAACAAATATCATGATCTAACACAAATAGTGTGAGAATGAGTGGTTTAGTCATCTAGCGAGAGCAGCATTTGAGACGGAAAAATGTGACTTGCATGTCAAACTCATTGCACAAAACTATATGTGATTGTCTGCTTGTTGCTAGCGAAAGGTGTTGAGGTGTCGAATTAATTGCTTAAATTGCGTTAAAATTGCAGGGTGAAGATTGGCAGCTGAGAGACTGGCTTCTTCAGGAATAACAGAAAAGACACACAGAGATGCAACTCAAATTGTGTAGAATGCTTGGAAAATGCAACATTGCATGCACCTTTTCCAGATATGCATCTCTTTACAAGCTTGTGCACAATTTTATTGATACGTATTTTCGGTTTCAAGAGGAACTTTTTTTTTTTTTTGCATATGTTGATTATGATACTCGTTATTTCTTTTATTATAGCGTATTACATGTTTTCTTTTGTTTTGTCCTCGTTCTAATTTGGGGCCTTTGCTTTTAGCTTGAGTTTCTCTGCAGACCAAGTTGGATAATGTTTGCCTAGGACATTAGCTCTAATTGGAATAACATTGCAAACTCCTAATTATTAGTTAAGGACTTATGTTCTCTATGAGGTCATGTGTTTGGTTGTCAATACTTTTCTGATCATTAGTATTGGCAGAACAAATTGTAAAATAACTAATTAAAAAATGTAATCAATAATTTTGATAGATATATCAAAAAGATAATATAAACCACATTTGCCCATGAATTGTTTTTAGAAACTCTGATCATGATATATGCAAAAAAATCATATAAAATAATTCAAAATCTCGTAAAAGCTTGCGCTTTATCAAGCACTTTATTACACTGGTGCCCTTTGTCATTTAGAACCGTTCATTCCTGCCACATTCTGCTTATCTGTAAAAGAGAAATCACAACAAACTAATTTGAACTTCAAGTTGAGCTCCATTCTTAAACTTAATACCTTTCAGCATCCCTTTCTATCTATCTATCCGTGTTATTAGAGGCGAGAGGTGCACCGAGGCGCAAAGGGGTCCGTAGCGCCTGAGGCGAGCGCGCACCTCTTGAACACGAGGCGCCAAAAATAAAAAATAAATATAAAAAATAATATAATTCAAAAAAAGAGAAGAAAAATAAATTAACACAAGCTGAAACAAAGGAAACACTGAAATTTAATTAGTAAATCAATGAAAAAGAGGGAAGAAAACAAAAAAAAAAAAAAGGACTTTCCGATGGTGAGAGGTGGCGCCCGACGGCTAGAAGCGGCGGGCAGAACTGCTGGAGTGCAGAATCTGCTTTCATTTTTCTTTTCTCAAATGAAACCCTAGTTTTCTTTATCTTTGAGTTTTGTAGGTTATTTTCAATGTTAAAGTGTAAGTTGTTATACCAAAGGTTAAAAGTGTATTTCTGAAACATTTTTTTTTTGAGTGGATTTCTGAAACATTAAACTAGCAACTCTGTAAAAAAACACCCCAAAAAAGAATTGTGCAGGAGGGCACCGAGGCGCGCCTCCGAAACATGCATCGCCTCGGAGTTCCAGAGGCGTTTTTCTGTGAGCCTCATGCGAAGCGCGCCTCTAACAACTATGCTATCTATAGATTTGCTTTTGTTTTCCTTCAAAGTATTCTGTGAGTATCATAGGTTAAGAGTAGTAGATAATGCAGTTAGATAAATTTCACCTACATGTGATGATTTATTTTAAGGGTAAGTTACAAAAACTTTTATTTTAAGGGTAAGTTACAAAAACTACTATCCAGGATGATTCTAATTACAAAAAAATTCAGTTAACTTTCAAAGTTACAAATACCCCCTTGAGATTTATGAAATTGCAGCTTCGCCCATCCTTTTCATCGGGTTGATTGAGTTGTCATGTTGGACCGACTGGTTTTGACAACCCTTGTCTTGACGGGGAATTTTAGAACAATGGATATAAAAACTTATCAATGAAGTGATAGAATCATAGAAGTAATCCCACCTCACTTTTCCTTGACTTTTGAAGAAATTTTGAGTTATGGAAATTAGATCAATAAATGGATCTACACCATAAATATAAGTTGAAGTTTTCTGACTCACTATTGACGATAATGAAAAAGAGAAGATTACACGGTTGCATAACATGTTTGAAGTGACTTCATAGCGCTGCAACAACAACCTAATAAGTAATCTTCCAAACAAGTCCTGGTTGGGTCTGCTTGGATCTGAGACTCGGCCCACTAAGTTTTTTTTTCAGAACTCAGATGTGATGGGTAGATCCGATAGACTCACTACACATATTTTATAATTTAAAAAATATTAAAAATAATTTATAAAATATATGTTTTGAAAATAAAAATATATAGAATACATTTTTAAATAATTATTAAATTAAAATTTCTGGTCCAGAAATAAAAATTTGGCCTATAAAAACAATAGTTTGCTGCAATAACTGATGTTAAAACAATTCTTGATTTTGATCTCTCTTTCTAATTTAAATAACTCATATTAAATCTCAGTATAATAAGTAATAACCCCTTTGTATTGAAAACTCCTTTACAAATATATTTTCTCCTCTAAAAATTTCCGCAAGTGCAAGCTCGGAAAAATAAAATTTTCTTGTTTTTCGTGTTGTTCCATAATAAAATTAAGGTAAAACATTGTACCCCTGAGCTTGACAATGTAAGGCTGTGATTGGTTGTACTTTCGTTCCGTTCATTTTCATTTTCTGAGAGAAAAGTGAAAATAAATTTATTTGGGAGATGAAAGAGAAAATGTAGAGTGTGATTGGTTGTGATTCTTACAATAGAGATAAAATATAGTTTCGTTATTAATTCTTAAGCATATTCATGTTGGTGCATATATTTTATTTTTATCTAATATATTGTCTAATATATTTTCTATTCTTTTTGATTATGTATTTAATTAAACAAAAAAAATTAGATATTAAAACTACAATAATAATGCCAAATTGTTAATATACTCTAGATGGCATAGTAATGAAAAATAGATTTTTAATTAACCATGTATATGTCTGTAATTACGAAATGATTGTCGGATTTGTGATTGTTTTTTAACAATAAAACAACCAAAATCGACATTAAGAGAACCGATTATATTTTTTTAAAAAAATAAATTAAAAAAATTAATGAAAACGGTGATCCTTAAAGAGATTTTAATTTATTTTAATTGAAAAGGAAACGACATAATAAAAACGGGTCACGATTTTCAGATAAAATCAACTACAAGTTGTTTTTTGATTAATTTGTTAAGTCTTTTTTTTTTACGATTTATTTGCGTAACTTGAAAAAAAAATGTAATAAATTGTTAAAAAAGCCAGCTTTTAGCAATCCAACAATATTAAAGAGAGAATTGGCCTTAGATGGGGAAGATGGTGAAACTTGGAGAGAGAAAAAAAAATGGAGGGTAAAATGACATTGATATATGTGTAATATATATTTAATAAAAAGGTAAATTAGGGTAGTGTAGACTTGTGAGACTAGTTAAAACTTTTCAGATTCTTTTTCTTTTTCCCAATAAAGTTAGAAAGTTTGGAATGATAAATAGTAAAACTTCATAAATCAACCCACAACCAATCACATGTTCTCTCCAAAAATTTCTGCGGAACGAAATTTTCAAAAAAAATCCACATCCAAGCACAGCCTAAATTTACCCTCCCAGTCAAACTTCAAAGTATGTGGATAAAATTACCCTTAATAACAATTAACTTTTAGCATGTTTTAATAATTGTATGTTAATTTTAATTTTATATTATTTATTTAAATTATTTTGATTCTTTGAGTTTAATGTATTTAACTCTTTCAAATAATATGAATAAAAGAAAATAAAAGTATTATCTATTTAGTTATATAAACTTTCATATTAGAAAAATTATGAATAAATATGTATTCTAAAATATAATTTGGTTATATAGTTTTACACTTCTTAATTTATGTATTATTTATTCAATATGATTCGTAGTTCAAAACATAGCATCAATTAATTGACATCTTTAATAAACAATCGATATTATTAATGAAACAAATTAAAAACACACCCAATTAGTCCTATAAAAATAAGGGATAATTACAAAAAGTACCTATGAGATTTGGCCTAATTACAAAAAAACTCACTAACTTTAAAATTACAAAAGGTACCGAGGTTTGATTCAAATGTTAAAATTAAGGAGTATATTGTAACATTTTTATAAATATGAGGGGGGTTAAAATAGTTTTTGGTTATGAAGGGGGTAAATGTTAGACAAAATAAAACCTCAAAGGTATTTTTTATAATTTTGAAAGTTAGTGAGTTTACTTGTAATTCGGTTAAACCTCAAGGGTACTTTTTGTAATTAACCCTAAAAACAATTTAGACATTGATCTTGTTATTTGAGCAAAGAGTTTTAAAAAAATTTAATATTACCAAAGAAAATATGTATTATTTATTCTTTCGTAATAAATTGTTACATATAAATTATATTAGAAATATAAATTATTAATAGTTTTTAAAATAATATGTATGTATATTCAAGCATAGAATTATAATAATAGTAATTGTTAAAAATATAAATTTTAGTTTACTGCATTAAAAATTATATAGTCTTTTAATATCAGTAGGGACAATAATATTTTATATATTAACACAATTTCATGAGAGGCATAGATATTTAAATTGAAAGCAATCTTAAAAATTGTTTTTCACCAAACTTCTCTTAGTAGATATCGAAAACCTTCTGCACTTGATAAAATGTCTATTTCCCAAATATATTTTACTTTCAAATATGCACAATTTTAATTTTTTTTTTTGTTCTTCCATCAACTATTAATTATGAAGCTCATGCAAACTTAATATTGTCTTAAATCATTTACTTTTTATGTGAATAAAACATTATGGGTTTTTGGCTAAAATTTTAGTATATTTACTTGGGAAGTGTGTTTATTTATTTTCGATGCTAATAAAACGTGCAAAAGTTTGGCTAAACTTTTAGTACATGTTGGGAAGTGTATTGTTTTACTTTGTTCTTTTTTAGCTTAGTCTAAAATTTAATAGAAAAAACAAAAATCTGAACAAGTCTGAGAAGTTCAACAATAATTTTATTGGATTTTATGTGAGGAAATAAATTAATAAAGTGGAATAATTATGACTATTTAATAACAAAATTTAGTTTCTATAATTTAGTTGGATTTTTTTTTAAGTATAAATCTTGAGGGATGGAGCTAAGTGGAAATCGAATTCATGCAACGTTTTTTCCACTATGCTACCAAGTGATTCCTTATAATTTAGTTGGATTATGATTACACTTGTATCTAACTTTGCACCTATGGCAGGGAAAATTGTCTCGACCGATTGGCCTACCCATCCATCCACCCGCAAGATAGGGCTAGGTTGGGCTTCATTTTTTAGAGGCCTCAAGAGGATCGGTCTACTTGGACCGGCTCAAACGGCTTGACTAAAAATACACGTGTTGAGCTGAGTTGGATCACAAGAAATGTGGATCGATGAAATTTTGGGCCGACACATCCCAAATTATGGCATGGCCCATTGGGCTTGGGTTGAGCTGGATCGTCCTAACCTATTGCCAACTCTATTTGCACCAACCCAATCTTATGGTTTAGAGTGAAAAATAATTACCAAAAACTATGGAAAGATGTAGTAGAAAATATTTCGGGATTGGCTGATACTCTGGGCCTACCATGTTGTAGGCCCAATTATTAAAACAGGTACTGGGGCCCATGAAAGGTGGAAATACAAGCAGGCTTGCAGAACATGTTTTCATTGAATGATAAAAATAAGTACCAATAATAAATGGAAATTAAAAAAAAAAAGGATTTTATGAGTGCATGAGTATACCTAGTACCTACTAACTAGAGCTATCAAATGAGAGTACCTAAAATTAAGGGTGCCAATTTGTGTTGTGTTTGGGTTTGCGTACTGTGTCGAGACAAAATTTATGTTATTCATGTCAATTTTTTCCTAACCCAATTATTATTTCTTGACCTTAACCGACCGATTTTTATGGTTTTCGAGTCAATCCAAAATGGTCTGCATAAAAATATAATTCATTTATTCGTATTGTATTGTATAAATTAATCTTAATTTGAAAGCTATATTTACATACATTTGATATTCTTTTTTTAAATATATTGCAAAAAGCAACATAATAACATGACAAGTGTGTCAAACTGTTAAATTATGTTACTTCAAGTTAATCCTAACCAAACCTGTTAATTATTTGTGTTATTCGAGTTTGGCACAATCCTGACTTGAACCCACAAAGCCTCAATCATAACCCGCTTATAACGTGTTAGGTTCGTGTCGTGTCAGAAATTGTTACCTAGTTGAAACTTAAGAACATTACTTGTGGTTAAAATTTAGTTCTTAGAAAGAAAAAAACCTTTTACATTCACAATGAATTTGAATTGTTGAATTTATTATTTTTAAAATCAATTATATTGTTAAGTCTTTATTTGATACAATTTTTAGCGTCAGCAGTTGCAGTAAAGAAAACCGAAACTAAACATTCAATGTGTGCACGGTTCGGAGATTCATAAATCTCTAGAACCGTCCCGAAGTTCGTAGATTTTAAAAATCAATCTCTTGAACTGAATCGTAGAGAGCAAATCTCCATACCGAACCGTACCGAGAATTCGGTGCGGTTTGGTACGGAGATTCGGTTCTAACGGGATGGTACGGTGAGATTAATCATAAGTAAAACACATAAAATAATAAATAATAAAAAAATAAAAAATTAATGTAAAAATCACCAAACATTTATAGTTATTTTTTTAGTGCAATCTCAAAATAAATACTACAACCATAATCGCAACACGATTGGGCTAAGAATGTGGTCTTACATTTTAAGTTTCAAAATACTAAAATTAATATGATTGAACAAAAAATGTTGTATTTCTCTTTATTTAGCAAAATTTTATTAGCCTTAAATATTTTTATAAGACTAAAAATCGTAAAGTCATATATTCTAAAAATCATCCAAACTTAATAATAATTAAATATTACTAATTAAATGATATAAATTCTTAGAAACTTAATATAATAATTATCTCGGATAATTCTCTAGGTTAATTAAATATTGGGTGTCACAATATCAAAATATAAATAAGATGAAAATAATATGTATGTATTAAAAAATTCTTAAAAATCGGTTCTATCTTTGGATCTTGGTTCGGTATGGTTCTCGGTAAAGGTATTTCAAAAATCTCGTAACCGCACTCTAAAAATTTTTCGACGGTTCGGTTCGAGAAAGTCAAAAAGTCAACGGATATTTTTGGTTCGGATATTTTTAGTTCTGGGATGTCGGTTCGATTTCGGTGATCTCCAAGTCAAGCAGACCCTAATTCAAATATTGAATCCGAACACATATGTATTATATATTTACACCATGACCATCCAATCATTATATTATTTTAAAAAAGTATAAATAACTATGTGATATCACTAACCAAATAAAATCTTATAAGATACATTTGCAGTAGGAATTTCTCCTTTAAAAGTTAAATCAGACATACTTCATAATATATATTTTCACCTGTTAAATCATTTCATTTTTTTTTTTGGAAACAATAGAATTGAAAATAAACAAGTTCCAAACAAAGTCAAAGAATCCAATCGGATTCAAATTCAAGTCTAATATGATCTTTAAGAGTTTAATTAGTTGGAACTAGAATGAAGTATACAAGGTTAGATTATCGATTCGTTTACGTCCTAATTTTCATAATATATTAATTTTCATCTTTAGGAATAGTTGTTTGGCTTGGACTCAAATTGAACTGAACTTTAGAAATGAGGTGACAGTTCATTTCATCATTTATTAAGATCTGATGTATTTAAATTTATTTAAGTTGCATTTAATTTAAAAGATTTGGATTCGGGTAGAATTTGGGAGAATGGTTTCAAATATCTCCAGTCAAATGAATTAAAAATCCCCACAATATCTCACAAAATAAGAACTGATGGATTTGAAAGTTATTGTATCATAAAAAGTTTGGGATAACTACAAAGAGTACCCCTGGCGTCTGACTTAATTACAAAATAAAAATCAGTTAATTTTTAAAATTACAAAAAGTACCCATGAGATTTGATTCAATGTTAAGATTAAGGGGTAAACTGCAATTATCTTATAAATATGAAGGATGATTTTAAAATATATTTTGCTTATAAATGGGTTAAATTTTATATAAAATAAAACTTGAGGAGTTTTGTAATTTTGAAAGTTTTGTAATTAGGTCAAGCATACTTTATGTAATTAACCCTAAAAAGTTGTTCAAATAAGTTTAGCGGATTTGTGATTGTAGATTTGAAATCTCTAGTTTTAAAATTATCAACCAAATGAAGCCTTATGTTAAGGTGACAAAACACTACATCACCCATGATGATACCCGAGCCGAGCTGTGAGAAATTAATCCACGTCATCAGTCTGACACATATTTGAATAGGTGACCTACGGGTGACGTCAACAATGATGTACGACAACACGTCACGAATTAGGCTCGCCCGCTCACCGAGCCCAACGGCTCACGAGCCCAACCGCAACACTCACGAGCCCCGAGCCCCGAGCCCAAGTTTCGAAATGAAACGCACGCGCGCCTTCGTAAAAATAAACACATGCCCATGCTTGACACTTTATTGGTATCGGAGGCGCCACATGTCAGAGAATTATGAAGAGAAGTCGACAAGTGGCAAGTTTTGGCTGACATGCACAACTATAGAGGGACATGTGTCGTTTTTTAGCTATTTTATTAATTAATGAATAGTTAGTGCAAAGATGACTATTGTAAACCCACTTACTCAAAAGGGGTATAAAAAGTCTGAAAAGGAGAAAAGAAAAGGAGGCAGATAGTAACAAATTATAAAAAAGACCGACCCCAATATTCCGGCTCGGCAAAATACAAAAAAGGCATAATTAGCGTAAATAAATATACGTTACGACGTTTTCATTTCCACGTGTTAAATCTTTTACACATTTCTACTTGTTGACCAAAACGCACGTCAACAAATTGGCGCTAGAAGGAGGGCCCGTATTGGTCGGTCGGAGTTCGATCAAAAAGCAAGTGAAACAAAAACCAGGTAAAATTTGACATGAACCTTTTGATAAGGAAGAAAATGAGTCAACTGTCGAGAAATGCCCGTTTGACTGAAGAGCAACATTTGAACAACCAACCTGGCCAAACTACGAATGGCCACAATATGCTCCAAACGGAAGCAGGGAGCACTACTTTATTCCCTTTCGCTCAGTTAATCGCCAACCCAACCTTTGTACAACAAATGAACCAACTTATATCGCAAACTCTCGCCACCACGAACTCTCAAGCACCTCCTCCACTCCTTGCAAATACTAACCCACTCAACCCACAACTAAATGTTAACATTAATCCTCAAATTCCCGGATTTCCTCGCCACGAAGCCCAAGAAGCCAGTTCGGGTAATGAACAACATGTCCGTCATGACGTAAGGCGGCAAAGAGAAGATGAGGAGGAGCAAAGTCGTATAGCGTAGTCATTTCCCAGAGCAAACACGACATCGTCGTGCCCAGCTCAGTGTTCGCCGGACGATCGGGAGTTGATCCTTTCGCCCAGCTCGATCGATAAGTTCGGCCCGGGTTTCCGGATGAGCGGGAACAACTCAGGTCAATCAGGTCCAAGGCCCTAGCTTATGGCAGAACGGAATGTAGAAATACACCGCCACGTCGCCGTCGAACGAATTGGAAGGCGGTCCGGATGGCGAACAGTCTCGAAGACCGCCCCAAGTATGGAGCGCCCAATCGTTCCGCCGCCATTTTCTCCTCGAATCCTGGCGATCCCGTTACCGCCAAAGTTGAAAATCCCCCAGGTCGGCCTCTATAATGGGGAAACCGACCCGACCACTCATGTTCACAAGTACTTAGCATGGATGGAACTATACAGTCCAAGCGATGCCATCCTCTGCAGAGCCTTCCCCGACTTTGGGCGACCGAGCCCACCGTTGGTTTAGGACCACGCCGCAGAGGATCCATTCAAGCATGGGGGGATCTAGCCTCCGCCTTTACGACACATTTCTTAACGTCCAAAGTCCGAGCCGCGCCGAAAGACTCCCTCGTAAACATCAAACAAGGGAAAGATGAGCCCCTGAAGAGTTATATTTCTCGGTTTAATAAACAAGTTCGAGAGATGGAACCGGTGTCCGATGACGCCATTCTGATCGCAGCCATGGCTGGACTAGCCCCCGAGACTTGGTTCAATTACTCTATCCACGAGTCGGGGGCGACCTCGTATCAAGAGTTTTTAATCCGCGCGGAACGCCATATTTGTGCGGAAGAAGTTATGGCAAGTAACCGCCCGAGCACCGACAAGGGAACATAAGAAAGGACGGAAGGAAAGAACCGAGTTGGGCCGGGGTCGGGTTCCGGCCATTCTCGTAAAAACCCGACCACCGGATTTAGAGCTCGCCAAGAGGTGAGAGCCGAAGTCGCCGCTAAGGAGTATTTTTTGACCCACACTCCGTCGGCCATATGGAGTGAAGTACGTGGTCTGAATTTGTTGCCTCCGCTCGGCCTCGGCCTCGAAAATTGAGCCATCAAAATTAGATTCGCGCCGATTCTGCGCCTATCACAAATCGATAGGTCACGATCATCGACGAGTGCCGAGATCTAATTAGGGAAATTATGCGGGTTGTTCGGCAGGCGGCCTTAAAAGATACGTTCATGAGCTACCACCCCCACCCAAGATGGCTCAAGGCGTCAACCCGAGCGCGTAATCAACCCAGCTCTCCGCGCCGCCCCACCGAAAATCGGGGAGGAAATCCTCATGATGTCAAGTGTCATCGGATCAATGCCAACACAATGGAGGATAGACGCGGCTCCAACAGAAAAGAAAAGCCGATGTAAGACAGGCAACCAATGCCGAAAAGACAAGTTCGGTGGCCGAAATCAAGGAAGGCCAACCCACCGCCACTTTACGTTCTCGGATGCGGATGCCGACCAGGTGGTCCATCCTCATTCTCGACCTCCGGGTCATCACTCGCACCGATTTTGGGTATTCCGGTTCACAGAATTTTAATTGATACCGGAAGCTATTCGTCATCATTTATGTCCGAGCATTTCAAGATTAAACGTGGATGATAGTTATATCCGTCCATGTAGCTAAAGATTCTGGGGTTTGGAGGAGGAAGGATAGTCCCGCTCCGGAGAAGTTGATTTGCCCATCCAAATGGGACAAGGTTTGCATAAACGGTGTCATGACAACATTCAAAATAATCAATGCCGATTCGGAGTACAATGCCATCATTGGGAGGCCATTGCTTTATCATATAAAAGCGGCCGTTTCAATATATCATTTTTGTATAAAATTCCCAACATCCGATGGCGAAGCTATACATAAAGGAATCAAAGGAGTCACGAGAGTGCTCTCTTAAACTCCCGACCGGTGGAGATTAACGTGGCGAGAACAAGGGCAAACCAGTGGAATCACACAAGATAATCCCTTGCCCGAAGAGGAGTCCGAGCGAAAGGGTGATCGCTCAGAGGATAATCCAAGTCGTCGGCCGGGAAGGAGCCAATGATGGAAGAAGGCGAGCCGGCAATCGAAAACCGAGCCGGGCCGAAGACAATTGCCCCTGCAAATCAAGGAGGGGCAAAGCAAGAAAAGAAAACGAGCGGAACCAAAGAGAACAAAGTTGATACAATCAATGTCGGTAGGCCAAGCGAGGGGCGCCAACTACGTATTGGCCATGATCTTCCGAGAACCATATCGAAGCGAGTTGGTCGAGTTTTGGGAAATAATCTTGACGTCTTCGCATGGACTCATGCAGACATGCCCGAATTGACCCCAGTATGCGTGCCACCGCCTCAATATTGATCTAACGTTCCGCCCGTCATCCGAAAAGGCGCAAACTCGGCCCCGATAGACAGCAAAGACTAAATCGAGGTTAACAAACTACTAGACAATCGTTCATCCGGAAGCCCTCTATCCTCGATGGTCGCCAATCTGTTTTGGTAAAGAAAAGCAATGGCGATGGCGCCTATGCGTGGATTTTATCAACAAAGCATGCCCTAAGGACAGTTTATCCATTGCCAAATATCGATTACATGGTAGATGCCACGGCAGACACGAGCTGATGAGCTTCATGGATGCATACTCGGGTTACAACCAAATACGGATGCACCCGAAAGATGAAGAAAATACCTCATTTTTCTCTGCTCGGGGAATTCACTGTTACAAGATGATGCCTTTCGGATTGAAGAATGCTGGTGCGACCTATCAAAGGTTAGTAAATAAGATGTTTGAGAAAATGATAGGTCACACTATGGAAGTCTATGTAGATGACATGCTAGTAAAATCACTGTACATGTCCGATCATCTAAACGATCTTAATAAAATGTTTGTTGTTTTGAGAGAGTACAAGATGATGTTAAACCCGAGAAAGTGCACATTTGGGGTCGGTTCGGGTAAATTTTTGGGGTATATGGTCAGCCAAAGGGGAATCGAAGCTAACCCAGACAAAATAAAAGCCATCACCGACCTAGAATCCCCAAACTCTGTAAAAAAGGTACAAAGCCTAACAGGCCGATTGGCCGCCCTTAACCGATTTGTTTCTCGGTCCACGACAAGTGCAAACCTTTCTTTGAAATTATAAAGAAAAGCAAAATTTCGAGTGGACCGAGCAAGCACAAGGTTGCCTTTGAATCCCTCAAACAACATCTATCTTCAATCCCTATATTACAAAAACCGACCCGAGGAGGACTTGTATTTGTACTTGGCGGTATCCGAATACGCCATCGCCCGGTGTTAATCAAGGCTAGATGGCTCTATTCAACATCCGATTTATTACACCAGCCAAGCGTTACATGATGCCGAGCTCCGGTACCCACCAATGGAAAAGTCGGCTTATTCATTAATTACGCTGCACGGAAACTCCGTCCATATTTCTTAGAACACAAGATTATAGTATTGACGAACTATCCGTTGAAACAAGTGTTACACCGACCGATACTTACGGGTCGGATGATTAAGTGGGTCATCGAACTTAGCGATTTGACATTATATACGAACCACGATCGCAATAAAAGGATGTGCTTTAGCCGATTTTGTGGCGAATTCACGTCTTCCATACAATCGAGGTCAAGGAAGACCAAGAATGGAAATTATTTGTCGACGGCTCTTCCGCCGCAGGCCGAGCAGGGGCGGAATCGTGATAATCGATCCAAATGAAAAATGCTCTTTGCTCGCCGACGATTTCAGATTCCCGCAACGAACAACGGCCGAATATGAGGCGCCAAGCAGGCTTAGATATGGCAGCCTCTATGGGCCTAAAACGATTATTGGTTCACAAAGTGACTCTCGGTTGGTCGCTCATCAAATCAACGGCGAGTACGGCGAAAGAGCAAAAAATTGCACAATATTTCGATTTGGTCAAGAAAAGATTATCACACTTTAAGACAAAAATCTTACATGTGCCCCGAGCCGAGAACATGCAAGCAGATGCCTTAGCTCGGCTCGGCCGATCCAGGGACATGATGTCATCACGGATGTCGGCTTTGTCACACAACCTGTCATCTGGCGTCACTTGGTGCAAAGAAAATATATACAACCGAAACGTCGAGCAGGACTTGGATGACCCCAATCATCCAATATTTAGAGAAAGGAGTTCAACCCGAAAAACAAAGCCGAGGCCGTAACACTACGAACTCAAGCGGCTCGGTTTACACTAGTAGACGGCATCCTCTACAAACGAGGGTACTCCATCCCACTTCAACGTTGCCTTTCCGAGACACATGCAAATTATGCACTTCGAGAGGTTCATGAGGGAATATGCGGCAACCACGCTGGGGCCAAATATTGGCCTATAAATTAATAATGCAAGGATACCATCGCCATCCCCGAGAAAGGATGCAACCGACCTCGTCAAAAGATGTGAGAGGTGCGAGATTTGCACCACAGTCGATATCATCACGAAATGACTTACTTCCGTATTTAGCCCATGGCCGTTTGCCAAATGGGGAATGGACCTCATCGGACCATTACCCACTGGCAAAGGGGGCGTCAAGTATGCCATTGTGGCGGTGGATTATTTCACAAAATGGGCCGAGGCGGAGCCTCCGCAAAAATAGATGAAGAAAAGGTTGTGAGCTTTGTATGGAAATCTATCATCTCGTAGATTTGGGTTACCACATTCGATTGTTACAGCATAATGGGAAATAGTTCGACAACCGAAGGTTCCGAAATTTTGTGAAGGTTTCCGCATAAAAACCATTTCTCAACTCCATACCACCCCCAAATCGAACGGACAAGTTGAGGCCGTTAATAAAATACTCAAGTATACCCGAAGGCGAGATTGGAGGAGTCTAAAGGCAATTGGTAGGAGGAACTACCGGCGCGTACTATGGTCATCTGAACGACACATCGAGCGACCCATCGGAGAAACACCTTTTTCTTTAGCTTATGGAGCCGAGGCGGTGATTCTGTCGAGATTGGAGCCCCTACCTTCGTAATTGCAAATTTTGAAGAAGATCGTAATGAGGCGCGCCCGAGCCGAGCTAGACACTTTCAAGAAAAAGGTGCGATCTTGAGATGAAAATGCAGTGTATAAACAAAGGAGTGAAAGGTACTACAATTCGAAAGTAAAGGAAAGAAGATTTCAGTGTCGGCGATCTTGTATTAAAAAAAATAACGGGCATTCAACCGAGCCCATTGAAGCCAACCCGGGAGGGCCCGTTTCGGATCGCCATGTCTTATCTGGTGGGCATACCGGTTAGAATATTTGAGTGGAGAAAAATTTATGCATCCATGGAATGTAGCATACTTGAAGCGGTATTATCAATAAAGTGAAGATTTGGGGTCGATCTATGATCCAAATAGGATTCCAAAGAGTTATCCTTTCATCCGGTATTTCGTGAGCTCTCTAAAAGAAAACGAAGTTTTTACTCACCACGACTAAAGACTCTTCGGTTACGCACCGAGCACAAAATAAAGACTTGGTTACGCACCGAGCACAAAATAAAGACTCGTTACGCACCGAGCACAAAATAAAGACTCGATTACGCACCGAGCACAAAATAAAGACTCCTGGTTACGCACCGAGCACAAAATAAAGATTCGATTTACGCACCGAGCACAAAATAAAGACTCGATTACGCACCGAGCACAATATCAAGACTTGGTTATGCACCAAGCAATGAGATCAAGACTTGGTTACGCACCGAGCATAAAGTGAAGACTTGGTTACGCATCGAGCACAAAATCAAGACTCGATTACGCACCGAGCACAACATAAAGACTTGGTTATGCACCAAGCACCGAAATCAAGACTTGGTTACGCACAAGCATAAAGTGAAAACTTGGCCATGTACCAAGCACAAAATAAGGATTCGATTATGCGCCGAGCGCAAAAAAAGACTCGGTTCATAAACGAAATTTCAAAAACAAAATAAAGGACAGGTTTATATCCCCGAGTACAAGAATCGACATTAATGCGAGCAGATCCCCTTGTTCGAAGCACTCGAAAACCGAGCCCCGTACTTGGGAAAATAAGAGGAAAAAGAAGACAGCAACAATCTTACAAAAAGGAAAGAGCCGAGCATCCACAAAAAGCTTGAAACACATACACAAGAAAGGAAAATAACAATTCATTTCTACTTCAAAAATAATTACATAGGGGAGGCGAGCCCATTACATCTCGAGGCACGTAAGCCAAATTACCTACCTAGAGTACATATAAAAGCATCAAGAGGCGAAGGGCGGAATTTCGACGGCACCGCTAGAAGCGACTTCTTCCACGTCCCGGAGGAAGAGAGCCTGCGCATTAGGAGCCTCCGCAAATTCGGCCGAAGGGTATCGAGATCGGCCTCCGGGAGGGCCAAATCTTCCTCAAGCCGAGCAACAAAGACGCCCGCCTTAAGTAAATCAAGAATTTCTTGAGGTGGTCGCATGGCAAGTTAACATGAATGCATACTCCTGAGTCTTTGTAAGCTTTAATGGCCCTCTACGAACTTCCTCGTTTGTCGACGGCGATTTCTTGACCTCCTGCGACATCGGCTAGACGCCTCTCCATTTCCTCGGCTCGGCGTGGCAAGACGTTCGATTCGGCGACCTTAACCCCGAGCTCTTCTTCACCTTGCGGGCCCGATCTCGCTCGCCTCGGCCTCGCAGCAGCCTCTCTCTAATTGGCCCGAGCCGTGGCCTCATCCGCTGAGTCTTAAAAGATTCTTGTACCCCCTTGAAGGGTAGCATAGCTTCCTCGCAGATCCCCGTGCCTTTCCAGTCGGCATATTTTTTCTCTAGCTCGCGAGTCCCCCAACCGCATGCCATAAGAGCCCAATCATCCGCCCGAGACATGGCCATGGCATATCAATGTTTTCTTGGCCGCCTGATCCGAGCAGAATTGCTCGATGCCTTTTGTCCAGGCACGAGCCGATCATTGCGGCCCGACGCCGCCTCCGGTGAAGACCCTTGATTGCTCCTCCGCTTCGGCGTGGCACATCGAACGAATTCCACAAACCACCGAGGGCGTAGTCCAACCATTCCCTCGCAATATTCATCTCTTGCTTGGTTTGGAGGAATGAAATGACCTTCCCGCCGAGGTCATCCGAGAAAGTTCGCGGACCTTCCTTTTTCGGGGTCGCTCGGATGTTCGGCGCCGCTCGACCAACCCTTTCCCCGATCGGCTCCTCTATCACAATCCCTCCTCTTCTCCTTTGAAGAGAGGTTGACGCTCCGGCACTCCATCGCCAGGACGTTTACCGGCCCGGATATCTTCTCTCCGAGCCGCCTCCACATCCGCAGTTGATCGGCTGACCACCCGAGTTCGCCGTCCGTGTTCCTCACAGCGCGAAGACGTGCACGCAAATCAAGCCACGCCCGCATAAAGCAACCACCAATTAGAAGAAAGATCAAAAGAAAACAAAAAGACAATTCAAAAGGAAATGTGAAAAATACGGTGTTTACCTCGAACGGCAGCGATCGACTCGGCGGCTCCTCCGGGAAACTGTGGGTTCGCCTACGGGCACTGGATGATCTCGCCCAAGGACTAGTCGTCGTAGGAGGCGGCGCAGCTCGCTCGATTCACGGGCTGTTCCCCGGGAGAATAGGGCCGTATTTCTTCATTAACGAGAGGATTCTGTTGAGGCACTCTCTCGACCTCCACCTCCCGCTCGGCCGCCTCGCCCCGAGCCGCCTCGCCGGGGTCGGCGGCGGAGCAGCCTCAAACTCACCAGTGCGGCCAAGTTGGCCTCGGTGGCCAACCTCTCAATCCCTGTCCATGATTCCCGGCCTGGATGTTCTCCCCTTCGAATAAAAGTGGGCGACAGAGCCCCTTTGATGCCCGGTTCCTATAAAGGTGGAAAGAAAAGACAATTACTTAAAAAGGAAAAAGAAATGCAAAAGTTATAAGAGAAAGGGAAAAAGATAAGACTTATCAGAACCAAAAACAAAATTTGATGGGGATGAAGAACGGTCTCACTTTCTCTATCTCCCACACGAGCTTGCCACTCGCCACTCACCCAGAACCATTTATCCTTCCACTCCTTCGCAGAGAAGAAGGGAGACCTTCCACCAAACCGTCCGGATACCCCGGCCGGGTTTGTACGTAATACCATCCAGGATGGTGTCCCCGAGACGATGGAGTCGCCGCCATACAAAGAGCTCGTTCATCTCTAAATTTGGGGCGAGGATATTTTCCAGGTGAAACATCACCAGGAGGCCAATCATCCCCCCCAAGAAATAGGGTGCACTGGGTGGATGCATACCCCACTTGCAAAACCACCGCGTGAGAAAAGCCCGGTGGAAATCTTAAACCATATAGAAGGCTAGGAGCAAATACACCGTGCAACCCCGGTGGGTCTGGGAACTTCCGTGCCATCCGTACCCAAAAATTGATACCACTTGGAATATGGTACCTCCGCCGAACTCATCTACCTCCCAAATCATCAAAGCATGCTCGGGATATCGTTTATATCACTCGGCGTCACCCACCGAGGCTCGACACGGAGACGAGGGCTCCTCCGGCCGCCGTCGCCATTACGGTGGCCTATGGGCCCTAGCGGCCTCTCCGCCTCGAATCGCTGGGATGGTTCATCTACTCGCTCACGTTGTCACGCTCCGGCTCCGATGGGTCCATGTCTTCTTCTTGCCGGGCATCGTCTAGAATCAACGCTTATGAAGTCTTCGTCGGAACTTGCTTGTGCCGGTCCAGGTTGATACAATCGTTCCTCTCTAAAGACGGTCACCGTGTCGGATTGAAGATAGTATGAGTCCGCCCAAAGACGCTCCGCCGTGGAGAATCCGGAGAAGATATATCGAATAACGCTCGGACTACGAGGCGGTGATGGCCGTCTTTGGTGAGAAAGAAAAGGTTCAGAGGGGAGGGTCTTCGATTTCAACCTCAACACTATAACTACGACTCTACTATCCTCAAAAGAAGACATTTATAGGTAAAGGGAGAGTATTTTGAAAAAAATACCTAAGTTTGAAGTCTCGAACTTGGAAAGCCGACTCGAAATTTCCGCCGCTTTCGGTTCTAGTTGCTTTAACTCAAAGGTCAATGGTTGCGAAAATGAATGATGAAGGGAAACGCGAGTATTTATAGATAGGGTTCCTCGATAAAGCGCGACAATTATTCAAAAAAGACGCGCCTTTAAAAACTCAAAAACCGTCAAACATGTCAAAAATATCGCGTCCCCACGCTCGCCGACGAATCGACGCACCTTTTCGGTTCAGCGCAAGATTGGTCCAAACACAAGATGCCACGCGTTCTGCTATTATGGCAACCAATTAATGCGCCGTTTCAAGCATTAATTGCTACGCGACAGTGCCAGGAAAGAACAAAACCTTGAGAAATCCGTTTTCCCATTAAATGTTCATCATTAGCATTAAAGTTTAACTCCGATCTCAGAGATTCTTCTAGGAATCAAACTTGGGGGCCTTTGATGATACCCGAGCCGAGCTGTGAGAAATTAATCCACGTCATCAGTCTGACACATATTTGAATAGGTGACCTACGGGTGACGTCAACAATGATGTACGACAACACGCCACGAATTAGGCTCGCCCGCTACCGAGCCCAACGGCTACCGAGCCCAACCGCAACACGGCTCACGAGCCCCGAGCCCCGAGCCCAAGTTTCGAAATGAAACGCACGCGCGAACCGTAAAAATAAACACATGCCCATGCTTGACACTTTATTGGTATCGTGAAGCGCCACATGTCGAGAATTATGAAGAGAAGTCGACAAGTGGCAAGTTTTGGCCGACATGCACAACTATAGAGGACATGTGTCGTTTTTTAGCTATTTTATTAATTAATGAATAGTTAGTGCAAAGATGACTATTGTAAACCCACTTACTCAAAAGGGGTATAAAAAGTCGAAAAGGAGAAAAGAAAAGAAAAGGAGGCGAGATAGTAACAAATTATAAAAAAGACCGACCCCAATATTCCGGCTCGGCAAAATATAAAAAAGGCATAATTAGCCAGAAATAAATATATGTTACGCACGTTTTCATTTCCACGTGTTAAATCTTTTACACATTTCTACTTGTTGACCAAAACGCACGTCAACAACCCATATTACTAATGTTGTATTTACCATCATTCTCAAAAAAAAGAAAATTTGTATTTACCATCAGTTGACTTTAACGATTGATCCTGCTTGCTTATGACCAAATTGAACCCATCAAAGTCAAGACCATGTTTGGGACTATTTAAATTAAGGGGTGAGAGTGGGTTGGAGCCCAAATGCTTTTCAGATAGACTGCATATTTTTTAGATAGAAAAACTGTATTTGTCACAATTAACTTAATTGTTGATAGTTTTTTGTTTGTGGAAGTTGTACATTCGGTTTAGTAACATTATTCACATTGTACACTGATTATCATTTCTTTTTCTTTTAAAAAAATAAATCTGATGTTGCTTGAAAATTTATATCACTCTAAATCAAGGTAGTTGAATTCGTCAGTCCAAATTTCACTTCGGGAGCTAAGGAAATCTTTAAGTGGAAACTAGCCTGTAGAGCGGTCCCTAGGGTGGTCCCAGTGAAGCCCCTCCAATGCTTAAGTCAACGACTGTAGTAGAGAGAAATCTAGAGCATATGAAAGTAATTTAGGGTGCATTTGGATTGATTGATTTTAAATCCAATATATTTGAAAATGAATGGATTTCAAATAAATCCAAATACCTTGATTTGAAATTCATATATTGGATAATGTGGATTTGTGTATGAATTTCAAACACATCGTAAATTTTTGTTAAAAAAAATAAAACTTCTAAATATTTTATTAATTGGCATTTAGTAAAATAAAGATATATTCTTATTATTTTTATAAATAATTATATTTTTATACACTAATAAGACTGTGAATTTGAAATCCATTAAAACTGAACTAAAACTTAAAGAGGAATTTGAAATCCATTGATTTTGATTTATAACCAAAACAATAGTGTGAATTTAGCTAAGGATTTCAAATCACTCAATAGAAATCACCCCATCCAAATGCACCCTAGAGTAATTAATTGAACTTACATACAAATGAATATTGATGGACTTTTTATACCTGAGATGATGGGCCGCATGAGCTTAGTGTCATGAAGTGCTGCTCCTGGACTGTAGTACGCCTCGTGGGTCGTAAATAGTGGACTAAGTCTCATGGGCCGCTCAATAATGGTTTGGGCCTCATGAGCAAATTGGCAATATTTAAATCCAATAATAAATAATCGTAAGTGAATAATTATAGAATAATATTATTAAATAAAAGAAATATAATTACGATTTTACCCAACAAAAACTATAAAATACATTTGTAGTATATTTACAGAATTATTGGTATGTTGTTAACTCGACACACACTTATCTAAAATTTGATATGATTTCTACATTTTCCATGTATTTATAGTTTCATCTAAAGTTTTGAGCACCCAAAGTCTTTTTTATTTAATGATATGTTTCAAGGTTGGTAGATGAGTGTCCGACAAATTTCCAATGTGGTCAGATTAGAATAATCTAAATTTTGTGAAATTTATGCAAGTATTTGATGCAGGGTCAAATCATAATTACACTTTAATTAATTTAATTCGTCAATTATGGAATTATCAGTCCATATTACCATTGGGCCAAGTCATTGTATCAGGTCATGAAGCTTAGATTGTTATATCAGATCATCATGGCTCCACTCATTACATCAAGTCCACGAGGCCCATTGTCCCAGGTAATCAGGTATTAGAAATGACATTGGAGTAGGACGGAGTGGGTACTTGAAGACAATGGGGGCAAAACCGATCATCGGTGTAGAGTAAAAAATTATTATAATATCATAAATACAAAATAATTCAAATAAAAATGAAATAAAATGGAACAAGAAAAAAATTATCATAAAATTGTAATATATAAGTATATTTATAAGTTTTTTATAATTGTGTTTTATTTTATTAATGTATTTTATTTATTAATATATTATTTTTAATGTATATATGTTAGATATAATATTAAGTACATAAAATTTACATTATCATATATATTATATATGTAAAACATATCTTAAATATATTTTAAGAAATAAAAATATGAGATGGGGTGTGGCGCGTCAGGTTCTTGCAGGGCGAGTGATACCTGTGCCCGTCCACTTCACCTTTGCTTTGGTCATGGGGTGGGCGGGCGACCCAAGCACGAGATTTAGGGTGGGTCGGGCAAAATTGTCATCCCTACCAGATTATAAATAACCCATCAACACTCATTTGGAAAAAAGGACAATTTAACTATGTAGACTTTGTTTTGTAATCTAAGGTATCATGCACAATTAATTATAGTGATAAAAACAGTTAACACCCCAAACTATTCAGGTTTTTACACTTAGCCATACGAAGTTTGAAACGTTACACTTTGCCACCTCAACTTTACAAAATTTTGCACTTAGCTTAAAATTCCATATTTACCCTTAGTTTCATGAAAGTTGGTTTTCAGTTTACCCTCTAAACTTTAAAGTTGTTGCACTTTACCACCTAGACGATAAATTTTATTGTATTTTCTACATTTACTCCTCAAGGTCTTGCGATCCTCGAAAATGGTATCAGAGCCTAGGTTTATTAAGAACTTTTAGTTAAATTTATTATACTTATGTAACTAACAATTGGTGAAAAGAATTTCTCCAAGAATATGGATCTGGACAATTGTCCAAGATGTTTACCATACAGGACATATCGTCAAAATTTGACGATATATGCACAAGAACACCAAGATAAGATAGCATATTGGAACAACCAATATGTTGAAAAGGAACTTGCAGGAGCCGATAGGGAAACCTTGAGACAATGGGAAAGAAAAGTGGCATATTATATGAGTTTCTTCACAGTAAACCAAATATTATATGTCGATCTGATGAATCGTCAGGAAGCAGTCCATGAAAATGCCCATCAAAATCATGATTCCTGATGGAGTACCAGAATGAAACGAGATACTTCCAGACACATCTAAGATTTCAAAAGATCTTAGAGAGATCCAGAAGATGGTGCAGAGTTATGTCAACTTCCATATTCATCTACCAACACAAGTTCATCAGATCCAAAATCAGATGGAGATGATGGTGAAATATCAGAAGGAAACTCTTGAAATCCTTCATGATAATCAGAAACGAGTCGAACGGGAGGATGCACCAAGTTCTTCGGGGAAGAAAGAAGCGATCGATTTCGAACAAAAGGCCCTATTTACACCAAAAAGGGAAACCAACCGAAGTTGTACTAAAAATGACAAATGATGAAAATATGATTGCTATCATCAAGGGAAAATCTATCACAAACTAAAGGTGATGGATATGGAGAAGATAAATCTTAAAGATCTACATGACCTTGCAGAATCCTTCGCGGGATTAGGAATTGTAGATTTAAAGATGAATGCAGGAGATAGATCAGCTTTGCTTACTCTTGACCAACATGGAAGACCACCTCCACCACCACCAGCAAATCCCAACGTTGAAGTGATGGCTCAAAAGCTACCTCTAAAACCGTAGGCAAGTGCACCTATCGTTTTGTAGTGTAGATTATTGAGTACCGAGTGTCATTCCCACGAGGATTGTAAGTACTAATAATTACCGTCTTTTTGTTATTTAATCTAACAATTTTTGAGTTTTTGTTTGATGAAAAAGGAAAACAAATTATAAATTGTAAAAATGAAGGAAGATTTGTAAAATAAGAAATCAAGAGATAGAAATGTGTTTGAATGTAAATCCCTCTAGAATGTTTTTGTGATTTGACAAGTTAAAAATACAACCGTAAGCCCTTAAGCAAAAACCAACCTCTTTTAATAAAATCTCATGTTATGTGGATCAGAGAAATTCGATTTAAGTTAATCCCTTTCTCAAGGCGAAAAACTCCTAATCTCAAGTTGATTAATCAAATCTCTTTCTAGTTAAAACCCCAAGATTGCATTATAACGATTTATGAATTCCCATATTAGGTTTGACCCTAATCCGGAAGATTTATGTCGCCCCATATCTAGGATTGCATGCAACTCTTTTCACTTATACAATTTCTTTTTCACCATAAATCTTTCGATTACCCGATGAAGAAAAGATATCAAATTAATATACCGGAAATATTAACTCAATTGAGATAAGCATGATATAAGTGAATCACACAAGACATGATAATTTTATTAAAAACATACAAACCTCAATCACAAATCCATTCTAGAGTTCATTACACTCAAACACTAAGATTTTAGCTACTCATGATCTTGACAAAAGAGTAAATTACACAAGAAGATTTAAGTATTGTAGACATGGTGTACTTATCTTTCTCAAAATCTTAATGGACTTCTTCCTTGATTGATGATGTTGTTCCAAGTCTTCTTCTCCAATATTGCCCCAAGCTTTCTTCTCCAAGACCTCTTGATCCCAATTCTACTTAATGAAGTGAATACAATGAATATTTCCGAGTATCTAATGAATGAATCTCCCAATCTCAACCTTTGGCTTTTATAGGCAACCAATACATTGATAGTACTCTCTTTTATTAAACAATCACCCCCATTTTCCTTGTTGGTTGGTGAATTCTTGTATTCAAGTGATGAGGGAGGGGACATGGAGACATGTTTCAAAGAAAATAGGGTGTTAAAAGTGTACAAAAGTGGCCAAAATGGGTTGGTTGGTGAGTTTTCCCCAAATTCCGCAAAGAAAAGTTGCAAAAAGAGGTCCGGACATGCCGTGTAAAGACGGCTAGGCGTCGGCCGCAATAAATTTTCAAGACACGCCTGACACGGCCGTGTTGGACAATGTACGACACGACCAGGCCGTGTTCGGGCCTGTTTTGTGCGATTTTTCCTCCTCTTTTGATCCCCTTCAACATGGCCGTGTTCGGTGACACGGTTTGGCCGTTTTGGACCATTTTTCCAATTTTTATCCAATTTATTTCCTTCTTTTTTGAACATGGCCATGTTACTTGACACCCCAAGTCATGTTGAGTGATTTTCTTGCCTTTTTTCAATTAATATTGGCTTCACATTGCTCCAAATTGCTCCACCTATAATGTTAAACACATCACACGATGAAATGCTACAGAAATACTTGAGAAACTATGATTTTTCTAACAAAACAATTCAAAAACTATTGAATTAATAATACAAAATATGTACAAAATGACACTTATCAAACCGCCTCCAACTTGGAAATTTTGCTTGTCCTCAAGCAATTTTTAAAACAAAGAGATGGGTTGAAAACAAAAAGAGATATCTATTTTCACAATTTCGACATGATTGAAGTGAACTGCTAACCTTTTCCTTCCCAATTAAGCCAATCCATCCGTTTTTTTCAAATCAACCAATTTGTTAAAAAAAAAGAGTGACTTCAATAATTGGAATCGTTCAAAACATCACAGTTGTCATATCACGAAAAATTTGTCGTTCATATGCTTAGATCAAATACAAAAATGTAATGATAAAAAGAGAAGTCCAAAACTCGGGTCGTTTCAATTGTTTTTTTCTTTTTTTTTATAGCAAATATAATTATAAAATCAGGACATTTTTGAGGCAAACTTCCACTAGGTTTAAATTTTGAATGTCTTTTCAAAAACTCCTAGGGTGGTGTCCCATATTCATATTTGTGTCGCCGTTTTACGTAAGAGACAAACATGGGGCTCATGAATGCTCCTAGTTACTAAGCAACAACAAAAAGGGGAATATAACCTCGATTTGTCCCTTTATATAACAGATTAGCACATTTTTTTTTCTTTTTTTTTTTTTCAATTTTTGTTTTTTTTTTAAACCCGAGTTATGGTTTCTCTAGTGATCATGACACAAAGTATCTAGATTTAAGCAAAGTGTCCAAGCTAACTTCATGACATTAAACTCTTTTGGCCAAATTCATCCTTTTACTAGAGTCACGCAGTTTAAAAACATTTTGGCAATTTGAGTTTTCAAAAGGATGACTTTTTCGGGATAAAAATGATCATAACCAATCCACAACCAACTTATCTAATTGTAAAAAAAATTTACCTCATTTTTGTTTGCAAGAAATTGATGAAGTGCATAAAAAGAAAACGAAATATCCACAAAGATAGCTAAAATACGCAAAGCTAAAGGAATTAGTTCAAATCCAAGCGTTCTAACAAATCTCACCACCCCCACTTCAAGGGTCACATTGTCCCCAATGTGAAGAAGGGATGTGATACAAAATGGAGCAAAAGAAACGAGAACTAAGACAAAGACAAATACGACCTTATGACGGTGGCGGGAAGTGTCCTTGAGAGAGGTGCCATTGGTGGAGTTGGGAGAAAAGGGCATTTTGTTGTTGTTGCTCCTCTCGAATGTCCCGAATGACGCCAAATTGCTGCTCCATCATTTGTTGTTGGCGATCAAGCATATTCTGCTAGCGTTCGAGCATCGTTTGTTGATATGATAACATGTCTCTTTGGTGTTGTTGCTCCCGTGAGAATAGCTTGAAAATTAACTTGTTCATGCGGTGGTGGTGGTGGTGGTGGGTGAGATGAAGGAGTATGGGGTGGTGAACCCCTTGGAGGGGATGGCGGTTCGGGAGCATCATCCTCTATGGGCGGTAGAGTGAGGCGAATTCTGTCAGTCTCCGGATTGTGCCGCATACCCATCAACCAATTGTCACGATTATGAATTGTAGTTCGTGCCGGGTCGGGAAGTAATAGGCGTTGGGGTGTATGTCGAAAAAGCAAGCAAAATTGATCATTGACTCTTTCAATTAATTTTATAGCAGTACATACCTCGAGATCAATACGCGTGCTTCCTCGCGCTTGTTGTAAATCCGTTAAGTCATACTCAAAGTGAAGAGCAATTGGGGTAATGAGGCCTCCAACAAGAATTTTACTACATTCGCCCCGCCCGACTTTCTAAAAATGGCGTGCTAAGTGAGACCCCCGTGTCGAGGTGTTTGCCGTAGACCATAGCCCACAAAAACAATAGTTCGTCCCTTCCTCAAATTCCCGTCACTTTCCCCTACCGAACAAGCAGGTTTGGCCATCACACGATGCATATAACAAAAACAGGGATTTATTACGCGTGATACTTTAGCACGGGAAGCAACATACTGACAGGAAGGGGCTATTTCATTCCAAAAACGCTGGGCATTAAAGTCGTTAGGAAAGCGTCTGTCACCGCCAATTGGAAGACCATATATTTGGTTGAAGTCGGCAAGAGTCAATGTATATTCTTGATTGAACAAGCGGAAAGAGATGAGGCCATCCCGAGCATGAGTTCCCGTGAGAATTTCGGCGTTAAATGAGCTAAGGAATTCCAGTGTGACGCGCTCATAGGTTGGTGATTTCGCACCCATGAATTGTTCCCAACCAACTTGCTCGAACATCCAATTAATATCTTCTTGTAGCCCAAGGGTCTCTAATGTCATGGCGTCCGGATACCTGGTGTTGTGCAATGGTTTACTCAACAATTGTTGATATCGGGTTGCTTGCTCGTCATCCCGGAATAGAATGCCGTGACGATTACTTGGTGGATTAGCCCGGGAGGGGCGGCGAGAGCCAGAGGGTCCCCCAGACCCGGAAGAAGCGGTAACTCGGCTTCGTTTTGACATGGTAGTCCTGAAAAAGGAACTTTGATAACAACCAAGTATACACCAATAATAGCCACAACAGAGAAACAAGTACCTCAAATAAGTCTATGAAACTCATATAGTATATGTTCAAATGCAACAACCAAAAATTCTCCATGGCTCAATGTAAATTATCACGATGGCAAGCAAAACCACACTAAGGTATGTCGTCAATTCATGATCATTATTTGATTTTATCAAGCAAACACCAACAAACCAACATGGTAATAAGACTTATCATGTAATAATAACAATTCCTCTAGCAATTCATAATATTCCTATGTCATCAATTTTTGAACAAGAGGATGCCAACAAGTGAATTCATATGATTTTATCAAGATAAATTCATGTAGTCCAAAGTATCATCTCAAGAATTCATGCTTCCAACACTTAAACATAAACACCCCTAAAAATTGCAAATAATCTCAAAAACAAAACAAAACAAATTTCCTAAAAAAAAATTTAAAAGAACACAATTAAAAAAGAGGAAGATAAAATTGAATCAAAAAAAAAAAATGAAACCCATACCTTTTATTGGAGACCCACAAGATAGATGTTGAAAACTCACAAAACACCCAATTTTTGAGAAATCAATCGGTAGAAGTGTTTGTAATGAAGGCAAGATGGTATTTTTGTGGAAGAATTTAAGTTTAGATGGAAGAGTGAGGTGAATTTGGGGGAAATTTTGGTGAAGAAGAGGGGTTTTTAGGGTTTGGGGATGAAAAATTTCGAAAAAAAATGCCCCAAATTCGACCCCCCTGTTTTTTGTACAGCCCGGACACGGCCGTGTCGGGCGACACGGCCTGGCCGTGTTCCGGGCTGTTTGGTGAATAAAAATCTTGGGCCCGAACACGGGCGTGTCGGGCGACACGGCCCGGCCGTGTTCGGGCCAATTTTCGATTTTTTTTTAAAGAAAAATGGGGAATTTGCGACACGGCCATGTCGGGAGACACGGCCATGCCGTGTTCCGGGCTGAATATTTTTTTTTATATCATTCCGAGTAAAAATGAATCCTAAGTAAAAATTGGAAACAAATTGACAAAAAATCATCGGGTTGCCTCCCGGGTAGCGCTTCTTTAGTGTCGTATAGCTGGACTATTTCACCTCTAATTGTGTGATGTATTTGGGGGATCCTCAAGCTTGAGGGAATCTCTATAATTATCATCGATGGTGCCCCCAAAATAAAGTTTAAGACGGTGTCCGTTTACCTTAAAGGTGCCCATTTCCTTGTGCGTAATTTCGATAGTCCCGTAAGGAAACACTTGAGTAATAGTGAATGGGTCGGACCACCTGGATTTTAACTTACCCGGGAATAGGCGAAGTCGGGAATTGAATAGTAACACTTGATCACCTGGTTGGAATTCCCTCGTGTGCTTAATGTGCTTGTCATGCCATTGTTTAATTCGTTCTTTGTAAATTTTCGAATTCTCATATGCCGAATTTCGCCATTCTTCGAGTTCGTTAATCTGCAATAAACGGTTATTTCCTGCACTTGACAAATCATAATTAAGCATTTTAATAGCCCAAAAGACTTTATGTTCAAGCTCAACCAAGCAAATGACATGCCTTACCATAGACGAGTCGGTATGGGGTAGTCCCAATTGGCGTTTTGAAAGCCGTTCTATAAGCCCAAAGGGCATCATCGAGTTTGATGGACCAATCCTTGCGAGAGTGCCCAACCGTTTTTTCCAAAATTCGTTTTAATTCGCGGTTGGACACTTCGACTTGACCACTAGTTTGGGGATGATAAGCGGTCGCGACTCGGTGTGTGACACCATAACGCTTTAAAACCTTGTCAAATTGATTATTACAAAAGTGAGTGCCTCTATCGCTAATGATGGCTCGTGGTGTACCAAACCGAGTAAAAAGTTTTTTGAGAAAATGCACCACCACTCGAGCATCATTTTTAGGTAAAGCTTGAGCCTCTACCCACTTAGACACGTAGTCAACGGCCACCAAAATATATTTGTTACCAAACGACGCAGGGAAAAGGTCCCATAAAATCAATACCCCAAACATCAAAAATTTCACAAACAAGTATACCGTTTTGGGCATTTCATTTTTCGAGAAATATTCTGCTCGTTGACAACTATCACAAGTTTCAACATACCGTTTTGCGTCTTTGAAAAGTGTAGGCCAATAAAAGCCCGACTCAAGGATCTTGCGTGCCGTAGTATTTGCTTGATAATGTCCACCAGTGGGTCCTTTGTGACAATGATTCAAAATGGAGATTGTTTCAGGAAGTGCAACACACCTTCGTATGATTTGATCCGCACAAACTTGGAAGAGGTGGGGATCGTCCCAAATATAATACTTGAGGTCCGAAAAGAATTTCTTCTTTTGTTGATGGGTCATCCCTTTTGGGAGAACTTTTCCTGCAAGATAATTAGCGAAATCTGCAAACCAAGGAACATCAATTGAAATTGAGTTGAGGGCAAAGAGTTGCTCATCTGGGAAAGAATCGTTGATATGTCCATTGTGTTGCTCATCGGTGCCGGAGTGCTCAAGCCGAGATAGGTGGTCGGCGGCAAGATTTTCGGCACCCCGTTTATCTTTGATCTCCACATCGAATTCTTGGAGTAAGAGAACCCATCGAATTAGTCGTGGTTTTGCGTCATTTTTGTCGAGCAAATAGCGTAAAGTAGAGTGATCCGTATAAACAATGACTTTGGATAGAATCAAGTATGAGCGAAATTTGTCAAAGCGAAAACCACCGCAAGTAGTTCCTTTTCGGTAGTTGTATAGTGGGATTGAGCAGGATTCAAAGTCTTACTTGCATAGTAAATTGGCCGGAAATGTTTATCTTTTCGTTGCCCAAGTACCGCTCCTACCGCATAGTCACTAGCATCACACATGAGTTCGAACGGTTGAGACCAATCCGGAGCCACCATGATGGGAGAAGTGGTGAGTTTTTCTTTCAAAGTGTTGAATGCTTGGAGACATTCATCGTTGATATCAAAACGCATCCTTTTCTAAAAGGCGAGTAAGCGGCCGGGCGATTTTTGAAAAATCTTTGATAAAGCGCCTATAAAACCCGGCGTGCCCCAGAAAGCTTAGGATAGCCTTCACCGGCGGGTGGTGGCAATTTGGAAATTGTATCAACTTTCGCTTTGTCAACTTCAATTCCCCAGCAAGAAATTTTATGCCCCAAAACAATTCCTTCTTGTACCATGAAGTGGCATTTTTCGATTAAGTACCAGGTTAGTCTCTTCGCAACGAACAAGGACTTTTTAAGATTTGCAAGACAAAGATCAAATGAATCCCGAAAAACCGAAAAGTCATCCATGAAGACTTCCATGATTTCTTCTACAAGCTCGTCAAGATGGCAAGCATACAAAGCGTTGAAAAGTTGCGGTGCGTTGCACAACCCAAAAGGCATGCGTCTATAGGCGAAAGTACCGTAGGGACAAGTGAAAGTGGTTTTCTCTTGGTCCTCCTGCTATCGGATCTGAAAATAACCTCGACATGCCATCAAGGAAGCAATAATAGAGGTGACGGATAAACGTTCAAGCATTTGATCAATGAAAGGTAAGGGAAAATGGTCCTTGCGAGTAGCATCGTTAAGTCGTCGGTAATCGATGCAAACTCGCCAACCTATTATCGTTCGCATCGGAATAAGTTCATTCTTTTCATTTGGTACCACCGTCATCCCACCTTTCTTTGGGACCACTTGAATCTGGACTTACCCATTTATGTCGGCCGAGATTGGATAGATGAGCCCAACATCTAGTAGTTTGATTACCTCTCGCTTTAACTACCTCTTTCATGTTTGGATTTAAGCGACGCTGAGGTAGAACAACCGGCTTGAAATTTTCCTCCATCAGAATCTTGTGAGTGCAAAAGGAAGGATTGATCCTCGAATGTCGGAGATTTTCCATGCGATGGCCTTTTTATGTTCCGTAATATTGCCAACAATCTATCCTTTTGATGAGAAGATAAATTGGAGGAAATAATTACGGGAAGTTTGGCGTTCTCGGCTAGAAATGCATATTCCAAGTGTTCGGGTAACTCCTTCGGCTCCAACGGTGGTGGATCCTCAATGGATGGTTTGATATGCCCCACCGTGAGTTTTCAATTTTTTCGAACTCTTTACGCTCGTTGGTTCGTTTTCCTCCAATGCGAGTACAGATTCCCTAAGAAAGGGGTTTTCATCCGATATACCCGCACTTTGAACAATACAAGTCTCCAAGAATTCATTAGAAATCATGCTTGGTAGAGAGTTGGTTATCTCCATATCGATAAGATCAATAGCAAAACAAGAGTCATCTTTATCTATCGTATTTTTCATTGATGTAGCGATTTTAAAAATGACTTGTTCATCTTCGACTCTTAAAATTAGTTTGCCATCATGCACGTCAATGATTGCCTTAGCAAAGAGCTAAAAATGGACGCCCTAGGATCAATGGGACTTCGACATCCGTATGCATATCAAGAATTACAAAATCGACAGAAATATAAACTTATCGACTTTGACCAAAACATCTTCAACAATGCCTCTAGGATATTTAATAGATCGTCACCTAATTGCAGGCTCATCCTAGTTGGTTTTGGCTCCCTGACCCATTTGTTTGAATAAATCATAAGGCATCAAATTAATGCTAGCCCCTAGATCGCCAATGCCCGATCAACAGTCAAATTACCGACATGACAAGGAATAGTGAAACTCCCCGGATCTTTGATTTTCTCGAGGTAACTTGTTTTGCAAAATTGCCGAGCATTCCTCATTTAATTGCACCATGGATATTTCTTCAAGATTCTTCTTATTTGAAAGAAGATCTTTTAGGAACTTGGCATATTTTGGCATCGTGGAAAGGGCTTCAACAAAAGGAATATTGATGTGCAATTGTTTAAATAAATCCAAGAACTTACCAAATTGGTCGTCATGTTTGTCCTTACGCAATCGACTTGGATACGGAATAGGTGGTTGGAATTCGGTACCATTTTCTTTGTTTCCTTGGATACTGTTTGTCTTTTTGTTGTATGGGCGTGGGTTCGTCCTCCGCATCCGTCATTGCCTCTAGCTTTGTTCCACTCCTTAGAGTAATTGCTTTTACCTATTCTCTTGGATTTGGCTCGGTGTTGCTAGGTAAGCTCCTTGTGGCCTTCGGAGATCATTTTGGCAATTTGACCAATTTGATTTTCCAAGTTGCGAATGGATGCTTCTTAGTTCCTTAAGGATGTTTCGGTGGCCGTGAAATGGGTTTCCGTTGTTTGGACGAATTTGGATAGTAAGTCCTCCAAACTTGGTTTTCGCGGTTGGAAACCGGGAGGTGCGTATGAATTGGGGAGTGCGTTTGGATTAGCCTGTTGACTTGATTTCCCCAACTAAAGTTCGGGTGTTGACGCCAACCTGGATTATAAGTGTTGCTGAAAGGATTATTTTGAAAGGGTCGAGATTGATTACCTAGATAATCCACTTGTTCATGCGGCGGTATCGCATGAGGGCAATCTTGGTGGTTGTGCGATCCTCTACAAGTCTCGCATGAGAAGGCTTGTTGTGGTGGTGGTTTTGGAGCTGCCAACCCATTGATTTTCTGAGTTAGAGCTTCGACATGTGCGGCTAGTGTCACCACCACGTCCGCATTATATACTCCCACTGACCTGTTGGTCTTTCCTCGTACGGATTGCCATTGATAGCCATTCATGGCCATTCCTTCTATGAGATCTTGGGCGGCTTTGGGTGTTTTATTGTTCAATGTCCCCCCCGCCGCCGCATCAATCATCTGCCTTGTCGATGAGAGCAACCCATTGTAAAATGTTTGGACTTGCATCCAAATGGAAAGACCATGATGTGGGCATTTTCGCAGCAATTCTTTGAATCTCTCCCAAGTGTCGTACAAGGTTTCATCGTCCTCTTGAGTGAATGAAGAGATCTCATTCCTCAATCGTGCGGTTTTAGCGGGTGGAAAATACTTTAGAAGGAATTTTTCCGCCATAATGCTCCATGTTGTGATTGTTCCCTTTGGTAAAGTGTTTAGCCATTGTTTAGCCCGTCCCCGAAGAGTAAATGGGAACAAGCGTAAACGGATGGCATCGTCGGAGACTCCATTTATTTTGAAAGTATCGCAAATTTTGAGGAAATTCGCGATATGATTATTGGATCTTCGTCCCAGGAGGTCGTCGAATTGAACAAATTGTTGCACCATTTGAATGACATTCGGTTTGATTTCAAATTATTGGTGCAAACAAATGGGCCTTACGATACTAGACGACGTTCCGTCCATAGATGGCTTGGCGTAGTCGTACATGGTTCTTTGTTGTTCATCCGCCATATCGGGATCCTTGCTTTCGTTAGTATCCTCCTCGTGGTCTGTACTAATACTTTCCTCTGTGTTGCTACCGGCGGTTTCGCGCTTCCAAATTCGGCGACGAGTAGGCATGCACTGTGGTAAACAAGGAGGATTAGTATAATCCAATACTTACAAAGATAGATACCTAGAAAGACAATTGATGAAAATAAAAAAAATGATTAAATTAACAAAAATAAGGTGTTCTTAATATTACAATCCCCGGCAACGGCGCCAAAAACTTGATGGCTCAAAAGCTACCTCTAAAACCGTAGGCAAGTGCACCTATCGTTTTGTAGTGTAGATTATTGAGTACCGAGTGTCATTCCCACGAGGATTGTAAGTACTAATAATTACCGTCTTTTTGTTATTTAATCTAACAATTTTCAGAGTTTTTGTTTGATGAAAAAGGAAAACAAATTATAAATTGTAAAAATGAAGGAAGATTTGTAAAATAAGAAATCAAGAGATAGAAATGTGTTTGAATGTAAATCCCTCTAGAATGTTTTTGTGATTTGACAAGTTAAAAATACAACCGTAAGCCCTTAAGCAAAAACCAACATCTTTTAATAAAATCTCATGTTATGTGGATGTAGAAATTCCCGATTTAAGTTAATCCCTTTCTCAAGGCGAAAAACTCCTAATCTCAAGTTGATTAATGAAATCTCTTTCTAGTTAAAACCCCCAAGATTGCATTATAACGATTTATGAATTCCCATATTAGGTTTGACCCTAATCCGGAAGATTTATGTCGCTCCCTATATCTAGGATTGCATGCAACTCTTTTCACTTATACAATTTCTTTTTCACCATAAATCTTTCGATTACCCGATGAAGAAAAGATATCAAATTAATATACAGGAAATATTAACTCAATTGAGATAAGCATGATATAAGTGAATCACACAAGACATGATAATTTTATTAAAAACATACAAACCTCAATCACAAATCCATTCTAGAGTTCATTACACTCAAACACTAAGATTTTAGCTACTCATGATCTTGACAAAAGAGTAAATTACACAAGAAGATTTAAGTATTGTAGACATGGTGTACTTATCTTTCTCAAAATCTTAATGGACTTCTTCCTTGATTGATGATGTTGTTCCAAGTCTTCTTCTCCAATATTGCCCCAAGCTTTCTTCTCCAAGACCTCTTGATCCCAATTCTACTTAATGAAGTGAATACAATGAATATTTCCGAGTATCTAATGAATGAATCTCCCAATCTCAACCTTTGGCTTTTATAGGCAACCAATACATTGATAGTACTCTCTTTTATTAAACAATCACCCCCATTTTCCTTGTTGGTTGGTGAATTCTTGTATTCAAGTGATGAGGGAGGGGACATGGAGACATGTTTCAAACAAAATAGGGTGTTAAAAGTGTACAAAAGTGGCCAAATGGGTTGGTTGGTGAGTTTTCCCCAAATTCCGCAAAGAAAAGTTGCAAAAAGAGGTCCCGGACACGCCCGTGTTGGGCAGCACGGCCAGGCCGTGCTGCAATAAATTTGTTGAAGACACGCCTGACACGGCCGTGTTGGACAACACGGCCAGGCCGTGTTATGCGACACGGCCGTGAAACAGACGACATCGCCAGCCGTGTTATGCGACACGGCCGTGTTATGTATTTATTTCGCCAGGCCGTGTTCGGGCCATTTTGTGCGGTTTTTCCTCCTCTTTTGATCCCTTCAACATGGCCGTGTTCGGTGACACGGTTTTTTTTGGACCCTTTTTCCAATTTTTATCCAATTTATTTCCTTCTTTTTGAACATGGCCATGTTACTTGACACCCCAAGTCATGTTGAGTGATTTTCTTGCCTTTTTCCAATTAATATTGGCTTCACATTGCTCCAAATTGCTCCACCTATAATGTTAAACACATCACACGATGAAATGCTACAGAAATACTTGAGAAACTATGATTTTTCTAACAAAACAATTCAAAAACTATTGAATTAATAATACAAAATATGTACAAAATGACACTTATCATGAAGAAAGTTCGGGCTCAAATCTTGGATACCAGGATGAAAGAATGCCTCACGTCGGAGATTTTACTACAAGGAGAGATCATATTATAGGAACTCGACAATCCAAAAGGCCAAATTTATATAATACGCCTTATGGAAGATCGCAGCTCGATCCCATACATCCATATGGTTTGATGCTAAATCTGGATATCCCAGATTTTAAAAATCGAGAATTCCTTATTGATGAATGGGCAGCAGCTATGAGGATTGCAGCAGGTACCCTCGATTTTACGAAGGAAGAAGTACAGCAGGTACCCTCGATTTTACGAAGGAAGAAGTAATCTTACTCCTTGAGATGAGTCTTGAAGGATCTGCAAAGATTGCATGGGATATGACCGAAGCAAATATGAAAAGCACGGTCACATTTTGAGAATCATTGAAATGAATTGTCGATAATATGGCCAAATTATTCAAAAATTCATTTTATCAAAGACATGCTATTTTGAGGGATTAGAAGAAGGAAAAAGAAAAAGATACAAACAAGCCTCTCTTTGCCTCGAGTTACATGATATTTATCATATTGATGAATATATAAAGTTGTTCACCGAGTACAGATGGAAGTCAAGGTGGGAGACAAAGAAGCTTCACAACTATTCTTTGCGAAGATTCTGAGTCCCTGGAGAGAAATGCTTATAAGGGAATACAAGAATGCGGTGATTTAGATACAAAGTGGTTAGAAGAATGTCTTTCCTAAAGGCCAAGTTATTCAATGGTGCTACTACGCAAAGACTATACAGAATTATAAGAGATTACAAGGAATTAACAAAACAATTCCTCTATGTTGCATAAATGATGATATCCCAACAGTTGTGGGGGGTCAAACATGGCGGTATAAGAAGAAGAAGGAGAGAAGCCATCCATACAGTCGTGAAAGTATCAGTAATAGAAGTAGGTCTTCATGGAGACCTAGGAGGTTCTGGTCAAAACAAAAGGCCCGAAGTTACAAATCAGGGCAAAAACCAGCACCAAGCAGGAGTAGAACCTCTTCATCAGGCTCGAATCAAGGAAGTACCAGCAAAACCCAAGGAAGAAGAACTTTCAGGCGAGCTCATACTAGAGCCAATGAAAATTTCAAAGATTGTAATTGCTGGACATGCGGAGCAAGAGGGCATTAAACGATTAGTCAGACAGTTCGAAGCTACACCAGAAATCGAAGAAGATGTCTACTATCAAGATCTAGTATAGGTGTATCAATTTGAGGATATACCCTCAGATGAAAGCATATATGAAGAAGAGATCTGTTCTGACGATGGAAGTGAATCTAGTTCAGAATCAGAATCAAGAAGAAATTCTTCAAAAGACGGTTATGGAGTGTTTGATAAATGTTTTTATCATAATTTTGATGATTTTATTTTAAAGTATTTTTACACCAAAACAATATTTATAAATGTTGTCCAAATACTTTCGATTGTTTTAAAATGTTTCTACTAATTTTTTGGAGTATTTCCCGAAGTTTATTTTCGACAAAAATTGGACAACACTTCCATTTCGTGTTGGACCGGTCGCCCTATAGGGCAACCCGTGCCTGGAGATGTGTTTTGAAATAGAAAAATGCAACGGAAGAAAAATGGTGAGGTCGACCGGTCGACCAGGGCATCGACCGGTGTCTAGGAGTAAGTGTTTGAAACAGAACGCACTGGAGTTGTTTTTTGAGGTAGCTCGACCGGCTGGGCATAGGGTCGACCGGTCGGACCCCCCTTCGACCGGTCGCCCTGTGTAAAAATGTTGTTTTATTTTCAAACGTCTATTTTGTTAGATAAATGTTTTTATCAAGATTTTGATGATTTTGTTTAAATGAGTTTTTATACCAAAACAATGTTTGTAAATGTTGTCCAAATACTCCAAAATGATTTAAAATGTTTTTACTAATTTTTGGAGTATTTCTTAGAGTTTATTATTCGATAAAAATTGGACAATACTTTTGATGATTTTGTGTTAATTGGTTTTTACACCAAAACAATGTTTTAAATGTTGTCCAAATACTCCCAATTGATTTAAAATATTTTTACTAATTTTCTAGAATATTTCTTGAAGTTTATTTTTGACAAAAATCGGACAACATTTCAATTTTGAGGTCGACCGGTCGAACAAGAGGTCGACCAGTACCTGAAGAACGCACAAAATGAAACAGAACGTACTGGACATAAAAATGAGGGAGGGCGACCGGTCAAAGGAAGGGCCGACCGGTCGGACCCCCCTCCGACCTGTACCTGGATCACACTAAATTCTTTCCAACGTTCAAAGTTTTCTATAGGGCAACCGATCGTCCTGTGTAATTTTTGACAGCAAAATTTGTGCCGTTTGAACTCCATATCAGCAAGATTTGCTTTTGAGTTTTGTTCAATATTTCTACATCTTGTGATCCTCTTTTTGTAGACAAAAGTGAAGAAGGAGGAGCCTATGTCTATGAAGACTCTCCTATAAATAGAGGATGATTTGAAGACACAAGACACAACACACAAGCATACAATACAACAAGAAATCTGCAAAATTCTTCAAGCTTTCATTTTTACATTATTGTTATAATAGTCTAAGTTTTTGCACTTGCACAACCTTGAGGTCTAGGCTTTTTGTTCTTAATTACACTTGCACTCAAAGTTTGTATACTTCATTTATTGAGTTGTAATCTTGAATTTTTCTATCATCCAAAACAAGATATCCTTGTTAGTGTTCTTGTGGTAAGAACACACTTGGGTGATCTTAGGTGTTGAAGAGTGTGGTACTCTTCATAGGTGTTGAAGGAAGATTGTGGTAATCTCCTTGAAGGTGTTGTAAGAAGATTGTGGTAATTTTCAAAGGTGGTGTTGTATTAATTATGGTAATTAATAAAATCTTTTTTTCTTTTTGAAATCCACTTCGGATATACCGGGGTGGTAGTAGATTAGGCCCTAGGTGGGTTGAACTACTATAAATCATCGAGTGTTGTTTAATTTCCGCATTTACATTCTTGTCAGTTACTTGTTCATTCGAAAAAGAGGGAGATTTGCGAAAAATTGGCATAATCTATTCACCTCCCTCTAGATTATCGTAGCCACTTGGACTAACATATTTGTGCGCGACCGGTCGCCCTAATGTTTTGACAGCAAATTCTGACCATTGTGCAGCATACCAACTTTCCTTAAATTGTGGGATTGATTTCTAACAGCTATATTCTTGATTTTAGTTGTATTTTTCTGTAGATTTTCAATCCCCAAGAGGAGCCCATACATGATCTATCATCTCCTATAAATAGAGGAAGATTTGGAGCAACAAGTACAACAATTGAGATACAACACAACAAGATACATTCAAGCAAACACATTGGCTCTTCATTGTTATTATTCTTGTTGTAATTTGCCTAGCTTATGACTTTCACATCTTGAGGTCTAGGCTTATTTCTTGATTACACTTGCACTCAAATTGTATTATTCATTATTGAGTTGTAATCTTGATTTTTGTGGTCATCATTCAATACAAGATATCCTTGTGAGTGTTCTTGTGGTAAGAACACACTCGGATGATCTACGTGATAGGTGCTAGAAGACTGTGGTGATCTTCTTATTAAAGAGTGTGGTGCTCTTTGAGGTGTTGAAGAATTTGGTGTTCTTCAACATTGAAGATTGTGGTTATCTTCACAAGGTGCCGTTGAAGGAAGATTATGGTAATCTTCAAGGGAGATTGTGGTAATCTCCAAGGTGGTGTTGAAGAAGAGTGTGGTGCTCTACAAGGTGATGTTGTAAGGTGTTGTTGTATTAATTTTGGTAATTAATAAAATATTTTTTCTTTTTGAAATCCATCCCGGATATACCGGGGTGGTAGAGGATTAGGCCCTAGGTGGGTTGAACCTCTATAAATCGACGCATGTTGTTTACTTGCCGCACCTTTCATTCTTATCTTGCTTGGTTAATTCGAAAAAGAAGGCATAATCGAGAAAATGGAGATAATCTATTCACCCCCTAGATTATCGTAGCCGCTTGACTTACAAGTGGTATCGAGAGCAAAATCTTTGGCAAGCTGTTCCACATCGCGAGTAAAGAGGAACGATCATTGGCTACGAATAAAGTCTACCTTACGGCGCCTCCACCACCAAGCCACCACTATTTGATTCCAAAAATTATACATTTTGGAAAGAAAGAATGGAATGCTATCTACAAGGTTGCGGGTTCGATATTTGAAACACGGTCATTAATAGAGAATCCATTCCTATGAAAAACACACCTCACACCTCCAAAGCCTTCAAGGAGCTCAATGATGAAGAGAAGAAAATCATCTCCTTAAATGGTAAAGCTCTTAATATTTTGTATTGTCCACTTACCATTTTGGAATATGATCATATTGTAGGAATTAAATCGGCACATGAAGTATGGAGAAAATTAGAAGAAGTATATGCAAATGAAATGAGCCACACAAAAGCATCTACTTCTCAAATGGGTACAACTTCAAACCCAACAACATGGGGTGAGCTTCCTACAACTTCCGAAGATGATGAAAACGAACGTTGTCTTATGGGCTTCGAAGAAAACGAGGTAAGTTCTAAACCTTCTACTTCCTATGATAATGAATTACATAATGATTATAATGATTTGCAAAAAGATTTTGATGAGCTTCAAAATGAATTCCAAAGCTTACTTGTTAAATACAAAAATTTGAAAAAGAAATTCAATGTTTTGAAAAATTATAAGGATAGTTTATTTGCTTCCTATGAATCACTATCATGTGCTCACACCACCACTCTTGATAAGGTTAGAAACCTTGAAAAAGAAAATAGTACTCTTGTTGAGAATATTGATTGCATGAAAAATGATTTATTAAAATTCAACTTGAGTACCAATAAAATGTCCAATATTGTTGATGTTCATAGTTGTGATAATTTGAAACTAGAACTTGATCATAAGTCTAATGTTGTCAATCATATGAAAAGGAATCAAGTCTCTATGCATGTTGGTCATTATGCTCCTAGAATTATTACTTGCTTCTATTATGGTAAAAAAGGTCATACGGCTAATACTTGTCGGGGTAGAAATAGCTCTAATTATTTTTGGAGACCCAAAAGTCTCAAAGCTAATCCTAAAGGACCCAAACACTTGAGGGTACCACAAAACAATATCGTATTAGGTACCCGGTGGAATAATAATCAAGGAAACTTTATGCTGCCAAGAAGACATCAAATGACCGTCTCATTTAATCAAAGGAGAAGACATCACCACAATGAATTTCCAAGAGAAAAACATTATCAACAATGGGAAGGACATAATCCTTGGAAATTGAGCAATTGGTGAAGCTATCATCTACAAGATGATTTTCAAAGGGAAGATACCATCAACAATGGGAAAGACACAACCCATGGAAATGGCGTAATTGGTAAACCGTATCTCCTATTTAAATATGCATTTTATTTTGTTATTATGTATGTTTTATTTGTGCCTAAATTTTGAAAATGAGTTTTCAAATATTTTAAAATTAAGGTCTTCAATATATATTTGTGTTTTTAAAATTCTTTAAAGAAGACCTTGCATGATGTTTTTAAAACTCTTGTGCATTTATTAAGGCTAATATGTTTTATTATCTCCTATGGATTTTTATGGCATAAGTACTTGTGATATATCTTATTGCTTAGTCTACACTTGTATCATTTTGTTTGTGCAGGATTTGTTTAAGAATTGTCTAGGATATATATATCTTCACCAATGGATATTTGTCATAATGTGTCAAGAGGACCTTAAACTGTCGAGGTACGTTCACTCGTATTATTTTTAGAACTCGATGTTCTTTATGTCATAATCATGCCCTTGTCTCTCAAACCATTTCATTGCATTTCTTTTAAGTGATATTAAATGGATTTGCCGATTTTTTTAAAAGGGGCACTTTTTGAAATCATGTTTTAAATCGAGTCTCTTAATTTTTATTGGCTCGTAAATATTGGATATATTCCATGTTTGCACATCTGCTCGGTTTTAAAATGTTTGGGGTTCGATTTGCATTTTTGGTCAAAGTTTTTTTTCCAGAAAAACTGGTACCCAGAGCAGGTACCGGTCGACCAGGGGGTCGATTGGTCGGCCGCACCGGTCAACACCCTTGTCGATTGGGTGAATACAGACGGACAATGGGATTTTTAAAAACAGGGGTCTTTCAAATTTTTTTCACAACAAAACTTGAACCCCAAGCACTCTCTCTCTCTCCAAAATTCTCACAAAATCTCTCATTATCTCTCAAATTATTCCAATCTTTGAGTTTATATCACTCATTTCATCTTGTTTTCATGGCACACCGTCAATTCACCGGACAAAATCCTCAAAAGAGAAGAAGGAAGCATAGGAGAGAATCTTCTTCCAACCCCCAACAAGGCGAAAAGGTCAATTATGCGGCTATATTTGTGTATTGTTTGACCGAATCAAGAAGGCTTACTAAGAAGAAATATACATTGGGGAACTTGATTTGTCGACTTCTATACCTGTCGGGCTACCCGAAAAATGAGATGAATACTGAAATTCATCATAATGATTTTGATAATGATAACATACTACAAATGATAAGAATACGACGCACTTTACCACGGGTTCCCACTAAAGCCGCTAGGGGACGTACTCGAAATCCGCGACAACCTCGGGATGACTTCTTTAATGACAATGAGGTTGAAAATATTATTGGAAGAGGTAATGTAGGGGAACAAGAAGGGTAACAAGAAGACATGGAAGAAGAGAATATGGGGAATGAAGAAGAACACTATAGCGAAGGAGACGATGGAGAAAATGAAAATAAACTGGATGTTGAGAATTTGAGTCTCAAAGAAAGAATGGAAAAAGTGGAAAGAAAAACATTTAGAGATGTTGCATCTCTTAGAAAAGAGCTCCGGGAAGTGAAGGAAGAAAACGCAAAATTGAAGAGCAAAATGGGGAAATTTAAGAAATTCTTCAAGGAGCTTCTCCCTGTGGCTTGCTTCTCCTCGGATGAGGATTGACGTCCCTACCCCGTGTTTTTCATATTATCTTTGCATATTTTACCTTGTCTTTGATGTATTGCATTTTTATGAACTTTCTTGTATAACTCTATTGCACTAATGAAGTTTGATTGTTTGTTTTCTTGAAGGGGATGAACTAGCAAGAATGCTAGTAGCATATGATTGCTTGTGGTAATTATTGACTATGGTCTTGATAGAGTATTTGATGGTAAAAATACTCTTATTTATGGAAAATGGCATTGTTTGATATTTTGGATGAAAGGTATGAAGTACTTGATGGTAAAAGTCTTCTTTGGTGGCATTTGTAATGCCTTGATTTTTTTTTGCTTAGTTGTTTAGATTTATCTCAATTGGGTTGAACCCTTGAGAATATGTTTCTATCTTGATATTGTTGGATAATATTGGTTGAATGATGTTTTGTGCAAATTGGTGATGATATATTGGCTTGGCAAATTTTTCAAAGGGCTACACATCTTCTTTATTACTTGACGCCCGCCAAGTATTCGATAAAATGTTTCAAAGAAAAATTCATCACCCTCATGATTCTCTCGTTTTTAAAAGGCTTCCATATTTATAGAGATCATGTTTTGCCTTTACAAGCTTTTATAAGTCATTTGTTCAACTCTTCCCTCAGCTTTTGGAATTCTAAGCCTAATGGTAAATAGCTCGATATATTTGTGCATTTTGATATGATAATATGATGTGTTTATGGTACTAACATTCTTTTTTATGATTCCAAAGGGGGAGAAACGGGTTATAAGCTGATTAGCTTAGAAAAGCTAAAATAAGCTCGTGAAAGAAGCTATAAGCTATGGCTCCTTAAAGCCAAAAGATGTGAAACATACTTAGTCCATTTGTTGTATTATGGACTTATTTACAAGACTAATGATGTTTTTTTGACAGGGGAGCTTATAAGCTCGTAATTCTTATGGTTATATTGTAAAAGCTAAAGCTTTTAGCTTTTGAATGGTTGCCTATTTATTCATCTTGTTGTGCATGTTGATAGGGGGAGCTTGTGCTAATATTTTTGAAATACTTTACTCCCTTCCTTATGGAGCTTGTGCTAATATTTTTGAAATACTTTACTCCCTTCCTTATGGCTATGTTATTTGGAAATTTGGTCGCTTCAAACGGTTAGATATATTTTACCGGAAAATCATTTTTTGATTTCAAATTCGACCTCTTAATATTTCTTAAAATTGTTTTGGTTTGTAATCATCAAAAAGGGGGAGATTGTTTGATAAATGTTTTTATCATAATTTTGATGATTTTATTTTAAAGTGATTTTACACCAAAACAATGTTTATAAATGTTGTCCAAATACTTCTGATTGTTTTAAAATGTTTCTATTAATTTTTTGGAGTATTTCCCGAAGTTTATTTTCGACAAAAATTGGACAACACTTCCATTTCGTGTTGGATCAGTCGCCCTATAGGCCAACCCGTGTCTGGAGATGTGTTTTGAAATAGAAAAACGCAATGGAAGAAAATGGTGAGGTCGACCGGTCGACCAGGGCGTCGACCGGTCGCCCTGCATCGACCGGTGTCTAGGAGTAAGTGTTTGAAACAGAACGCACTGGACTTGTTTTTTGAGGTAGCTCAACCGGCTGGGCACAGGGTCGACCGGTCAGACCCCCCATCGATCGGTCTCCCTGTGTAAAAATATTGTTTTATTTTCAAACATCTATTTGTGCGCGACCGGTCGCCCTAATGTTTTGACAGAAAATTCGACCGCCAGTTGCATCAACTTTCCTTAAATTGTGGGATTGATTTCTAACATCTATATTCTTGATTTTAATTGTATTTTTCTGTAGATTTTCAATCCCCAAGAGGAGCCTATACATGATCTATCATCTCCTATAAATAGAGGAAGATTTGGAGCAACAAGTACAACAATTGAGATACAACACAACAAGATACATTCAAGCAAACACATTGGCTCTTCATTGTTATTATTCTTGTTGTAATTTGCCTAACTCATCACTTTCACATCTTGAGGTCTAGGCTTATTTCTTGATTACACTTGCACTCAAATTGTATTATTCATTATTGAGTTGTAATCTTGATTTTTGTGGTCATCATTCAACTCAAAATATCCTTGTGAGTGTTCTTGTGGTAACATAACTTAGCGCCTCTCCATGGTGATCCAAGCCTTCTAACTCTCTTCCTCACCACAATGTGTGTTTTTCCTCTCCAAATTATGAACTTTCATGTCTAAAATTTGATTTCTATGTATATCAATGAATGAATCAATCCTTCAACCCACACTCTTGGATTTTATAGACATTATTTTGGAGAAAGTATTCCTTAATAATGTCATCTTTTGATAGTTTAATGCCCAACTTTATGAGTTAGGTTGTTAGAATCATTATTTTCATGTGATCATGTGGGAAAGTAAGGAATAGGTGAAGCATAATGAGGTGTAAATGTGAAAAAAGAGTTGTCAAAAGGCTTGGTTGAAGTGCTTTCCCAAAATACCCTTCAAAATCGTGCGAAAACAGTCCGAAAACACGAGTGCTCAAAAGCGCCTGGCCATGTTTTTCACGCATTTGTTTGGGGTTGCCGTAGCACGGCCGTGCTTTGAAAGCACACCCTGGCCGTGCTTTTCACGCCATGGACATATTTTTCTCTTTTTTAGCTGATTAAAAGCATGGTCGTGTTTGAAAAGCACACCCTGGCCGTGTTTGTCTCGAAAGGCCCCGAAATGACGCGTTTAGCTTGGGATTTCGAGTGTTTTTGCATCCATAAACCCCGGGATATGTTTTGACATGAATCCATGGTCCGAAATCCATCAAAATTAGCTCCGAATGATCAATCTACACCAATAAAAGCACCTCACAGTAATATGAACTATGCACAATCAAAAACTCATGAAACTAACAACAAAATAACTCAAATTCTACTCAAATACACACATAAAACATGCATAAAAAGACATTTATCAGCTACTGCACCCCAGATATGTCAAAAGAAGATGGATAATCTCTTCAAGGATTATATTGGTTTCATGTTCGTATACATCGATGATATCTTAATTGCATCAAAGAACATGAAGGCACATCTCAAACATTTAGAAATATTTTTAGATGTTTGTCACAAAGAAGGACTAGTGCTTTATGAGAAGAAGGCAGTAATTGCTACAAGACAGATTGAATTTCTTGGAATTGAAATCGATGAATTTGGAATCATCCTACAAAACCATATTGTAGAAAAGATATAAGGATTTCCAGATACGCTGAAAGACAAGAAGCAGGTTCAGAGTTTTCTCGGAGTTGTTAATTTTACTGGAATGTTCATAAACAATCTAGCACATTACAGGAAGGTGTTTAGCCCATTGCTCAAAAAAGATGCTACGTTCAAATGGGAAGATGAACATCAAGAAGGAATAAAGCAGCTTAAAGAAGTTTGCAAAAAGCTCCCAAAACTCGCAATTCTACAAGATGTAGATAAACTGGTTCTATATACAGATGCCAGTGACTATTGGTGGGCAGCAGTTCTTACAAAAGCCACACCAAACTGCGAAGTGCCATGCAGATATTGTAGCAGTTTTTATACAAACAATGAAGTACATCGATGGCATATAAACGAGAAAGAATTCTTTTCAGTCAGAAAGGCTTTCAAAAAATGGCATTACTTTTACTGGCTAAAAAGTTTACTTTAAAAATTGATAATTCAAGTGTTAAGGCTTTTCTGAAAATAAAATTGAATTAAAACCAGAAAAGGCTAGAATACTTAGATGGCAAGTTGAATGCCAATATTATGATTATGATATTATCATTTTAAAATTTCATGAAAATATTCTTGCAGATTTTCTAACAAGAGATGAAGGGAATTGAAGCTGATTCCATCCTCACAGCCTCAAGACATCTTGGAGACCAGCTTGAAATGCTACTCCGAGAAATCAATACCTTGGTCATCAATGCTGATTTGTCCGGGAAATTACAAAGGAATGATCGGGACAAAGTAACTGATCGAATATGAGCATATGTCCGGTGTAACTCTCAGTTGAGAATGGCATTTCAGGGGCCACTCCTCCAGGCCGCTAATAAGCAAAAGGAGTGTTTCGAGTGCGGGGCTCCTAAACTCGTAGTAGGGGATTCAAGTACCGCTAGCACAGGTCCTAAGTTGACAGAAATGTTGGCCCAAGGAAAATATGATACTCCGGAGTCAAATCCCGAGTTATCATGTCAACCCAACGCGTCCAGGGTAAAGGACGAATAAATCAATCTTAGGCCTATGATGGGAAATTCTAATATTGATACTAATGAGATTAAAGTTTCTTCTTATTGGCAGGAATACCAGGCGAATTGGGAGAAACAGATCACAAGGCAAGGGATATCCCGGAAAGAACAAAGATCAATATTTCTGGAAAATATCCAAGGGTATGGATGCTTCCAAATTCCAACTCACAAGAAGTGAAACGGTGGTATGATTTTTAGGGCTTTGGCCTCGATCTATAAAACTTCGCCAGCCTTCTCGGAGATTAAGAAATTGGGATCTAGGAAGCAATTTACGATTGCTGGTCAAATACTGACAGCTTGAAACGAGGGGATACCTTGGAACTGTATTTTATAAGTGCAGCTCCAGAGCCTGTCGGAAAAGGCGGTCATGAAGCCTTTCATTACATTAGGAACTGACTGCGGTAACAAAGAGCCTTCAAAAATATCAAGGAGGCGAATTCAGAAGGGGTCCAATTAGCCATCACCTGTACAAAATTATCAAAACTTGCACAAAAACAAACCTAATACAAAAATGTTAGATAAATGTTTTTATTTTGATTTTGATGATTTCATATAAATGAGTTTTATACCAAAATGATGTTTCCAAATATTGTTCAAATACTTCAAAACATTCTCAATGTTTTTTACTAAGTTTTTGAAGTACTTCTTGAACTTATTTTTACAAAAATCGGACAACTTCTCTGTACTTAGGTCGATCGATTGTCCTATAGGGCAACCCCTACCTGAAAATTTCACAAAACAGAGAACAAACAGTGGAGTGACATATGGGAGGCGACCAGTCGCCTTAGGGGTGTGACCGGTGCCTGAAATGGGGTATTTTTAATGTCTTTCTTTTTTTTAATGGGGGACCAGCCACACACTAGGGGGACCGGTCTCACCCTAGGTCAATCGATCGCCCTAGCCTATCGATCGGTCCACCCCTCACGGCATCATGTGTTGAAATATTCTTCAACGGCTTTTAAATTCGAATTTGTTAGTGTTTTAATAGCAGAAATTATCCATTGCAGCAGACAATTCTCGTGAATTTGTGGCTTTCCTTCTAACAGCTATTTCTTGGAATTGCTTGATCTTTCTTTTTCATAAATTATTTATTTAGGAGGAGCCTAAGCTAGAAAGTATATCTTGGAGCTCTCCTACAAATACATGAAGGCTTGAAGGATAAAAAATAACAAACACAACACAAGCATACAACACAACAAGAAAAAATCAATAAATTCTTAGTTATTCACTTTCAACATATTTGTTGTAAAAGCTTAAGCTTATCACTTTCACATTTTGCTTATTAGGCTATTCTTTCTTGATTACACTTGCATATTCAAAGTTGTATAGATAATTTGAGTTGTAATCTTGATTGTTTCAAATCATCCAAAACAAGACATAGTTGTTAAGTGTTCTTGTGGTAAGAACACACTTGGTTGATTATCCGGTGTTGAAGAGTTTGGTGCTCTTCATTATTGTAAGAAGATTTTGGTGATCTTCATAGGTTGTGTTGTAAGAAGAGTGTGGTACTCGTCAAGGTAAAGGTTGTAATAGTTTGGTATCTATTAATAAACTTTTTCCTTTTCAAAATCTATTCGCACATATCGAGTGGTAGAGCACGTAGCCCTAGGTGGGGTTGAAGCTCTCTAAATCATTATTTGTTGATTTTATTTTTGCATTCCTACTTCTTCATTATCTTCATATTTGAAAAAGAAGGTGTAAATTGGAAAATCGGGAAAATCTATTCACCCCTCTAGATTTGCGTAGCCACTTGGACTAATAAAAAATACTCATAATACCCACAATTAAAATAATCCACACAATACTATAGAATACAAACATGCACATATACTAAAGATTCACACAACAGGAGAAAACTCTCCCTAAATCAAAGATCCAATAGATAAGTTCAAACCATAACAAGCAAACCAGGTTACTGATATGAAATTAAAAACTTGTCTAAAAGCAACCCATAATTAAAATTGTTCAGTTACATATTCATCTCAACCACCAACGTTGTCACATGTACTGACATCACTTCAAACATCATTTAGCATACATAGAAGCAATAGTTTTTGTGCTACTTTTTTCTCCCCCATTTTGTACAAAAAAGATCGAGCTTAGTAACTCCCCTTCAAATGAGTGTAATACTCAAGTCAAAATAAATTAAAGAGTAAATGAAAGTAAACTTGGTGAAGGTGAAATTAAAAAAAAAACTAAAGGTTTTGTTTCTGCTTAAAATATAAGGGGTGAATCTTTTAATATTGTAAAAACGAACTTGAGCACTATGTTCATCATCCATTTTTAAACAATAATTGATGAGTGTGTATATCTGCATGAGTAAATGTGCGTGACAATTTTTTTTTAATTTTTGTTTTATTTTTTAAGAAAGTAAATATAAAAAGATGAATTGATAAATTTGGTATTTAAAAGTCACAAATCATGCACCCAGTCAAAACTTCTCATAGTCATTCCACTAAAATTAAGCACCAAGAAAATAGGAAATGGATTTGGAAAAAAAATGCCACTCATATATATCTCCACTTTAAATCAGTTATTGAAACATTTTCACCATTAAATGCATGCTCTAACAATGTCTAAAAATGTAAAAAATGCAGAAAAATAAAGAAATACAAACACACACACATAAAAGTAAAAATCCCCTAAAACGTTCATAAGAAGTGTTGCCACATTTGGCTAAACACCTCAGTTTTCTTTAAGATCAATATTTTATGTCCATTAACAGATCTAATAATGGTATTTCCTTGAATAAATTCTTAATTTTGCCCAACAATCTTTTTATGTTTTTTATGTTTTTTTTCTTTTCTTTTTCATTTTTTTAAAATATATGTTCACAAAAGCTCTTATTTGTCATGTCATTGTTTCACATGGAACATGATAACAAAAATGTGAAAGATTCCTCAACTACTCTAATGACTTGCAAACAGTGGAACCAAGTCCAAGTTACAATTTTCGCATGTGGCATAATTAGGTGTGGCCACGGTTCTGGAACTGTCGGTTCCGGTTCCTCATTTTGAAGGAACCAGAACCGGAACCATTGCCTTACGGTTCTAGTTCTAAAATTAGAACCGACGGTTCCGATCCGGTTTGGAACCCGGTTTCTCTACGGTTACAATTCCAGTTTTAACCGGAACCGTTTGTTTATCTTTTGATATTTTTTCTTGATTTCTTAAAATAGTTTATCAATTTTAGTTAAAAAATAGGGAAATAAAGAAAAATACTTGGACTTAATATTCAATAAAGTTTTATACATAATATTAATAAAAATATTAAACTATTTATATATACTATTAGAGTATAGAAGAATCAAAGTTCACGTAGTTCACTTATAAGATTTGGTCTAAAACTTGTCTCATGTAATTATGAAAATAAAACATCATAATAAATATTTAACATTTCTTATAGCATGTATTTACCAAAATAAAATTGTTGGTTTTAACTTTAAAAAACGGTTCCATTACAGTTCCATCACGGTTCCACAGACGGTTCTAATCGACGGTTAAAACCACTGGTTCCACGATTTTGAGACCAGAAGGCTGGAATCGAAGGCTTACACGTTCGTTCGGTTTTAGACCCGTAGACCACGGTTATGGTTTAGGAACTGTTGACCACGGTTCTGGTTCCGGTTCCAGTTTGGAACCCGGTTTTAGTTCCATTTGGCCACCCCTAGGCATAATCATACTTAAGATAAAAGACCCCTCAACTACTTAGTAACAAAGATCAAAGATCAAAAAACGTACACAAAACAAGCTAAATAATTGTACAAGTATATTTGAATTTTCAATCTGATTTTGGCCACAAAAATCAAACTCAAGTCCAACTGAAAATATTTTCACAAATGGCACACTTAGTATGAAAAACTTGAAGATATTATGCATGAAAAGCAGGATGTTTAAATACATAAAAAAATACAACAAAATGTACATGTGTTACATGAAATATTGTAACACTCAATGCAACACACACTCATATCACACACAATTAAAAGCAATGGTGAATATGTCAACAAACCATTTCTCAATGTCAATATGAAGCATGCAAATTATATCTATTCTCAACTAAGTCCCACATAAAATGATGCATAATATCAATGTGCTTAGAATTAGAATACTAAACCGAAATTCTATAAATGTCAAACGCGCTTAGATTATCACAATACATGATTAAATCGTCAAGAGAAATACTAATCATCAAAATCATCATAAAAGTGTTGTCTGCATCAACACAATTAGAAAATAACTTACCAGGTCACAACCAAAAGCGCATACCGCCAGGTGTATTATGTCGAGTGATATGGCACCTCGCACACGCCGGAAGTTGCCAGGTTTCTAATGTTTCTTCTAAAAAATAAATGATCAAGCCTATACAAGTTTCCTCTTTCTCCACCATCATCTTAAATGGATTTATGGATTTGGAATTTAAATGCTTCTAGGGTTTGGAAGCCTTGCTAAAAAAAAAAGAGCTTCATCATTTTGAGATTGAAAAGTAAAGTTTTCCCTTTTTACACGTCGATGCTCCATGTGTTGAGCCGAATAACTTGAATATTTGGAGGATACAATTAAGCGCATTGAGTTTGAGAGAGTCAATATGTCTAGTCTCTTCAATGGTGTAAATTTTGACATTGAATTTTAGGGAAGAGACTGCATAACCTTGTATACATGCATTTCTGTACTAATAAGATCTTCAACGACTTCCTTGAGTATCCATGTAAATTAGAACACCACAAAACCACACATGATCACACTAAGTATCGTATAGTATAGGCTCTTGATGCCAATTGTTAGAATTTAAGGGCCGAAATTCTCTGGATTTATGCAGTGTGTGTCATGCAGAGTGTTGCCAACACTTAAGGTGATACAACGGAAGACTTTATGGCAAAAACACAAGGTGCAATACAATGAAAGGCCGAATAAAAAATATAAGAATGGGATGGTCACAATGTTGAAAGAAAACACACAAATGAGCACAAGATTTAAGTTTTTGCACAAATACATAAAAATATACTTATGTGGTACTCTTAAGGCCAAAATCAATGAAGCAAAATGTTGATTACAAACAATGAAGAACAAATCGAAAGCCCCCTTATCATACTTGATTTCCAGTCAACCTTCTACTGTAAAAGTAACAGAACAACTTAACCTAACCTAGGTTACACTTGTCGCTCAAAATATCAACAAGAAGAAAAACTCTAAATGAAGGTGTTGCAAAAGGCTGAACACACTAGGCACATTTCCTTAAAACACTCTTATATAAAATAAAAAAAAAAAACTTAAACCAACTCTCTTTTTATGGCTTTGTCTCTCAACAATGGATCTGGACACATCAATAATTCAAGAATATGTGATATGGAGAGGAGTTGCAGACTGTGATGTCGATTGTGATGCCAACACTATGTGCAACACCTGTAGAACATTTAAGCACATCCTGTTTTTTGAATTATTTTCTACACTTTCCTTGAAGACTCTCTCTAATTTTTCTCAGGCTCAGGCTCTACGAAATTCCTCAGCCTTTAACCTTCTTAAATAAAGTTCAAAAGTAACTCCAAAACCTGTAAGAAGAAAATGGAAAAACTACAGATCATGGGTTAGTGGGTTAGTTAATTCCTTAAACTAAGCACCACTCATCATAAAATTGCATACCGCTACTTGTAATTTAATAAAGAGATAATTATTATTTGCTACCCCAACTTTACCCCTTTTTACACTTCACAACCTAAACTTTGATTCGTAACACTTTGCACCCTTAACTATGAAAATAGTTACACTTTGCAACCTTTGGACCATTTTACCACTGGGATTATATTCTTTAATAACAATAGTTCTAGTTATCCTTTTGAACTCTAATTTGTGGCAAATTACTACATAATAATAAATTTATTGCAATAATCAATAAACATTAAATTTAGAGATAATTATTTTTAACCACCTCAACTTTACCCCTTTTTACACTTCACAACCTAGACTTTTATTTTTAACCTTTTGCATCCTGAACTACGAAAATAATTACTCTTTGCAACTTTTGGACCATTTTGCCCCTAGGATTTTATTCTTTAATAACCATAGTTCTAGTTATCCCTTTAAACTCTAATTTGTAGCAGATTGCTCCATAAGGATAAATATATTGCATTATACAATAATCAAAAAGTTTTCACTCCCTTATCAATTTGTTTTTCGGATTTTTCGAGAAATAAGAATCCGATTTTTTTGTAACTTGTTTTGTTCGTGGCATTGTTACACCTACTTAGATCCGTCTCTATTCGAGGTTTTAAATGGATCATGTCGGGTTTCAACCTATAAACTCAACAAGACATACTTCAATCAAGATCTTATTTCAAGTATTTATCCGTATACAAATTGGGTCTTTAGATCGAAAATGAAAATAGTCCATTACGACCATATCGGCCCAACATGCTTAGTAAAATTAATAAATCCCTTAAAATTCATACCTCTTTTGACCAAAAACGGCACCAGGTTAAGTGGTTCGCAATGCCACCGATCGGAAAATTATCGCCCCGGATCGTTTGACAAACGGCTCCTCACCTGTTCAACCTCACCCTCGGGAAGATGATCTCGCAAGTTATCCGACTCCTTGAGATCGCTCGGCCATGACTTGGTTCGTTTCCTACTCCAAGGCGTAAAAGTAATTCTTCAAAGGGGATTGATCAATAGTACATCATGAACACATGTTGAACAAACAGCCTTTATTTTATTAAGAACTTAAAGAAAAATTTATTACATTAGTAATCTCCTTTTGGGAGGAGAATACTTGTTTAGCCTCTCATGTATGAGGCTTGCACACGAAAATACATAAAACTTAAAAACTAGAACACTCAAAATATTACAAATTTTTCACTCAGATTTTATTGTAAGAAAACTAAGGAAAATGTTCGATGTCCTCAGCTTCCTTCAAATCCTGCAATTTATAGAGGTAAGTCCGGACTTGAAATTCGGACTTCAAATCTTGTTTAGATGTAAGACGTCACCGCTTACGTCATACTCCGAATTATTACTCTTGGTGTCTTCCTTCTCTTTCCGCGTGACTCAACCCATGTGATGGTTGTCGGGAATCTTTTAAAAAGTTTGGTGCGTGGTCCCCGAGGAAAACACGTCTTGTGAGTCGGTCCCTTGTCCTTTCGGTGTATGGTCTGTCGGTCGGGTTTGGGTGGAAACCTTTCCCAAACTCGGGTTCCTTCATTGGGGCATGCTTGTGATCCGATCGATCCAACGGCCAACATGTGCCATGTTCTGAGAATTTCCGGTAAGTTTCTTTGCTCGCCAGGAATCTTGTTTTCCCGAGAGAATTCTCCTTTTGGTTTGAAGAGTTCTTCGCAAATCCCGTGGTTGATCAGTCATCGAATTCAAAAGGAAAGATCCATTCGCCGAAGTCTCGGAAGAACTTAAATGGATATTTGACTTTGTCCATTTCGATTAGACAAACCCAAAGACCCCATGCTCGTCTAGTAGAAGCTTCGTCTTGAAAATGCTCCTACTAACACTTCGGTCCTTCTTCCTGAAGCCGCTTTAATGTATTTTAAAGCATTTCCATCCGGTCTTCTTAGCTTGATGAAATGAAAAGCTTCATTAAAGCCTTTCTTTCTTTGGTTCAGAGCCGCATTTGATAAAATACAGTTCCAAAATATCCCTCGGCCAAATGTGGATTATTGGCCCAGGTCTCGTAAACCGCTTCCCCAATCCATTTCGGTAATTTTGAAATTTCGGGAATCCACGGTGAGTGACACGGTATAGATTGAAGCTAAAGCTCCAAAAGTATACCACTCTGTACTTCATTTGGATGACTTCTGGTTTCATCCAAACTCGGGATACTTTCCTAAGATATCAACCATTGTTTTTTCGGGTTAATACCTTGTCTTGTAACTAGTTTCTCCCATTGCCGCCGATATACCTGCATAGGAGAAATCTTATTCTCGTCGTTTGAACCTTAGATTTGTCTGCATCGTGGCCTAAGATTCAACTCTCCCTCTTTTACCCCCGAGGAGAGTCTTTGGGTTGACTTGAAGACTCGGGTTGTGTGATGGAGCTTCAACATTCGTTCTGATTTGTACACCCTCGGGGATGCATCACCCGCAACACTTGTGATTATGGTACTTAAATCCATAACCTCCGGGTTAGAGCCCCGTACTCTCTCGGCCCCTTTTTTGCACCGTAGGAGATGCGGCTGGAAGAGAGGCCTTGCTTGCGGTAGCTAAGAACAATTGTCCTTGAGTGAACGGGCATGCTCGTATTTGACTAGAAAGAGTTTGGTCACTGTTGAAGTCGTCCCAAACACGCATTGAGACATAACGTCCCAAAATCTCGTTCTAGACTCTCCAGGTTTTCCCGAGATGTCTTACTCGTTTAAGGACCTCGTCGACAGAACGCGTCCTTCCATCTCGTGTCAAGAAATCGCAAGAATATTTTCATGAGATTTTATAATGACAATATCATAATCATAATATTGACATTGACTTGCCATCTAAATAATCGAGCCTTTTCGGTTTTGATTCAATTTGTTTTTTTAAAAGCCTTGACACTTGAATTATCAATTTTTAAAGTAAACTTTTAGCCAAGTAAAAATAACGCCATTTTTTAAAAGCCTTCGATCGCAAAGAATTCTTTCTCGTTGATATGCCATCTGTTTGCTTCACTGGGTGTGAATAAACCGCTGCAATATCTGCATGGCACTTCTTCATTTGGTGTGACCTTAGTAAGAACTGCTGCCCACCAATCATCACTGGCATCTGTGTAAAGAACCAGTTCATCCTCGTCTTGGGGAATCGCAAGTTTTGGAAGCTTTTTACAAACTTCTTTAAGTTGCTTAATTCCTTTTTGATGTTCATCTTCCCATTTGAATACTGCATCCTTTTTAAGCAATGGGCTAAACACCTTCCTGTAGTATGCTAGATTGTTAATGAACATTCCAGCAAAGTTAACAACTCCAAGAAAACTCTGAAGCTGCTTCTTGTCTTTCAGTGTATCTGGAAATCCCTGTATCTTTTCTACAATATGACTTTGTAGGATGATTCCAGATTCGTCGATCTCAATTCCTAGGAATTCAATCTGTCTTGTTGCAATCACTGCCTTCTTCTCCGAAAGCACTAATCCTTCTTTATGACAAACATCTGAAAATATTTCCAAATGTTTAAGATGCTCCTTCATGTTCTTTGATGCGATCAAAATGTCATCGATGTACACGAACATGAAACTGAAATAATCTTTGAAGAGATTATCCATCTTCCTTTGATATATCTGGGGTGCGTTAGCCAATCCCATAGGCATCACGTTCCAAATATAGTGTCCTGTGGGTGTAGAGAAAGCTGTAAACTTCTTACTTTCTTCCTCCATCTTAATCTGGTAGAATCCAGACTTGCAATCGAACTTTGAGAATATCTTGGCACCTTTGATACAATTAACGGATGTTCTCTCGCTTGGGATATAGTATCGTCGAACTCCAAAATGTTATTAATTCCTTGTAATTAATAACAAGTCTTCGCTTTCCTCTTTTGATTTCTCCATGGTTTCGACTAAGAATCCTGGATCTGTATGGAGAAACTCCTGGTGAAATTAACTTAAGGTCAAGATGTTCCTTAAGTATCTCGCATATCCTCACGATCCTCCTGGTTCATAAGGATTGGTTTGATTCTTACGAACTCGTACTCCTTTCCAGTTTAACCTTTAAGGAAGCTTTAAGCTCGTTCTTATCCCACCAAGCCAAATGATCTTCATTGTAATTCCTTTGGATCTTCTTCTTGATATCCTCGAGTGATATTTGTTCCTCTATGGTTACATCACTCTGTGGATTCTCCATTAGACTCATCCACAATTCCGCAATGGCTTCCCGAGTGACTCGTTCTTCTCCTTCAGACGAATGAATACAAGTTATTATCCCATATCTTCGATCATCCGGATGGAACCAAATTGTCTATAGGATAATAAAGCTTCACCAAATTTCCTTCGATCCGCCATTTTTTGGATTGCGAAGTTTGGCCTCATCACCACGCTTTTGCTGCGAAAATTAATGGGCATTTTTACGTAAAATGCTTCCCATGATCTCACGGACAATAATCTTATGATCACATAAGGTTGTGAAAATAAGTCTTCTCGTCTCGTTCTCTTGTGTGAACCGCTTGAATGTTTGTAGGAAATTGTTTCCAAAGAAAAATATCCGCACCTGTATCATGGAAATAGATTGGTGGCGTCTTTACTTTGTACCACGGCGTCACGCCCGCTCCTCCGATCATTATTTCTCGCTTGTTTAATTCCCCTGTTAAGGATAAGAATCCTTTTAGAGAAATCTCTTCCCGCAATAGCCGGTAAATCTTCTCCAACTTCTTTGGGAAAAACATCCGACTTTGCAAAGTACATATTCCAATTTGAATCAATATAGCGGTGAAATACTCGGCTTTGTATTGACATATAACATTCAATAGAAATGTATATGGAGAATGGACTAGTGGTCATCGATTCGTATCTTTTATTTGCCACTGTGAACTCCATTCCGTCTTGTAATCTTTCCTAAGGTTTATGATCCTCAAGAAATTCAATTCCCGGTATTAATTGTTCCGGGATTTTCCCGCAACTCTGTGATAGTAAGCTCAATTTCTCCTATCTTCAGGCTTCCTGATACCTTCCAACGATTGGTTGTTGGAGATAATATAGAACATCACAAGGAAAAATGTTATCCTTTTGAGTGATGTCGAATATTACTTCAACCTCTCGCCATCATCGGACATTTCGGCTCTCTGCCTTGTTTTTAAAAACATCGGGATGCGTTCGAATCGCACTTGGTCTCCTTTCTTCCCAATTTGCTACTCACCATTCTCGTCTTGCTGGAAAGACATCCTTCAGGCTCAACTCGAGACTCCGACTTTTGTTGAAGACTTGTTGATCTTGAATTATCATATCAATCTCCTTAATAGTTGGAGATTCAATGATTTCGGTAACACCACACTGGCAAAGTCCTCAAAGATTCTTGGGACTTCAATAAATTCCTTTCTCAAGAATACTTCGGAATGATGGGTATTCGAGAGAGCATAGGAAATCTTGTATGTGATCGAGTAAGGCTGTTTCCTTCTTTCATCAAATCGACTCTTTTGAAATCTTGATGAAGGGTTAGGACTCTCATCAAGTCTCGATCTCCCAAATTGTATGCGATTCTAGGATAGACATTAAATGCCAATTTCCCCGCATACAAATTTCCCTCAGAATCGCTCCAAGGCATGAATCTTGAGATGCGAGATTCGCTTGTCAAAAATAGCAAGATTGAGTGGCGAATCTATTCCTTCTTTGAATGTTGCCTTAATAATGACCCTTATGGCTCCAATGTGAATCCATGAGAGTGTATTAGCAACTTCTCTTTTAACTTTGCTTTTGATCTCTTGTATTTCTCTAATAGGGACCAACTGCATCTCGATCAGTTCTTTCGTAACTCCATCGGAATAGCAAATTCCCGGTTGTTACCCTCGTGGATAATTTGGTGTTTTCATTCTTAAACCCAATTTTATCCAATGCTTTTTCCATAGCTCCAATTGTAAATCCATCATAGACTTGAAACTTTGGATCTTCCTTCATGATTCTCATGAGAGTTTTATGAGAAAAATCGTGTGAGAGAGAATTACGACATATCCTCCCGATCGTCTGTTGAAGAATTTCTTCTTTCACTCGATTCCGATTTGAGTCACTTCCATCATCAGAATAGATCTCTTCTTCATAGATGCTTTCATCCGGGGAATATCCTCAAATTGATACACCGTATTAAATCCACGATAATAGACGCCTTCTTCGATTTGGTGTGGCCTCGAATCGTCGACTCCTCGTTTTTATTGTCCGGGCAATCCGTTGAGATATGCCATCTTGCTCCGCTTGTCCAAAGAATTACGAGTCTTTGAAACTTTCATTAGCTCTAGTGTGAGCACGCCTGAAAGTTCTTCTCCTCGGATTTCTATTTGGTACTTGCTTGATTAGAACCGATGATGAGGCTCTCTACTCTGCTTAGTGCTGGTCTTTGTCACGATTTATAGCCGGGCTTTTTGTTTTGACAGAACCTTCTAGGTCTCCATGAAGACTGCTTCTTTTGTTGTTGCTTCCTCGGTATGGATGGCTTCTCTCCTTCTTCTTCTTGTGCCGCTTGGTTGACCTCCCCACAATTGTTGGGATATCATTATCCACGCAACATAGAGGAGCCGCTTTGTTAATTCCTCTTAATCTCTTGTAATTCTGTCGGCAGAGCTGCTTGATAGCACCATTAGGATAACTTGGCCTTTAGGAAAGACATTTTTCTCGCCACGTTTCTACTTGACTCCACCCTTGTATTCACGATAAACATTTCTCTCGGGGACTCGGAATCTTGGCAAAGAACAATACATGCGGCTAAACTTCTTTTTCCTCAATCTTGGATTTCCACCGTATTCGGTGAACAACTTGATATATTCGTCAATATGACAAATATCTAGTAACTTCGCGTCGTAGAGGGCTTGTTTATATTTCTTTCTTTTTCATCCTCTAATCCTAAAAAATAACCCGTGCGATGAATTGGATTTTGAATAGTTTTGCCATACCATCGACAATTCCTTTAAGTGATTCTCGATGTGACCGAACTTTTCGTACTAGCATCGGTCATATCCCGAGGCAATCTTCACCGATCCTTCAAGACTCATTTCAAGGAGTAAAATGAATGAATCCTTTGTAAGATCGAGGTTCTCTTTGAAATTCTCATAGTCAAGCCCATTCATCAATGAGGACTTCTCTATTTTTAAAATCGGGATGTCCAGTTTAACATCAACCCATACGGATGTATTGGGTCGAGGTGCGATCTTCCATAAGGCGTCGATAAACATTCGGCCTTCCGGTAGGTTCCTGGTTCCCCAAGAGGTTTCGACCTCTCCCGGCCCCGAAAGTGGATCACTCCCGTCGTGAAATCCCCAAACATGTGGCATCCTCTCGCCCCTAGCTCCATGATGTGAACCCGCACTTTCTTCGACGTTAGATTAATCGGTGGCGGTGGTGGAGAAATTGGTCTACCTTGTGGGTCATAGGTAACCAAAGTCGATTCTCACTGCGTTCATCTTTAAATCTACAATTCCTAATCCGAAGGATTCTCGCCAGTCGTGTAGATCTTTAAGATTCATCTTTCCATATCCATCCTTTTAATTTTTGATGGATTTTCCTTTGATTAGAGCAATGAGCTTCTCCTCATCGTCATCTTTCGTATAACCGGTTGGTTTCCCCTTTTGGTGTAAATAGGTACCGTCCCAAAATCAATACGTTTTCCTTCCTCCGGATGAATCGGCGCCTGTCCTCCAGGTTCTCGACTCGTTTGAATATCATGAAGGAGTTCAAGAGTTTCTTCCGATATTTCACCATCGTCTCCATCTGTTCTGGATCTGGATGAACTTGTCTGGTAAATGAATATGGCGTTGCCATAACTCGCACCGTCTTTCGATTTCTCTAAGATCTTTGGAGATCTTAGATTTGTCTGAAGTATCTCGTTCCACTCGGGTACTCCATCGGGAATCATTGTTCGATGGGAATTTTCATGAACCGTTTCTTGAAGGTTCATCAAGTGAACATATAGGGTCCAGTTAAGCATCCGAATCGCCTATAATATTCTGCTCGCATTTTGCATTGCCTTAAGGTTTCCCTCGGCTCTCGCCACATTCCTTTTCTTCATGTTGGTATTCCCAATATGAAACCTGGTCAAGGTGTTCTTGTGCATACATCGTCAATATTTGACGATATGTCCTGTAAGGGGTACATCTCGGACATCGGTCCGGATCCATAATCTCGGAGTAATTTCTCCTCACCAATTGTTAATTACGTAAATATAATAAATTTAACTGAAAGTTCTTAATAAACCTAGGCTCTGATACCATTTTCGTGGATCGCAAGACCTTTGGGAGTAATCAAAGAAAATGCAATGAGATTTATCGTCCAGGTTGCAAAGTGTAACAACTTTAAAGTTTAGAGTGTAAACTATAAACCAACTTTCCTGAAACCAGGGGTAAAACCGTAATTTTATGCAAAGTGTAAAATTTTGTAAAGTTTAGGTTGCAATCAGTAACTTTTCAAAGTTCGGGTTGCAAAGTGTAAAAACCCGTATAGTTTGGGTTGATTAAAAACGTTATCCCTTAAATTTATACTCCATAATTAATTTATTTTTCGGATTTTTCGAGAAATAAGAACCTTTATTTTTTGTAACTTGTTTTGTTCGTGGCATTGTTACACCTACTTAGATTTAGTCTCTATTCAGAGGTTTTAAATGGATCATGTCAGGTTTCTAGCCTATAAACTCAACAAGCCATACTTTTATCAAGATCTCATTTCAAGAAATTATCCGTATACAAATTGGGTCTTTAGACTGAAAATGAAAATAGTCCATTACGACCATATCAGGCCCAACATGCTTCCGTAAAATTAATAAATTCCTTAAAATTCATACCTCCTTTGACCGAAATAGCACCGGGTGAAATGGTTCACAACACCACCAGTCGGAAAATTATTGCCCCCATGTCGTTTGACAAACGGCTCCTCTCACATTCAACGTCACCTTCAGGGGAAGATGATCGCAAGTTATCCGACTCCTTCAAAGAATATTTCAAAGACCTTGGTTCATTTCCTACTCTACAGGCGTATAAGTAATTCTTAAACGGGATGAATTAATAGTACATTATGAACACATGTTGAAGCAGAAAGCCTCTTTTTATTAAGAACTTATAGAAATATTTATTACATTAGTAATCTCCTTTTGGGAGGAGAATACTGGTTTAGCCTCTCATAGCTGAGGCTTGCACTCGAAAACACATAAAAATTTGAAAACTAAAACTCTCAAATATATTACAAATTTTTCTCTCAGACTTTTTATTATAAGAAAACTAAGGAAAATGTTCGATGTCCTTAGCTTCCTTCAAATCTCGCATTTTATAGATGTAAGTCCGGACTTGAAAGGCGGACTCCAAATCTTGGCGATACTTAGCGACGCCTCGCTTACGTCATATCCTCGCATTATTGCCTTTGGTGGTTTTCTTTTTTCTTCCGCGTGACTCACCCCATGTGAAAATTGTAGGGGGAATCTTCTAGAAAGTTGGTTTGCATGGTCCCCAGGAAAACGCGTTTTGTGAGTGGGCCTTGTCCTTTCCTTTCAGTGCTGGTCTTGTCGGTCGGGTTTGGGTGAAAACCTTTCCCAAACTCGGGTTCCTTCTGTTCGGAGCATGTTTGTGATCCGGTCGATCCAACGCCCATATGCGCCATATTACAGAATTTCCGATAAGTTTCTTTGCTTGTTGGAATCTTGTTTTCCAGAGAATTCTTCTTTTGGTCTCAAGAGTTCCTCCGCAAATCATGTGGTTGATCCGTCATCGAATTCAAAAAGAAAGATCCATTCGCCGAATTTTGGAAGAACTTGAATGGATATTTGACTTTGTCCATTTGATTAGACAAACCCAAAGACCCATGCTCGCGGTAGAAGCTTCATCTTGAGACAATGCTCCTACTAACACAAGTCCTTCTTCCCGGGTGAATTTGCGCTTAATGTATTTTAAAGCATTTCCATCCGGTCTTCTTAACTTGATGAAATGAAAAGCTTCATTAAAGCCTTTCTTATTTGGTTCGGAGCTGCATTTGATAAAATACAGTTCCAAAATATCTCCTCTCGCCAAGTGTGGATTATTAGCCAGGTCTCGTCTGGCAAATCGCTTCCCCAATCCATTTTGGTAATTTTGAAATTTCTGGGAATCCTGGTGACACGGTATAGATTGAAGATAAAGCTCCAAAAGTATACCATTCATGTACTTCATTTGGATGACTTCCTGGTTTCATCCAAACTCCGGGATACTTGCCGAGATATCAACCATTATTTTCTCGGGTTAATACCTTGTCTTGTAACTAGTTTCTCCCATTGCCGATATATCGCATAAGAGAAATCTTAATCTCGTCAGTTTGAACCTTAGATTTGCCCATGCGTGGCCTAAGATTCAACTCTTCCTCTTTTACCCCAGAGGTCTTTGGGTTGACTTGAAGACTCGGGTTGTGACACCGGAGCTTCAACATTCATTGATTTGTACACCTCGGGGGATGCATCACCGCAACACTTGTGATTATGGTACTTGAATCCATAACCTCCGGGTTAGAGCCCGTACTCTCTCACCCCTTTTTGCACCGTAGGAGATGCGGCCTAGAAGAGAGGCCCTTGCAGTGCTAAGAACAATTGTCCTTGAGTTTAACCGGCATGCTCGTATTTGACTAGAAACAGATTTTCAGTCGGGTCACTGTTGAAGTCGTCCGGCAACTTCTCGCATTGAGACATAACGCCCCAAAATCTCGTTAGACTCTCCAGGTTTTCCATGAGATGTCTTACTCGTTTAAGGACCTCGTTAGCAACGCGTCCTTCCATCTCGTGTCAAAAATCTGCAAGAATATTTTCATTAGATTTTATAATGACAATATCATAATCATAATATTGACATTGACTTGCCATCTAAGTAATCGAGCCTTTTCTAGTTTTGATTCAATTTTGTTTTTTAAAAGCCTTGACACTTGAATTATTAATTTTTAAAGTAAACTTTTAGCCAAGAAAAATAGAGGCCATTTTTTAAAAGCCTTTCTGACTGCAAAGAATTCTTTCTCGTTGATATGCCATCTGTTTGCTTCACCGGGTATGAATAAACCACTGCAATATCTGCATGGCACTTCTTCGTTTGGTGTGACTTTAGTAAGAAACGTTGCCCACCAATCATCACATCGGCATCTGTGTAAAGAACCAGTTCATCCTCGTCTTGGGAAATCGCAAGCTTTGGAAGCTTTTTACAAACTTCTTTAAGTTGCTTAATTCCTTCTTGATGTTCATCTTCCCATTTGAAGACTGCATCATTTTTAAGTAATGGGCTAAACACCTTCCTATAATATGCTAGATTGTTAATGAACATTCCAACAAAATTAACAACTCCAAGAAAACTCAAGCCGCTTGTCTTTTAGTGTATCCGGAAATCCTCAGTATCTTTTCCACAATATGATTACGTAGAATAATTCCCATTCATTGATTTCAATTTCGAGGAATTCAATTGTCTTGCATTGCGACACGCCTTCTTTTCCGAAAAACACTAATCATTCTTTGTGACAAACATCCAAAATGTTTCCAAATGTTTGAGATGCTCCTTCATGTTCTTTGATGCGATCGAATATCGTCGATATACACGAACATGAAATCGAATAATCTTTGAAAAGATTATCCATCTTTCTTTGATATATCTAGGGTGCATTAGTCAATCTCATAGGCATCACGTTCCAAATATAATGTCCCCGTGGTGTGTAGAGAAAGTCAAACTTCTTACTTTCTTCCTCCATCTTAACTGGTAGAATCCGGTTTAATCGAACTTTGAGAATATCTTGGCACCTTTGATCTGATTAACCGGATGTTCTCTGCTTGGGATGTAGTATCCGTCAAATTCCAAAATGTTATTAATCCCTTTGTAATTAATAATGTCTTCGCTTTCTCTTTTAATTTCTCCATGGTTTCGACTAAAAATCTGGATCGCTATATGGAGAAACTCCTGGTGAAATTAACTTAAGGTCAAGATGTTCTTAAGTATTTTCTCGCATATCCTCACGATCCTCCTGGTTCATAAGGATTTGTTTGAATCTTACGAACTCGTACTCATTTCCGGGTTTAACCTTTAAGGATACTTTGAGCCCATTCTTGTCCCACCATGCCAAAGGATCTTCATTATAATTTCTTTGGATTTTCTTCTTGATATCCTCGAGTGATATTTGTTCTTCAATGGTTACGTCACTGTGGATTCTCCATTAAAGCTCACCATCAATTCAAAGAATAACCTCGAAGTAACTCGTTCTTCTCCTTGCACTCTGAATGAATACAAGTTATTATCCCAAAGCTTCTAATCCTTTCAAGAACCGAATTGTCTATAGGATAATAAAGTTTCACCAATTTTCCTTCGATCCGCCATTTTTGGATTTCAGAGTTTGGCTTCATCACCACGCTTGCTGCGAAAATTAATAGGCATTTTTCTGTAAAATGCTTCCCACAGTTTCTGGACAATGATCTTATGATCACATAAGGTTGTGAAAATAAGTCTTCTTGTCTCGTTCTCCTGTGTAAATCGCTTGAATGTTTGTAGGAAGTTGTTTCCTAGCAAAACATCTGCACCTGTATCATGGAAATAGATTGGTGGCGTTTCCACTTTGTACCATGGGGTACCGTCTGCACCTCCGATCATGATTTCTGCTTGTTTAATTCCTCTATTAAGAATAAGAATTCTTTTAGAGAAATCTCTTCCTGCAATAACTGATAAATCTTCTCCAATTTCTTTAGGAAAAACATCTGGCTTTGCAGTACATATTTCGGCTCCTGAATCAATATAGGCGGCGAAATATTCGGCCTTGTATTGACATATAACATTCGATTGAAATGTATATGGAGAATGGACTAGTGGTCATCCGATTACGTATCTTTTATCAGCCCATCGTGAACTCCATTCCTTCTTGTAATCTTTCCCAAGGTTTATGATCCTCAAGAAATTCAATTCCAGTATTAATTGCTCCGGGGTCTTCCTCGCTACTCCCGAGATAGTCACTCAATTTCACCTATCTTCGGGCTTCCTTGATACCTTCCCACTATAGGTTGTTGGAGATAATGAGAACATCACAAGGAAAAATATTATCCTTTTGAGTGATGTCGAATATTACGTCAACCTCTCGCCATTCTTGGACATTTCGGCTCTCTCTGTTGTTTTGAAAACATCGGGGATGCATCTTTGAATCGCACTGGTCTCCTTTCTTCCCAACGGCCGCTACTCGTCATTCTCTGTTGGAAAGACATCCTTCTTGGCTCAACTCTAAGACTTCGACTTCCGTTGAAGACTGGTTGATCTTGAATTATCATATCAATCTCCTTTATAGTTGGAGATTCAATGATTTCTGGTAGAACCACCCTGGCAAAGTCCTCAAAGATTCTTGGGACTTCAATAAATTCCTTTCTCAAGAATACTTTGGAATGATGGGTATTCGAGAGAGCATAGGAAATCTTGTATGTGATCGAGTAAGGCCTATTTCTTTCTTTCATCAAATCGATTCTTTTGAAATCTTGATGAAGGGTTAGGACTCTATTAAAATCTCGATCTCCCAAATTGTATGCAATTCTTAGATAGACATTGAATGCACTTCCATCGTCAGAATAGATCTCTTCTTCATAGATGCTTTCATCTGAGGGAATATCCTCAAACCGATACACTGTATTAAATCGATAATAGTTGCCTTCTTCGATTTCTTGTGTGGCCTCGAACCGACTCGACTCTCGATTTTTATTATGCAGGTAATCCGTTTGAGATGTGCCATCTTGCTCGCATGTCCAGCAATTCTGATCTTTGAAACATTCATTTGCTGGTGTGAGCATGCCCGAAAGTTCTCCTTCCCGGTGTTCTGCTTGGTACTTGCTTGATTAGACCTTGATGAAGAGGCTCTACTCCCGCCAGTCTTTGGTCTTTGCCCCTGTTTTGTAACTTCGGGCTTTTTGTTTTGACCAAAACCTTCTGGTCTCCATGAAGACCTAATTCTTTTCTTTGTGACTTCCTCGGCGGTATGGATGGCTTCGCTCCTTCTTCTTCTCGTGCCACCTTGATTTGACCTCCACAATTGTTGGGGTGTCATTATCCACGCAACATAAAGGAACCGCTTTGTTAATTCCCCTTAATCTCTTGTAATTCTGACAGAGCCGCTTGGTAACACCATTCGGATAACTTGGCCTTTAGGAAAGACATTTTTAAGCCCCACGATTTCTACTTCCGCTCCATCCTTGTATTCACGATAAGCATTTCTCTCCGGGGACTGGAATCTTGGCAAAGAATAGGTCATGCAGACTTCCTTTTCTTCAATCTTGGATTTCCAGGCATTCGGTGAACAACTTGATATATTCGTCAATATGACGGATATCATATAACTCAAGGCTATAGAGGGCTTGTTTATATCTCTTTTTTTCATCCTCTAATCCCTCGAAATAACTTTGTGCCGATGAACCGAATTTTGAATAGTTTTGCCATACCATCGACAATTCCTTTAAGTGATTCTCCTGATGTGACCGAACCATTTGTACTAGCATCAGTCATATCCCAGACAATCTTCACCGATCCTTCAAGACTCATTTCAAGGAGTAAAATGAATAAATCCTTTGTAAGATCGAGGGTTCCTGCTGAAATTCTCATAGCTGAAGCCCATTCATCAATGAGAACTTCTCTATTTTTAAAATGCAGGATGTCATTTAACATCAACCCATATGGATGTATTGGATCGAGGTGCGATCTTCCATAAGGCGTCTGATAAACATTCGGCCTTCCAGTAGGTTGTCTAGTTCCCGCAAGAGGGTTTCAACCTCCTGTCCCTGAAAGTGGATCACTCCCGGTCGTGAAATCCCCAACGTGTGGCATCCTCTCGTCCCGAGCTCCATGATTCGAACCCGTACTTTCTTCGACGTTAGGATTAACTAGCGGTGGTGGTGGAATTGGTCTTCCTACTGGATCATAGGTGACCAATGTTCCATCTCCTGTGTTCATCTTTAAATCTACAATTCCTAATCCTGCAAAGGATTCTGCAAGGTCATGTAGATCTTTAAGATTCATCTTTTCCATATCCATCTTATTTAATTTTTTATGGATTTTCCTTTGATTAGAGCAATGAGCTTCTAATCATCTGTCATTTTTCGTATAACTTCGGTTGGTTTCCCTTTTTGGTTTAAATAGGGTACTATCCCGAAATCTATATGCTTCTTTCCTCCGGAAGAACTCGGCATATCCTCCAGGCTCTTGACTCGTTTCTGAATATCATGAAGGAGTTCAAGAGTTTTCTTCGATATTTCACCACCATCTCCATCCAGTTCTGGATCGATGAACTTGTCTTTAGTAGATGAATATGGCGGTTGCCATAATTCAAAGATCGTCTTCCGGACTTCTCTAAGATCTTGAGAACTTAGATTTGTCGGAAGTATCTCGTTCCACTCGGGTACTCCATCGGGAATCATTTCGATGGGAATTTTCATGAACCGTTTCTTGAAGGTTCATCAAGTGAACATATAAGGTGCAGTTAAGCATCAGGAAGACATTTAATCGCTATAATATTCTCGCTCGCATTTTGCATTGCCTTAAGGTTTCCCCTTCGGCTCGCTTTCTTTTTCTTCATGTTGGTATTCCCAATATGAAACCTGGTCAAGGTGTTCTTGTGCATATATCGTCAATATCGACGATATGTCTGTAGTGGGTACATCTCGGACATCGGTCCAGGATCCATAATCTCGGAGTAATTTCTCCTCGCCAATTGTTAATTACATAAATATAATAAATATAACTAAAAGTTCTTAATAAACCTAGGCTATGATACCATTTTCGAGGGGTCGCAAGACCTTGAGGAGTAAACATAGAAAATGCAATAAAATTTATCGTCCGGGTTGCAAAGTGCAACAACTTTAAAGTTCAGAGGGTAAACTGCAAATCAACTTTCATAAAACCAGGGTAAAACTGAATTTTAACCAAAGTGCAAAATTTTGTAAAGTTTAGGTTGCAAACTGCATCGTTTCAAAGTTCGGGTGGCAAAGTGTAAAAACTTGTATAGTTTGGGGTGTTAACAATCTTTATCCCTTTAATAAAACTACTAAAAACCTACTGAACCATATTTACAATATTTGGGAAAAATCTAATCGTGAAAACACATGTTATTTTCCAGAAAGGCAAAACCAAAATATGAG